>JBBBDQ010000777.1:822500-912500 GCA_037127315.1 Ascarosepion bandense
TCATTTATACTTTTAATTTTGTGCACGCGCGTTCTTCGGTTTTGATATTGACCACCATACAGTATAGTAGGGTAAATTAGGCCCGTGTTTGAGAAAAAAAGCACTAAGGATCAATTCACTCTGCGAAAAACATGGAAAACTCACTATGAATGTTCTGATAAGAAAAGAACTCTCGAACTCAGACTCAACATGAAAGTATACATAAAGTTGTTTAAGGAGGTAGTGCTGCCGTAGATCAAGTGTGTGTCTGCTGGAAAAGCCTGTGTCTAGCAATGGAACTCTGCTTCAGGTCACACAAGCAGAAAAAATAATCATAGCAGACAGCCATTTCCCGTTTCCTCCGACCACGTAACTCTCCAGACTGCATCCTCTTTGATTATTATGTGTTGGACGCAGTTGAAATAAAAAAAAAACCCTTGTGACACCAAAGATGAACTCAAGGCAAGAATTATGCCAGCATAATATTCTTCTTAAACAAGGAGACCACCCAGAACAGTTGCTGAAGTGTTTGAGATTACTACAAATGTTTACTTATTTTAAATACAGAGATGATTCTCGGTTAAAATATCCCCGTGTTTTACACGTTCTTGTCAACAAACTTAATAACACTGAACCCACACTATATTATAACTTTGAATCTGAATCTAACAATATGTTATCCTTCTTAGATTTTATGCTACATAGAACTAATAACACTTTTCCCTTGGAGTTTTATGGAAACTCTATCAACAAGAATGAGCTTATCAATCTTTATTACCACCACTGTAAGACTGAAATCCGAAGGCGAATTGGAATAGCTAAAGTGGACTTCTAAAAGCTGATAAAAGCATTAAGACACATAAATATTTCTTTAGAAAGAAAGGAAAACCTGATGAATTCTTATGTCATATCAGTCTTCTTATACGTCGGGTAATGCTGAACAAACTCTTCGCAGATAAAGAAACTCGAGGCTAAAAAAAGAGCGATTACACAGAAGGATTTCGAAAACATCATGGACTCGTTAAAACCACATATCCAAAGACAAGAACGGAAGGCTGAAATGGAGACGTCATAACAGACAAATATATTTCCAATGCCATCCTATAAGTTATTAATTTAGGCAAAAGAGGCAGACACTGAAAAATTGTCCGAAAACGTCACTGAGTAACCGTTATGATTATTCACAGATACAGATATTGAAACGCAATATGTAACCATATGTAAAGATCTAACAGGATGTTCTGCTGCGCAGTGACTCTACAAGCAAACTTGATCATGTGACTGAAAATGATGAATATGATGACGGGCATTTTAATATTAATATCGTTTCGATCCGACCTTGATTTTAAGTATTAATTGTATTTGCCTTTTCCTCCATTTAACGCATATATTTATCTGGATGACATTTAATCACTATAAATTTTCAGAAAAATGAGTAACATGTGTTTCGATGTAACATGTGTTTCGATGTAACATGTCATTGCGATGACCAACAGGTTTCATTGGACAATGAAACCTGTTGGTCATCGCAATGATCATCGTTCTTCGAATATTTTGAGCAGTCGCTACAGAATCGCGAAAATAATCTTGTATCAAATGGTAGAGGATATTCAACGGCAGCAACAGCAACAACAGTAAAATGTATATGACATAACTCGTGGAAGAAATAATGGCATAACCAAGATTTTGATGTTTCACACTATTTTGAACAAAAGGTAAGGAAAGAAGCCACCATTGATTCTGGAAAGCGCTATATGGCCTGACTTGAGAAACATATTTTCTGAAAAAAATATTTTAAAGAAGGGTTTTTTCTAAATTCCTACCAGCAGTAAAGGCTGGTTCTCTGTCAATGAATATTAAATATTTATTTATGAGAAAACAGCTAATGTATCCCTTATCAGGTCCATTACTGGTTTGTGTCTTCTAAACGTACGCTGAATAATTCTAAAACATAAGAAATTGGCTTCCCATATTCTTTTCAATGGAATTCTGAGAAAAAGCCTATAGTACGATAGATGAAATGATATTGAAATGAAATTGTTTACAATATATTGATCTCACCAATATTTTATTATTTATAGGCAGTTTAATGGCTTTATTTTTTATCCCAATGTTTTGGCTGTTGCACCCATTTTTTTCAGGTTTATTTTTGTTTTAGTGCTCATTAATTGCTCGTCTTGTTTTCACTTGTTCTGCATTTTTTTTATACACAGGGACTGAGACAACAATTATCCTAGTCTAAGAACTGAACACACATTTCTTATGTCAACGAATTCATAAACGAAATCTAATTCCAAAATGTCCTAATGGTAACATGGATTAACAGACATGTGAATAATACCGGGAGACTGAACGGTCAAAATGTTTTAAACGTAACAACAAGAATGACGATATTAATTCGATTGTAAATCACGTCTTCTAATACCAGGAATTCCGAGCGAAATTAATTTGTCATATTTTCAAAAAGTCCCTTATTATATATATATATATATATATATATATATATATATATATATATATATGTGTGTGTGTGTGTGTGTGTGTGTGTGTGTGCTGGTATGCCATGTAAACTGTAACCAGTGGTGTGGCTTTAAATTTAGGATAGGATTTTTTTTAATCATGTCACCCCAAGCAAGGCATTCCACTATAGCGCAGGGGGTTACATAGAGGGATTGGGTATAGGAAATGTCAGAAGGAGGGTGATAGACGATTTAGGATGTACATAGGGATAGAGTTGGAGAGAGTGGATGTGAGTTAGTGTGTTAGGAGGTGTCTATTGACCTTACATTTAAACACCTGGAGGTTGTAGCCGTCGGCGAAGCAAGAATGCGGTAGGGAATTCCACAGGCGGGAAGTGCGAGGAAAGAAGCTGTTGGAGTAGAAATTGCGGTTACATTACATCGGTTTCACTGTAAAAGGGTGGAACCTAGTTGCCAATCTAGTATCTCGTGTAAATTCACATCTAGGGGGAACCAGTGATTTAAGTTCATCAGAGCAGAAGCCATGAAAGTATTTATAGAAGAAGCAAAGGGAAGCCACGTCACGCCGGTGAGAGAGTGACTGCAGGCGGTCAGCTAAGTCGGTATCAATCACATTACAGATTCTTCGCTGTATTTTGTCATGAAGCTCGAGGAGAATAGCAGGGGCACCTGACCAGATATGGCAACAGTATTCAAAACACGGGCGGATGGTAGACTTGTATAAGTGCAGGATAGATTCAGACGGAAAGAATTTCCGGGCCCTGCACAGAGAGCCGACTTTCATAGCAGCAGATTTAGCAATGGATTCGTAGTCATTCCACTTGAGGTCTGCTGAGAGTGTCTGGCCAAGCAGGCGTAGTGTTTGGAGTAATGTAGAGTTATCTCTTAAATGTCATTCCTCCCAGATCTATTCTGGCGCGGTGTGGTAGTACCTTTTACAGTTTTATCTATGGGTCAGATAGTTTGCTTGTTTGCCTGAGAGTGCGTTTGTTGCCTAAATACACTGCTTACCTCTTTGCGGGCGTGTCTGTGCAAATAGGTACTATTTGCACGATGTATATATGTACATGTGTACATATGTGTACCTGGGTAGGTTATTTTGAAAGCAGAACAAAGTTACCACAGGGGTGCCAAAGCCACCAGCCCTCGTACAAGAGAGGAAAAACTCTCATATCAAAACCCCTTATGTATATTGTGATGTCCACCATGCACTACCCAATGTATTGAAGCTCCGGAGAGGTTAAACTCTGTGATAATATAACATGACGTCTTTACAAAAATCCTAACGTGTGGTACAGAGTTCACGTGAGTAGGCCATGTTGTTTTATGGATAGAGTGTGCTTTGTGCCACACAAGCAACTGACCGCTTTTAAGAAATTTTAGTGCAGGTGGATAGCTAATATTTCAACACAAATTCACGGAGGACAAAAATCTTATGGCGAGCAAGAGATAGCGACGTGGACAGGTAGAAGATGCCACTGGCAATCTCTAGCTTGAACTTCACACATAGGTCATGAGATGTATATTGCTGCACTTCATGTCTTCTCTAATAATAAAGTAGACCTATTTAGGGATGGCACTGCTTCCGTCTTACGACGAAGGATCAATAGAAAATGTCCGAAAATGAACCTGACATAAGTTGCATCAAAATTGCTTACACTAAATTTTAGAAAATCAAAAATTAATAAAACTGACATTTTCATAGCATCTTGGAATGTAAGGGCCCGTGAGGACAATATGAAAAACCCTGAACTCCAAACAGCAAATTATTGCACGAGTACTAAAACAGAACAACATCAGTATTGCAGTATTGTTTATGTAGAGTTATCTCTTAAATACCATTGCGCCCAGGTCTACTCTTTCCGCCGGAAATATACAAATGTGGAACCAATCTTTTGACACGCAAGCTTTCTGAATTTTTCAACCATGTGCGAGAAATGGGAGAGGTACTACATCAGTATGCTTCAATTGTTCATTTGCATCGGCACAAAGTAAGCCTGTGTGAGTGTGACAACCATAAAGAAATATATTTCCATTGATTGCTGGCAAAATCATTGCTCTTCCTGAATATTCTTTATGAATTTGTCTCGGAATCGGAACTGCCAGAGATCCAGTGCGGTATTCGATCTGCTAGAGGAAACTTTGATATGATATTTTGCCTCTAGTAGGCTCAGGACAAGACACGAGAAAAAATAAGGATCTATTCGTTGTTTTTGAGGACTTCACAAAAGCTTCCACTTCTGTTTCTAGAACTGCTTTTTGGAAAGGTTTTTCAAAACTAGGTTTTCCATAAAATGCTCTGTATAATCATCTTCTTAAAGGAAGAAATGAAAGCTTTTGTAAGGTCAGGAAGGCCTTTTTTGCCTCCAGCGGAAGCAAGCTGTGTTCTTATTCTCTTTGAAATTTTTTCTGCTATGCTTGAAAAAGCGTTTACTGATTTAAGATTTTTAAAAATTCGTAAGAGGAAGACATTTATTTTGTGCTTTTTCGAAAGCACAAAATAAATGTCTTCCTCTTACGAATTTTTTTTCACAATTAGAAAAGGCCAACATTCATATATGAAAAAACGGCACCATCCACTGCTGATCTTCATTTATCATTGACGATAAGAGAATCCATAAATATATATATCTTTATAAATATACTGTTAAATATTAGAGACAATGAATATCTGTTATGTTTAATCATGAGCAGTTCTAAACATCGTATTTTGGCTTTAATTTCAGGTGAAAATAAAGACAAAAATTCTCCAACATTTGGATAATTTGTTTACTTAGACAAAAGCTTAGAACCAAATTAGTAAAACATTATCCAAATGTTAGAGAATTTATGTCTATATTCACCTGAAATTAAAGCCAAAATACGATGTTTAGAACGGCTTATGATTAAACACAATTGACAATCAGTGTCACGTATATTTAACATTATAGGTTTAGAATATTATCTGCTGCCTCGATACACTATATATATATATATATATATATATATATATATATATATATATATCCCTCCTGTCACGTTCATTCCCTTTAGTACCAGTTATAAAATTTTACTACCAGTTATAAAAGCTCTTGCGGTGAGTTTTTTTGTTTATTCGTATATATATATATATATATTTCACTTCCGTAATGCTCAATGATTTTGATCTTAATGTCTTAATGTCAGTAGTAGGTACATCCATATATATGTTGTTTTATTTTAGAGGGCATATATATATATATATATATATATATATATATATATATATATATATATTGTCGTTATTTTTGACGGCACGGGCTTACTCGTAATTAGATACTTGAAATAAAATGTTAAACCTGCATTAAAATATACAACGGGATGTTGGAATGTTGCTTTTCATCGTCATGCATAGAATTATTTAAATTCTGCTATGTACATAAAATGGTGAATACAATAATTCCATTAATTAGATCCTTTATGACGCACATAGTTGTTCATATCATTCGTTCTGCTTCAAATAACATTGACCATAAAATGACGATTCCATCACATAAAATTTCGGTCTGATATATCAAATTACCCAATTAATTTAAAAATAAATTACAGGAAATACGCGATATTTCTGACGCAAACAAAATCAACATTTTCAAACCAATTTGACAGGAAAAAATTATACGAAAATTTAGAAAAAATTCTAATAAAGCATTTAAAAACCAACATGACATCATATTTTCGTGTTTATTTATTATAACAGCTTCAAATAAATTGCGAGGACGAAATTGCCCTGACAGAGAACATGCTTATGCATCAAATTATATTGAATATTATTTGCTGATATAACCTATATTATTAAATACTACGCGTTTTTATCATATATTACTAAGAAAGGCCATTATGGTGCACGAATAACTACATTTTCTCTTTTCATAAGTATTGCATTCTTGAGATCAAATTTGAATTTATTGCTATTTATAACTCATGCATTTAATAAATTGTTTATAAGAGAGTTTTTTTGTTAATAGATTCATGTTTTTTAACGTTCTGCAAGTTTCCTAATTTTATTCTGAAGTACGTCAAAGACACTGAGAAAACTTTAATGAGGAGAAGGAAAGAGACAAAGGGAGAGAGAGAGAGGAGACAATAAAAGACCAGGATTAAAGCAGACAGAAGATGGTGATTGAGTTTGTATTTAAATTTAGGAAGATCGTATTTTACAGGAAAGCAAGATGCTGCAAGAGAGTTCTACAATCAAAAATTGTGAAAGAAGAAACTATTAATATAGAACATACTGTTATAACTACCAATAAAAAAAAGGTAAAAATAATGAGACTTAACTGTCAATGTGTACTATGTTTAGAATTGTGATCTTGTTAACATAGAGAACAAGTTACTCGTAAGTTATGTATGGAAATATTTATAAACAATTCATACGAAATCTTCATTTCGTTGGGCATTGACAAGAAGCAAAATGACAGGAAAGGACGGATGCTATTGCAGATGTTTAAAAATTATTTCTAGAATCTTTACATAAATAGTAAAGGCCCCTGACAAAATGTAGCACCAATATTCAATTCAATGAATGAAAGAATGATAGACATATATAGATCCAAGCTAGATTCCGGAAAACAATTCCCTAGCAAAGAAAAGTGAAACAGAGTCTGTAGCAGCAAACCTGAAAGTTCTTTAACACTTATTTTTAGCATGTACAAGACCAAAGAGATACTCGTGTTACAGGATTGAAAAGTAAATGTATATATGAGGAAAATAACGATTAACCCTAGGCTTTAAACGTAGTAATAGGGGGAACATTCTGTTAGGAGTCGTTTCCAAAAAGCAGCGTGCTCGAGTGGAATTTCTCATTTTACCAATGGAATACGGAGAAAATGAGGTTGGTTCATTGCAATATCCGTGACATGGATGGTTTTCACTGTATATGTTAGACATGGTGAAACTAAGGATTGTAATTCGTTTGAATACTTTACAAGAAATAGCGATAAAGCAGCTAGAGGCTTGTGATAATTCGTACGTAAAAAGGGGTTTACAGAGCTGAAAATAATTCATCAGTTGCAAAGAATCATACACACATTAGGACTATACTTAGACCTAAAAAAATCTATCTAGCTTCTTCCCATATATAGCAAAAGTACTCCAATTTCGGCCTGATCTTGCTCTTGTAAAAGTAGAGGATATCAGAAAGAGTCGGATACTAACTGAGATGTTATAGGGTACAAGAGACCGACAATTTATTTTTCCAGTATATTTAACAATAGATTATATCAGGTCGGTGCAAATGTTTTTTGCCGATTTGAAATTACATCTTGAAAATGAAAAACTGTGTGTTTTGAAAATTTTATTCATGGCTATAACGGCCTTTGTTCTCTATAACTTGATTCCATCTGTCAATGAGCTTATAAATGCCTCGCTTGTAAAAATCTTTAGGTTTTAATGTGAAATATGAATTTAATTCATGTTCAATCCCCTCGTGATGTTAATTTAAGAGCATCGAAATAAGTGATAATCCGAGGGACCTAGATCAAGAGAATATGAAGGATTGGGAAAGATGTCCCAAACAAATTCTTCTAAGAGATCTTTGGTCCGTAGTGCTGTGTGAGGACCAGCTTTCTGTTGACTAAATAAGGTCGTTTTTTGGGTCAAAGCAGTTTTCAAACGACGAAGCTGATCACAATAGTAGCTATCAGTAATGATTTGACTGTTGTCTAAAAGTTCATAATAGATTATCTCTTCAATACCCCACCATACGCTCAACGTGAACATTTTGGGATGGAGTCCTGCTCTTGGTTGCTGAACTGGTCTTTCTCTTTGATTTATCCACGATCGCCGACATTTAACCTTATGGTTGAGAATCCATTTCTCATCATCTCTGACAAGCCGACCCAAAAATTATGTCTGAAGTTGTCTTGAAACTAATAAAATAGAGTATGCCTAAAGTGTTCTTTAGATTGAAAGACCATGGGTGTGATAATTGCAGAAAAATATGAATGATGCTTTAATAATTTGAAAGAAAGAGTTATTAATTAATCATGGTGATATGTTTAAGTAATAACAATATGCATGAAATACATCCCTTGTTTCCTGTTTAGGATGCGGTTTCCGTTTTTTTCTTTTCTAATCTTCTCACTTTTATGTAGCCCCCTGCACATCAGTGGCGTTACCGCCTTGCTTGAGGTGATATGATTTTTTAAAAAAATACCACATACCATTATATGTGTGTGTCTTTGGGAAAATGTGGATACATATTAATTTCAGTTTATCACTACGCATGTCTCGAAAAGAAGAAGCCGGAAACAATCAGTAAAAAAATTATAATAGTGAGTGTAATTTTATTATATTCCTGAGTATTTATGCTCACATGTTTACACAGATTTTACTGCACGGTAATTAGGAGAGAGAGAGAGAGAAAGAGGGAGAGAGAGATGGATTAATTGTCTAAATAATGCAAAAAATATATGATTGGCTTCTCATTTTTACATAGATATTTACTAAAATTAGACAAAAATATCCACTAACGGGTAATTTTCTTCAATAAAATCACCATTGGCTTCAATCACGCCCTCCAGACGACTTCAGAATATTTTGCAACTGTTCTAGAAGATCTTGTTTAAGTTGGTTGATGTTGCAAAATCTGTGTATATCAGGCGTGATTCGGCTTTGTTGAGACTGTGAAATAATTCGTACTCGGGCGGTCAAAGACGTATTACATCAATTGATGACTTTTCGTACACTGTTACGGGTCGTTTGGGTTGAAGCAAATTTTCTCAAAAATAGTAAGGCCGGTAGAGTTATATATATAGACATCGAGTTTAATTAAAAACAGAATATCTACTCAACAAATACGAGTATCGATTAAAATTAATGTTCAAACAAATTATATATATATATAGAGAGAGAGAGATGTGTGTGTGTGTGCGAGTGTGTGTGTGTATGTATGTATGTATGGGTGTGTGTGTGTGTGTTCAACGCTATTCGGAGGTCAAGTCACAGCTTCGCAATTTTTAAACATTCATCGTTACAAATATATCTATTCTTGTCAAAAGTATCGATTTTATGTTAAAACCGTTAGTGTTTGTTGGATTTAAAATTATCCTATTTTTACCAACACGTATCTATCTATCTATCTATCTATCTATCTATCTATCTATCTATCTATCTATCTATATATATATAACATAATATAATATAATTATATGGTTATGTCAATTTTACATTGCGACATGGAAATTTCTATGTTTCGATATTAATTCTCATCATCAGGCAATGTTGGTGTGGTTGTGCAGATGATTTACATTAAAAAAAATTGCTTTTTTTTTTAAACGTGAACATTTTGCACAACCACACCAACATTGCCTGATGATGAGAATTAATCTCGAAACATAAAAATTTCCATGTCGCAATGTAAAATTGACATAATCATATAATTATATTATATTAAGCTCTATAATACTCATTATATTGAGCACTGTTTATAATAAAATGTTTATTGAGCACTGTTTATAATAAAATAAATGCCAGAGCACTCCAAAAAAACCTTTAATCCTCTTCACTTGCAATTATATATATATATATATATATATATATATATATATATATATATATAAATTAGAAGTAGTACAAACTAATGGGTTAGCGTTCCACTGTTTGTAGTGATATATTTTTTATGAGTATTCAATACTTAGTTGAGAATTATATATAGTAATATTTTTATTATAAATATTCAAAATAGAAAGATTAATTACTGCAACACAAGAGCCGTTGACTGACTGATGAAGTGCTTATAAGCTTGCACCAAAACAGTACGGTTCTTGTGGTACAATAAACTATGTTCTTATTATAGACGCTTATAATAAAAATATTAATTTTATATATATATATATATATATATCTGGGTGCTTGTATGCATTATATATATATATATATATATATATATATATATATATATATATATACAAACACCCACACATTGAGATAGATAGATAGATAGATAGATAGATAGATAGATAGATAGATAGATAGATATTGTTAAAAATTTGCTTTTTTCTAAGAGAATGTGTTCAGAATTCCGTGTTAAATGTTTGTAGATATATGTACAGTGTGAACATAAATCGAAACTGCAAGGTGTATCAAATCTAATAAGAACTGAAACAGATGTTACTATGCAATGTTGTGTCCTATTTACATGCACCCTATCATACACACACACACGCACACATTAACTCTTTTCATGATATAGATGCAAACAGGTTTGAATACCAGTGATAGAGAAAGAGAGAGGGAAAGAGAGAGAAATGAATGGATGTAATAGTTATTTAATTGAACTATATTAGACATTTTTAAATCGTTTCACCCGAAGCAAGGCAGTACTGCCATTAAGACGCAGGGTGCTACATAAGAGGAAATTGACGTGTTACACAGGAAGAGAGCGAAGACAAAAAGAAGCGAACAAGAACCAGTTAGAGTTGTCAGAAAATCAGCAATAGAAGGATGTCGTGAAGAGAGTTGCGTAAAAGTAAAATGTAAAAGGGTGAAGAACAAGATACAGGTTGTATTAGGGGAGGGATAAGAGAAGTATTGGGGTCAAGGGGATATGAGATGGCAATTGACGTTGCAGTTAATTTTTTTGAGATTTTAGCTATCTAGGAAACAAGTATACGGAAGGGAGTTCCAAGTGCGAGAAAAGAGGCTTATAAAGTAGAAGTGGTGGCTACATTTAGCTGATTTTACTGTAAAAGCCTGGGACCTTGTTACCAGCTGGTTACTCGAGTAAATTTCTCTAGGGTTTGCACCGGAGAGCTAAGTTCGTCACAGCTGAAGCCATGAAAATATTTGTAGAAGAGACAGAGGGAAGCCAAATTCAGTCTGGGAAAAAAGTGGCTAGAGTCGAACTCCCAAATCAGGATCGATTACGTTGCAGATCAAGAACTGGATCAAGACCTGGGGAACACCCCGCTTCTTGTGATAAGATTTGGAGGCGTGCCCGTTCATTATTCATTATGCGGTTTGAGAGGAACGATTGAATTAAACCAAGCAAGCTTCCCGTGATACCATATCCTAGTAGCTTATGTACTCGGTGATGGTCCTTAGCAAATCATGAAGCCGTACCGTCTGTTCAAGTATAGCTTATGGACGGTAAGATGTTGAAGAATTTTAGCATTGATGATAGCTTCGAACAATTTGCTGAAAATAGTAAAGTGGCTGATACGGCGATAATTAGATGGGTCTGAGTGTTTTCCTTAGTTTTTAAATACAGCAACCACAGAAGAGGACTTTCAGAAGTCAAGAAAACAAGAAACAGAGAGAGTCAATAATTATAGAGTTTAGAGAGGACAAAGGAAAGTTCAGGGGCACATTTCCTAGAGGGAATGGTCGGGATTCCGTCTCCTCCACTCGCCTTCAAGGTTTGAAATTTTTTTAGGGATTACAGAGTGGGTTATGTAAACATCTCTTAGTTCTAAGATGGAAGTCAGTATATAGACCAGTCAAATGTGGAGTTGGAAGAAAATCAGGGAGTAAAGCACGCGGTCTTGCCAGATTTATTAATTAAAGGAACGATGGAAGATTTGCTGTTGTTCAGCACACATTTGAAGAGCCACCAGTATGCTTTGGAGCCAAACTTGCGGGCTGCTATACATTGCTTCATTCTCTCAGCAAACAACAACTGAGCGTCATTTAAGATCCTCTTACACTCATTGAAAACGAAGGCAAATGGGCACCAATTATGGTAAAATGCGTGGCTCCTATGTAGCCGGAAGAAGTGATTCCTGTGGGAAATTACGGCAGAGGAGGTAGAAGTGAACCAGCAGGAAGAATGGGGTTTCTGGCTGTACTTCTTGACCGGAATAAAAGCATCAATGCTAGCTTTCACCCAGGAGGAAACCTCAGAGGCACATCCCTCAACGGGGAGGATAAACAAAGTTTTCCAAAGGGCGTTACATAGAAAATCGCGGAACAAATCCCAGTCTGCTCCTTGGTAGCAGTAAGAAATTCTGTTGTTAGTAGATTCCAGCGGGAGTAAAAGTGGAAGGAAGTATTAATGGAAACGACAGCATGATCAGAGTTTCCAAGAGAGCAAACCTTAAAGGATTGGCAGGAATCAGAAACAAAAGTGAAGCAAAGATCTATCAGAGAATCGTGTACTTACGGATACTGGAGAAGCTTGGGGGAAATCCACCACTTGCGTAAAAGAATGAGTAATTGTAAAGTTCAGAGCCAACAGGTTCAGTGACAGTTTTTCAGCCAATTGGCATGGTGGACAATAAAATCACCGAACACAAATCTATCAGCTAGTGAGTGATAGAAATTAGCCATATCTATATTGTCAGAGATACTGTCTAGCAGGGCGCAGTCGGGATAGAAAAGGCAAACGTTACAGAAAGAAAAGATAGCTAAAATATTTTTGGAGGGAAATAGATACCTGTATGAGTGATCAGGGAATTCGAGAGAAATAACCCTAGCTAGATGTGAACCCCCAGACCATTTATATGGACAATGAAGTTCTTCCTTAAGAGGAGAAAGTATCCACGCATATAGAAGTTGCAGGAGAGGACTGAGATTAGTTTCGCAAAGCACTAGGATGTCAGGAGACTTTTTGTGAGAAAAGATTCCACGCTGCTCAAGTTGGTACACATGCGATGGTCAAGTAATCAATCTTTCATGTCTTCTTAGTTGCAACTCCCTATAATCTATCCACTTATTGCTTTAAAAATTATTATATATATGCAGGTAACTCAATAATTCTGTATCCCAGGGATAATTATTTTATTTTATAGACATGATATTTGTACTTCATCATAATTTCTGTAATTGTCAATGCACTGAATTAAGTGATTAATGTCTCCGAGGTGGTTGATTTAGCAAGTGCTACATCTAAGTGATTTAGAAAATACATTGATTACAATAATTCTTAAGGACGTATGCAAATAAAATCCTATACTAGGGGTTCCTGAAAAAGTTTTCTAATCCTAACCCTGCCATAAAAATCTTAACAATAACCAAACGTCAGCATTTCTTTTTATTTGTTTTTTTGTTTTGCTTTTTTTTGTTTTTTTTGTTTTTTTGTTTTTTGTTTTTGTGTGTGTGTGTGTGTGTGTGTGTGTGTGTGTGTGTGTGTGTGTGTGTGTGTGCGTGTGCGTGTGTCCGTGTGCGTGTGTCCGTGTGCGTGTGCGTGTGTGCATATGTGTGTGTGTGTGTGTGTGTGTGCGCGCGCGTGTGTGTGTGTGTGTGTGTGTGTGTGTGTGTGTGTTTGGATATCTACTGATTTGCTTTTAACAAATTTTTAGTTTATTTAAAACTATAACATATATTGTTCATTTCTTGCAAGTGAAGATTGCAATGATAATTTATTTTTGAATAACAATGGTTTCTCCTGATACAAGTCCTTACTCGGAGAAGAGATTGATTTACACCTTTGAATTTGAATTCCCTTCTCGAATTACTCATTCGTAGCCACTATCCGTTGTTCTACACGCAAAAACCAAATACTTCAATAAACAAAGAAAAGGGTGTAATGATTAGATGTGTTTATTAGTTATATAAAATCTTCATTAATTCAGTTTCTTAATATCTAAGAATAAAATTAATCTGATATTTTCGTATGCGTAGTAAATTTGTGCTTCAAAACTATTTGATCAACTATGCGGCCAAGAAAGTAACATTTTTGTGATATCGTGATATTTATATTAGATGAAAACCGCTATGATAGAATAGATTTGATACGTAATTAATGCTAGTCAATGTTCGAAAACAAGTATTAGTTTATTTAATAAGAGCAAATAAAAGTAATTTACTTGGAAATAACATTAGATTGTTCAGGATTTTAGGTTAACGCTAAGGACGAAGATAATCACTTCTGGATGAATCTCTTTGGGTTTCCAGTAATTTGACTTTATTAAATAAACGAACACGTCTTTTCGAATAATGACCACCATTAATTAAGTGCTATATCTGTTCGATCATAGCGATTTTCATATTATGTAAATATCACGATACCACACAAATGTGACTTTCTTGATCACATAAATGTGTTTCGTAAATGCGTTTGTTAAATCTATGAAAATGTGTTGAAATTTTGCATTTATATTACTCGTTCTGATAATATTCATAAAGACAGTCTTTCTTGTTCCAGTGCTTTTTTATCATTTCACTACATGCAAGGCGATAATGCCACTGTGACGCAAGAGGTTGCTGTGAGTAAAAGAGAATAAGAAGATTTTATTTTGGTGAAGCGTAAAACAAAATTATTCAGGAAGACAGAAGATGACGATTGACGTAGCATTTAATTTTGGAAAATCATCAGTGGTAGCAATGCAAGAAACTGGAAGAAATTTCCACGAAGTACGAGAAAAATAAATTATTAGAATAGACCTTATGGATATATGTTTACAAAAATCTTGAAAACAGTCATTTATTTTATTTATTATTTTAGCAATCTAGCCAATTTTGATATTGCACAAAGCTAAAATCATGGACAAAAATTTACTATATTTTTATTTACATATTACAAAATAAAGTAAACAAATATGAATAATGATGAACAAATTTTCTTCAAATAAAGTGACGTATATCTTTTGTTTCTAGAGCCGGCTAGAGATCTCAAATATACACGACAATATGTTTATATTATCAGAACTCTATATTTTCTATAAGTTATTGTTCAGTTATTGTTAGCATCACATTTTTTATCAGTCGTGTTCTATTTCATTTTCACACCGAAGGAAACTACTTTCCGCTTAGTTGTAGTGACCGGTTTGTGCCGGAAGTAAGACACGGAACAAGAAGGTAGGTTCAAGACAGTGTGTTAGTATAACAAAAAAGCAAGATATTCAAAAAAGTGTTAATAATAAGTAATAAAGAAATAAGTAAGTCCGAAGTTATTATTACGCTGCCTGACAATTAGCTGTCGTTAACTGCTCTCGTTAACTGCTGTAGCTGACTACTCGTAACTGCTCGAAGAAGTCACACAGGTTAATTTATATATATCCAGAGGAAGAGTTAATTCTTCGCAGGAGGGCCCCATAAAATAACCACAATACTAAATAATCAGTTTCTCCTTCCTAATACTATCAACTTTTGCTAGCGTGTTTCAACCTCGACATCCAAGAATTTATTTTATTTTTTTAAATAAAGATGTTATTTTTATTTATTTATTTTTTAGGTTGTCTGTTCTTTCATCGATTCGTCTGATGAAGACACTCTACATTTTTTTATTTCAGGTAATTAAACTGAAAATTGCTATAACTTCTGATGAAATATACTGGAGTGTATCCATCGTTTCTTCATGGTTTTGAATTCTGCGATGCATATGTAAACTAGCAACTGTACCAAACGAGAGAACGTACACTATTCACCATTTAACACACGGCTGAGAGAACTACTTAAAAATTAATGCCGTCTCTACAAATCTAACAGCCTCGACAAGACATCCATTCGGCTTGCCAACTCCACTTTACACTCCGATAATTATTACGATACTCGCACATACTAAACAAAGAACGCGTACTAAAAATATCATGAAAAATGGCAGTATATTTTCTGTTAACTCACACAAAATAATGTAAATTACTTATCGCGAATATTAATTCGCCTAAAGAAATTATGACTTTTTAATCAAAGCTTTTTTTTTTAAATAGATTTCGTCACTCTTTTGAAATTATAAATTTTAAAACAAAATTGGTCTCGTAAAATCTCTAACCCTCAGAATGAATAATCAGGAAGTTATTCACATTTTGTGGATAATATTTGAAGTACTTACAATTATTTTTTTAGAATTCAGAATTTTTTAAAATCTGTTTTTAGCTTGTTTATCATGGTCAGCGCAGACGGAGACTCCACACATAGAAATAGCACACACAGTCGCCCACATTTGTGACGATTGCAAAGTATAATCCAACCGGAGTGCAGTGAGATAACTTATCGTGAATTTTATAAAAAATATTATTTTTTTAGGATAGGGAATCAATATTTGGGGTTTAAATTAATATCGTTTAAGATACCAGGCCATAATTAGCTAACATAACAAAAATATGCACATGTATTAATAACCAGATTTACCTATGCAAAACCTACCTCTACAGAAAATCGATTGTACTAAATATGAATATATAACAATGGTATTAAAGGTATCTTCAAACAAATACGAAAACAAGGGAAAAATTATTAGATAGTATAAGTAGATGATTATGTGTAAATTTAAATCGTTTGTTCATATGGAAATTTTGATTTACACACTAAAATTAATGGTAGATTTCAATTTGAAACAATGACTAAAATATATAAATAAAGTTTAGATTTTCAAAATGATTTAATGAATATTTTGCTATCCTAAACTCCTGTATAGTTTTGAACATTTAATAAATATTTTCAGCTCAGTCGTTACGACTAACCTAATATCACAAAGTTACATTTTTGTGTCATGTTTTGTAAAAGTGATCGGTGTATCCCACTGCACACCTGCGAAATATTTATTTCAGACATATCTGATGGTTTACAAAAGATACCTTTGTAAAAATAAGGCAAAATGACTGAGTATTTGTTTTTACAAATAAAATGTTATTTCATAAAAATCAATATCAATATCGACTGTCATGCTTCTCAATAAAATTGTATATTATCATTGAAATATTACAACATTCGTATTTTTTATTGTGTGCTCAGAAGTTTAAATAGATTCGAGTTTATATGTACATTGATGTCTTGTATGGAGACCTCGAGGTTGTGTAATGTTTAGCAAGTTGGTCTTACTAGAATTATTACAATTGAGTGGTGAGTTTGATCCTTACTGAGTGCCATATAATTTCGGCCTTGTGCTACATCCAAGCTGCGCTTAGTAAATTGCCACTGATTTCTTGTAAATAGATATTTTGCTTTATTTTTAAACTTCGTTCACAAATAATAAAAGGTATTTCTGGCAGAATATACACTCTTCTTCTGTAAAATAATTATTTTTTCAAAGATATCACATTAGTTTCTAAAAGTCTGAGCTCTACGTTCATATACCTAGTGTTACATGTGAAAATACCGTCTATCTAATATAATTTTAATGTGTAGCCATGTCTTTGTTGTTAATTTTATGGAGTTTCATTTTAAACTTAATAATTTTAAGATGCAAAGGAGTGCAGAATACAAATTCCAAATAAAGAATTTCAGCTGAAACAAACTAAAGCTGACCAATTACTAACCTCCGGAATCGTGGTATATAATTTTTATCAAGATTCTTAGAATAAAATAAGTCAGACATTTCATGGCGCTTTTCTTTTTTCATCACACTAATAAAATGAAATTAACAGTTCTTCCTGTTTTTAAACACTTATTTGAAATTCCCCCTCGTTTAAATTTCACTGCCAATATTGTTTCATTGTATAATAATCATAGTATTAAAATATGTATGAAATATACGGGATAAAGCATGAGAACATTTATCTATACTAAGAGATGCAAACATTTTGATAATTTCCAAATTTTTTCCACAACATAATTTCCGTACTACTCGTCAATGTTTGTAGTCACTGGCATATATTTATACAGTTCTTCCTCCTGAATATCAATATAGATTATATTAAAACATTATTATTTTTAAGATATCGTTTTAAAAGATATAATTATAATCTTTGACCTGATTCCAACAGCAATGATTTCATTTCACATCATCAACAGAATTATTCTGAATATATTGTATACTTCGAAATTAAATATAATTATTTCTTCTCACTATTATTATTATTATTATTATTATTATTATTATTATTATTATTATTATTATTATGTGTAGCATATACGTTCAAGAATTTGGCAATTATGGCTCTTCATAGACTCCTATTTTTTAGCTGTTAGTAAATTTCGTAGTTTTGTTATCTCTTAAACTTTACGGTATCATACATTTACTCAAGATGGTATTGTAGGTTATGTGTTTGTTTCCTCAGTCCTTTTTGCCTTCAATCTGTCCTATGAGTATCAAATTTTCCAAGCCCTCTGTTTTATTTTGTACTTTAAAAATTTCATCTGTCTCTTCCTGATCTATAATTTATGATATATATACATATTATATCTCATGTATAAGTGTCCTTTTATTTCCATTTTTTTGTAAAATCCTTACATGTTCAGTTCATGTTATTGTCATCATTCGTCGTTAAAACTAGAAATCTGTTGACCTAAGTCTCTTCATCTGTGATGAGATTTTAAGGTTAGATAAGACGATGGATATTACATAACTATTCAGTACTATGTTTAGTTTTTTGAAAGTGTAATGAAAAATAAGTAATTAAACTCAATAATGTTCATTCTATAACTCCTTGAAATTCAATTAACCTTATTCGTCTAGTTGCCGACAATGTGATTGTTGCGATTGACATTTTTTTTTATTAAAGAGTACTTATAAATGAATTTAATAACATCGGCAAAAATTCTGAAAGATCTTTTTCATGAGATACGAATAATTTTTCAGAGTATTGCAAAATAGATTTTCATTAGTTTAAAAATGAATAGAGAGAGTTTCAATGTAGCAGTTTATATTTGAAACAGACAATCCAGTTTTATTTCGAGTTTTTCACCTTGCATAATCTTCCCTGGCACAATGAATAAAAGCGTTGGTTGAATCTAGTGACTTAACCTAAACAGTGTGAGTTCAACAAAAGTTTAGTTAGGTTAAAGGGAGATAACTGATAATGATACATCCCGAATAGGTATGACGTGAAAGTAGAACAATCCACCCCGGTGCACGAAGTAAAGGTTCAGTTTAAAATTCCGATCTCCTGAAGAAGGCCGGAGCGTACAATAGCTGAAATGTCGTGAATATATCGATAAAGATGAGAACTAGTTTGGATAATGTAAATATTGTAAAGAGTAGACATTCTCAATTTAACACCTTTTATTTCCAAAACATAATCTAATTATTCTCAATATTTCAAATTACATGATCTTTAAAAAATTCTATGTAAATAAATAAATATGGTCAAATCGGCAGATGATCTCAAAAATTACAATCTGTTGTTAACGGGGCGGATAATGGCTTGTTAATTTTGACGCTTCTAAAACGAAACTACTCTTTTTTTATTTGCCTTAAAAATGCTTTAAATTAGCGTGACTGATGCTAATCTCGTGAAAACTTGCTTATTACGCCTTCGTGGACCAACGTTTTACGCTGAGCTATAAAGATTATATTGAATTGCGATGTCCTCTGCTACTAAATCTATCTTACATATTTGTAAGTCTATAATTCGTCATTGCATGGAATATTGATCTCACATCTGGTCTGACGTTTTTGATATGTATTTAGATAGTCTTGATATAACCCAAGCACGAATATTATCGGTCCTGACATATTATATCAGGTTCAGTCACTTCCCTAACGCCATAATATAGATTTCTTGTGCGTTTTAATATAAATATTTTAATCGTAAATATTCTAATGAATTTTCATTTTTCGTACTTCAACATTACGAATTTAAGCGCAGTACTATTATTTGGCAGCTAGATCATTTTCAGTTTAAAGGGTTAGATATAACCGTAAGTTCTATGATAACAGTTTCTTCTCTTCTGGTTGCGGGGTAACCCTTCCAGTTTCTTGCTGTTCAGTTTAAAAAATTTTATACAATGTTAATCGTTATCTTCTGTTTTATAAATTCCTGCTTTTGTTTATTTTTATTGTTCTCTGTTCTTAATAAAGCGGTTCTTTTTCTCATATTCATTCAATCTCAGTAGTGTCTTTCATCTTTATGTCTTTATTGATTTGCTTATGGCGAAATGGTAAAAAATTATTATTATAAACGTCAATTTGTTAATTAAAATTTAATTTAGTAATTAGCTCATCCTTTGATAGGGTAGGTCATAAGATAGAATTCATTTTTCCTTAAA
The DNA here is from genome assembly GCA_037127315.1 of Ascarosepion bandense. Lineage (NCBI taxonomy): Eukaryota > Metazoa > Mollusca > Cephalopoda > Sepiida > Sepiidae > Ascarosepion > Ascarosepion bandense. Next base: position 842,783 of record JBBBDQ010000777.1, read on the forward strand.
TTGTTGTGTTTTGAATTTTAATAACCTTTATATGAAATGAGTAAAATGATAGTTGACAGAATTAAACTAACCTTGTAATGGTATTATCAACTGTTTCCTTACAAGGAAAACATTCGGTATTCATTAATCTAGAATCTAATAATACTATCAGTTGAAATTTATACATTTCTCTTAAAATATTATTTCAGGAAAATATTTCGTAAGTACATCGTTATTTCCTCCTGTATTAATGGGTTTTCTTTGTTAACATTTTTATTTGAAGTAGTGTGGATGGTTAAACTTTGATATCATTTTCTTTTTGAGCAACATGTGATATCCATTATAATTGTTGCTGTTATTGAAAGCCCTCAAGTGATATGATTTCTGTTATTTGGTACACATTTTTCGTGATTCTGCAACATGATCCTCGCTGTGACTTTTCAGATTCTACAGGATGATCCTCGCTGCGACTTACAGGTTTCATTTGCTCAAAGCCAATTTTTTCTTAAAATTTAGTTGCATAAAGATATGAGTTTGGATATTTCTGAACGGGTGATAAACCATGCATGAAATCCATATGATAGTACCGAGCTGATGAGGCTATTTAAGAACATGACTCAAGTTTTCAGGTTAATATCTTAATTTTCGGTCTTTTGACGAAACGCTTATCTCTCACAGTATATTCTGTTTTTAATGTCCTTATCTCCTATGAGTCAAATATTAAAAGTAAACGGTAATTCGGCATTTTCTTTTTCATAACAAACATTTATGATTATATCGACGTGCTTACAACATATAAATAACAGCAGATTAACTCTTAGAACTGAACAATTTCATGCTTTTTAATAGCCCCCCCTATCCCACAGAATAACTAACATCATGTTTGTTGCATGAGAGATTATCTATCAATAAACGAATAAATCGCGTTGATTGGAGAATTCAAAAAAATGTGTGGGCAATGGCATTAGTTTAACATACTTTAGCTAACTGTAACACTAAGAAAGGCAGCTATGAATGTAATTTTCAAACTCTTTCATCTGAAGCTTAAGGTCAACACTCATCAGTGAAGGTCTCATTCTGTCGACTACAGAATGAGCTGCTTTTCTTGAATTTTTTATACAGTATTGACAAATAAATCAATACTTATACAATCAAAAGCTATTAATATGCATTCGTATGTATATATATCTTGTGGGCGTGGGGCAAAAACATTCTTCTGCATGTATCGTGTTCTTTCAGGGCGTAGGCAATCATGGACTTCCACTTGGCTCTCTATCTCCTGTCGCTCTCAATATTTTTTCTTCTGGTATCTTTTCTAAAGCCTGCTCCGCCATCCATTTGTTCAGACCTATCAAGTAGGCGTCGCGCTGCTTTCGCCTGTTTCTCTTTTTTTCTATCCGTTCTGTGAGTATTAAACTCACCAGGCCCTCCTTCTTCATTACCTTTCTGAGAAATCTCATCTGTCTCTTTCTGATGTTAGTTATGAGTTTGTTTCTCGTTTTCATCTTCTCCAACACCACATCGTTGCTCATATGCTCTGTCCATGGTATCCTCAGCATCCTTCAGATTTCACTATTGTTGATTTGTTAAAGAGGTAATTCCGGATAAATATTAGACTAGGGAAATAATCACTGTGTACAGTATAATTACTAAGTGCCATGCGTGAATAGAGTAGACGATAGCGATTGGAAGCTGATAGTGGTTGTGCTAACTCAAGCCGAACAACAAAAGTGTCCGTAGTTTTGAGTGTATTGGTCTGGTACAACTAATGGTCGCGCAATATTGTGCGCTCTCTCTCAGATAATATAATTGAGCTTGTCAATCGGATAGGATTATATTGAATCAATTGCTAGATCTGTAGCTAGGAAAGTTGGTTCACTGTATCGTGCTAAATTATTTTTCTTTCCATAATATATTTTACATATTCATAAGTCTACTATTCTTCTATATTTTGAATATTGCTGCCACATTAAGTTCGATACTTCTGTTATATATTTAGAGATTCTTGATGAAATACAAATGTTATTGATCCTGACCTAGAATCACATCATACATAACCTGCCCACCGCCCTCGCGTAGCTTTCCTGTGCCTTTTCTATAAATAATTTTACAGTAGTTCTTCCGATGAAAAAATGTTCATCAAAAGGACATCTAATGTCAACAAATGTCATTATTCCCACGATTTACATGCGGACAATTGTCCTAATATTTGCTGTTGTTATCACGATTTGTCCCGTTTTACCACAACTCCTTCATCAGGTGTACATTGCTCTCGACAGATAATTTCGAACTGATTTTTACGCCGTGTCCTGTTTAGGAAGGGGCACCCAGTTTCTTTTCTCTCCTCCAGTTATAGTCCTAATGCTATTGTTAGCTTTTTGCAGTTTTTATGGATGGTGGCAACATTTCTCCATTCTGAGAGTACCAGGTTGGTAGTTTCCTGGTTACTGCTTCCAATTGGTAGTTAGGAGCTCGAACTAGTGGTAGGGATATGAGAAGCTACTCTGATTAACAGTTGAAAAATATCGGGGTTATATGTAATGCCATGTCGCGCATGGATGGGTGTAACAGCATGAACATCCGGTGGGAAACTCAGAGGCCACATTATGCTACAGTCTGCGCCAGTTTCTCTTCCACTCATGCCGTATACAGCGACCGTCTGATTCTACTCTAGGCCTCTCTCTTAAAAAAACATTCATGAATACACGTTATCATAAAAGCAAATATAAACCAGCTAACCTAAAAACACCCAAACACATCAACATCTTCGCTAACATACGCGGTATACGCACCAACTTTTACAGTGTCGAATCCTTCCTCCGACTCAACTCACCTGTCATCCTAGCCATATGCGAAACTAACCTTGATCCTTCTATCTTCTCTTCTGAATTCTATGTCCTTAGTTACCTTCTCTTCTTCCGGAAGGAGTCCAATGTCCACATGCTTGGGCTTGGTGTTTACGTCAGTGAACACCCGCCTCTAGCTAGGATGATCTCCCTTGAATCCCTAGAGCATTCTTATATGTGTTTCCGTCTCTCCCTACTAAGCTCAATTAGCTATCGCTTTCCCCTACCGCTCCTCCTCATCTCCCGACTGTTCCGTTCTTGACAGCATCTGCAATACTATTGACAATTTCATTTCGTCTCATCCGTCTGCCCATATATCTGGGTTTGGCCATTTTATAGCCCACCACGCCAAGTGGGTGAAAAAATCTGTCACAGATCTTACTTGTGTTCACACCATAGATGTTTCAAACATTCAGTCCTTTACGCAAGTGATGGAGTTTCTCACGCATTTTTCTAATAACGCTAATGGACCTGACTGATTGCTAGTTTTACTTCCATGCCTGACTCTTGCAATGTCAAGAAACTCTACCCCTTCAGAAACTCTGACCATGCGGTGGTTTCCTTTAACATCTCATTTCACTCCGGTTCCACCCAAGAACGTCAGACTATCAGAATATCTTACTGCTACCAAAGAGCTGATTTGGACACATTCTGTGATTTCCTTTGTGACGTCCCTTAGACCAATTTGAAGACTGAGCGGTTGAGGTCTCTTCTTGGGTTAAGGCTGGCACTGAAGCTTTCATTCTAGCCAGAAAGTTAAGACTTAAATCCCACTCGCCCTCTTGGTTCTCCCTAGCTTGCCCGGCCGCCATCGCCCATCCAAATCACTTCTACCGGCTTTATCGGAGTCACGCGTCGGAACATCATAGGTGCCTCTTTTCCTCTTCTCGTAATGAGTGCAAGAAGATATTTAAAGAAGGTAAGCTCTTTTCAGCCAGAATGAAGCAGCGCATAGCATCCCGTAAATTCGGTTCCAAAGACTACTCGAGGCTCTGTAAAAGTGTACTTAACAATAGCGAACCCTTAATCCTCCTCTAAACAACGAATTTGAGGTCCTTACCTCTATAACAAACAAGGCTGAGTGCTTCGCTCGCATATTCTCCACCAACACGAAACTGCACTCTTCTGAAGTATCTGTAACTAACTTCCCACCCTGATCTGAGGCCCAACTGAATGACATCCACATTACCCACTTGGTGGTCTCTAACATAATTTCAAAGTATGACCACCATAAAGCGAGCGGCGGCGACGGAATCCCAATCAATCTCCTGTAGAAATGTCCCCCTTAACTCTCCTCTGTTCTCTCCAACTACTGCCTCTCTGCTTCTTGCTTTTCTGCCTGTTGGAAGTCCTCCTCCGTGGATTCAATGTCTAAAAACATTGGTGAACTCACAGGCACCACTAATTATTGCCCGACCAGTCTCCTACCGATTTTTGGTAAAGTGTTCGAAGCCATCATCAGCGCCGAGGTGGTTCAACATTTCAGAGCCCACAGACTATTCTCTGACAAACAGTATGGTTTCCGCTTCACCAGGTCAACTGCTGATATGCTCACGACCATCACTAATTATATACACCAGGCTCTTGACAAGAATGGCAAAGCCCGTATTGTTGCCCTAGATATCTCTAAACCGTTTGACAGAGTCTGGCATGCTGGCCTTCTACGCAAGCTGCGAGGTTATGGTATAACTGGACAATTGTTTGACTTTATCCAGTCATTCCTTTCAAATCGCAAAATGAAGGTCGTATTGAACGAATATGCCTCCCAATACTATCATACGAACGCGGGTGCCCCTCAAGGCTCTAATCTAGGTCATATTCTTTTCCTCATCTACATTAACGATCTCCAAGATCTAATAAGATCTCAAGTAGGCATTTACGCTGACGACACTACCGTTTACACTCGAATCGATCAAAAAGCTGCTGAGGCTGACAAAGCAAACCTCGCTGCTGATCTTGAAAAGAACCTCCAATCCGTGGCGGACTGATGTAAGTAATGACTCGGGAATTTTAATGCTTCCAAATCAAAGCTGCTATCTATTAACCATTACAGACAATCGCCCATACCCCCACTTAGCATGAATCAGGCTAGTCCCTCTGAAAGCAATACACTGCACCTACTCGGGTTAACTCTCACAACATACCTCTAGCGGAATAACTATATAGGATACATAGCTAAATCCGGTTCTCTGTGTGGGGCCAGGAATCTTTTCCCGCCTGAAACAATCCTGCACATATATAAATCTACCATCTGCCCGTGCATCGAATACTGCTGCCATATCGTTCGGGTTTTCCTGCTATCCTCCTAGGGGTCCTTGACAAAATCCAACGGAGAACATGTAATTTGATAGATCCCGACCTAGCAGCTCAGATACAGTCACTTTCTCACCTGCGCAATGTGGCTTTCCTGTGTCTCTTCTACAAATACTTCCACGGCTTCTGCTCCGATGAACATAGTTCACTGTTGATCCCTATATATAAATTTACTTGAGCCACAAGTTTAGCAACTAGATCCCACCCTTTTACTTTGAAATCAATAAATCGTAAACGCAAATTTTACTCCCTCAGCTTCTTTTCTCGGACTTCCTGCTTCTGTAATTCCCTTCCATTGACTTGCTTTCCCGACAGCTACAATCTCCAAGAATTTAAATGTAATGTCATTAGTCATTTCCTATCTCACTAATCTGCATCCTCTCTCTCATGCTCCTTTCTCTGTCCACTCCACTCTCATCAGTATTGTCATTCTTCTCTTACCCACTTCATGACACCCTATATAACCTGTCATTCTTTCTCATAACATTCCTCCTATGTAACCCCTGCAAAGCAGTCGCAGTAAAATGCCTTGCTTGAGGCGATATGATTATAAAAAATCTATGGTGGTAGACTGTTTCTGTTTCCCTGTCTATGTCTCGGTTATATTATCTAATTCTTATTTTTGTACTTGTTATATAGAAAGAAAGTGACGATACCGACACGTGTGGTCAATCATGTATCTCCACGAAATAAATGTATCTGATGAATGTATTGTGTTACTGGGATCATGTGACCATAAATAGTAATGTATAAAGCACTCAGACTTCTGTCTGAGTGCTTTATACATTACTATTTGTGTGTTCCATAATTCTGTGCGTTAAAGTGTTTCAGTATTCTGTGTTCTGGTGTTTCCCGAGTTCCACAGCAGTGTATTATTCAGAGGTTTCGTCAAGACATTCAATGTACGCGAAGATACCGAAACATTATAACTCGCAAATAGCAAGATACCATAACTTTTTTTCAAATTAACTTTACGAGACCAATATCATAGAAGTCGTGACAAAAATAACGTTAAGACAAACGTTATAAAAGTACTACTGAGTTATATCTCGCTCTTTTTTCAGTAATTCTAAGTACACACTAAACGACTTGGCAAATTGATCTCAAAATTCATGAAGAAATTCTCACATATTCAATAAAGGATTAAGTTCGGTATTCCCTGTCAGTCAGTTAAGTGCCATACATGATAAATGCTTGGGCGATCATGTCTCGAAAGAGACATGACTGACTGGGCATAAGATTATCCCGCAGTAGGTTGCCATTGCTTTCTGCGGTAGACTGGTTGCCGACCAAGGCTATAGAACCCAATCTATCCTGTTATTTAACCCATAACTGGAAGGAAGAGACGGATTAATACCTTTCCCAAGGGTATTTGCGCATAAGTGAATAAAAATATTCCCTGTAGGTTACTCTAATAAATATACACCTAAAGAAGGCTGGATGGTGTATCGGCCATGGCATCGGGATTAAAACACCATTCAAATAACAATGATATGATTCAAATAATGATAATACATTTTGCCAGAACTTCAGATAGAAATATATGCCATATCTGCTCATTAATGTGCCAGAGATTTTAAACGCTTATCTAGTTAAAAGAGCAATATCCAAGGAAGGCATCGAGAGGGCAGCCATCGTTATGCATGTGGGAATGAATTTATGTATTTCTGCCTAATAAGATACGTATGCCTGAATCTTAATTTTATACATATAATAATAGTGTATTATTAGTAGTACAATATTATTATTAATTATAGTGGCACACAAAACCTTCCTTCAAAGAATAGGTTTTTCATCGTCGCTAGTTGTTGATCAGTATTTCAACAGATATATTTACATGACCTGCTAACATATTTTTCCTTTCTTAGTATGTCAATTCGTTCTTATCTTCATAGAACCTAAATTAATTCGACTGAAAACGTCTCAAAAAATCTTCATTTGCATCAGATGACACGTGTTTTCATCGTAAAACAGAACTAGCTTGAGTTTCTGAAACGTTAGATATAACTATCCAAAGAATAAAGAACAAAAGCATAAATCGATTTCTCTGATGCGTTCCCACGTGAACACTTTTTTTTTCCAGAGTAAATCATAGACGCTACTCTCTTACGTACGAACTGCATTATGTTACAATCAAACGACAACAGTGACAGTTAGATACATTGATTTTTGAATTTGCTGAACAGACAGATTTTGGCAAATTTTCCTGAAGTCAAACTATAGTGTATCTTATAAAAGTGGAATTTTTCGAATATATTCTTAGGGTATTTTTCGTGAGTCGATATTTCAGGATTAAAGCCTTGTTGAGTTTAATATTTCTATATCGTATATTAAATATAATTTTTAGTAGTAAATTTCACACTTATGAAATTTATATATCACGTAACAATATCTATTATCTAAATATATCTAAACTTATATCTATTATCTAAATATATCTAAATTTATTTATAAATGGAACTTTGTCTGTGTGTGTATGTGTGTGTATGTGTGTGTCTGTGCGTGTGTCCATTACCTATAGACTCCGAAATGGTTGAACCGATTTTCTTGAAAATTTACACAGTTGTACTATAATCGTCTGCAAGTGTTCTTAGTTAGGTTTTGTGTCGAGGTACCCCCGATAAATATCGAAAATCGATAATCAAAAAAATCGGGTTATAGAAGGAGTGGTCCGATTTTAATCAAATATGATACACGCATAGACAGACATAAGAAACGATGTTCAGAAATTTCAAGGCTGCAGTTGTTACAATAGTGCAGAAGCTTGATAATGTATATATATAAAAAGCAAGATGTTTGTGTGTGTCTCTTTATGTGCCTGTATGTCTGTATTTTTTCAGCCCTTTTATTTTAGTTTTTGCTTCAGGTTTGGCGCTAAGTAGGTATAATTGTAGTTCTTAGTCTCAGCCGTAATACCATTTATTCAGAGGACTTATTTAGCTTTTAAAATTCAGTTTACGACGAAAAAACCTTATTTGATATCGATACCAGGAAATCAAAATTTGACTTACATCCATTCATTTTTCTTTTAGTCTACGGTTTCGCTTTAACTGGAAAAAACTATTGCTTTTTAGTTTTTCTTTCGTGCCAACGTCCAAAAAGTTTGAGCTTCAGGACTATGGATTAGTTTTAAAGCTTTCATTACACCCAAGCAACGCCGGGCTATACTGCTAGTCTATCATATAAAAAACATTAGATTATTGAAAGAATCATACGCTTTATGCATGACTATTAGAGTTTAATTATGACTATTATATTTGTCTATATTCAGAGATGAGGTATTGTAAATCTTTACATTGTTTGGACTGTTCTCTTTATCTTTGTTGCTGTATTCACGACATTTCAACCGTTATATGCTCCGGCGTTCTTCAGGTGATTAGAATTTGAACTGAACCATTTATTTCGATCAGTAGGATTGATTGCTTTTATTCTATGAGTCATGCTACTTCCAGATGTCTCAGCTATCTTCATCTAACTCTGTAAGGCTTTTGTTCACCACTGCTGTAGGCGGGAATTGCTCTTGGGGATAGATGAACCAATGATAAAAAGCGTTGGTTGGATCCAGCGACTTGACCCAAAGAGTTGCCAGTTCAATAACTGGCTATAGCAGTGGTGAACAAAAACTGAGTTAAATGAGAGATAACTAAGATATCCGGAAGTAGAATGACTCATAGAACGAAAACAATCATTCCCGGCGATCGAAATAAAGGCTTGTACAAAATTCCAATCATTTGAAGAAGATCGATGCGTACAACTGCCGAAATGTCGTGAATATGGCAATAAAGATGGGGGCAAAATCCGAATAATATAAATAATAAAAATGAGAGTTATATTTTAGCTATTATCTATAAACTTTACATAACGTTAAGCCTTGAATTATAAATAATACAATGATATACAGGTTTTTTATATGCACTGTGTTTTCCCTTTTCATTTAAGTGCAAATATTAGTAAGAACTAAGCATTCACTTAACAACAATATTTATAGATATGAGTAAGGTTATGTTTAACTGCATATCTTGCCATTTAGTTTTTTTCGGTCGAGTGGAATGTTCTGCCTTTCTCATCATTGTGCTACGAATAACCTTTTATGACATTCACCGCAGTTAAACTGTTCTAGTTCATTTTGGATAGAGACCTTTCATAATCATATATTTTACATTAAGAAAATAGGCGTTTATCAATACATTCATATTTAACATTATGAATTCGTTTCAATCCAGTATTGATATTCTTTTATGAAACATGTCTGTACAGGTCGTTGGCCCTCCACAATTTCTGTCCTTTATAGCTTTTAAGAATTTACTCTTTTTGTTACCACTTCTAAGCCTTGTTCCACCATCCACTTAATTAAAATTGCTAGGTAGGTTAAACGTTCTTTTTCTCTGACTGGTGTATATCAGAATTTCAAAATTTCAACTGTCTTCTACCGCTGTTAAGTAACATGACTTGTTTCTGTTTTCTCCAACAGTTCGTGGTTACTAATATATTCGGTCCATAGTATTCTTAGCATCCTTCTGTAGAACAAATTTTTTGTTTCATCAAGTCACTTTTTCATCTGTAATAAGATTTTCCATCACCCACTGCTATATAGGATAACTAATATTATATAACAGTTCAATACTCTTCGTTTCTAATGATATTTCTCTTTCATAATACATTGCTTAGATTTTTGTAAGTCTTCTTTTCGCTGTCCCAATGCTGCTTCAAAATTCTAAAAAGCTGCATGTAGACAAGAGAATCTTCTACATCTTATAATTAATTTGGACCTTTATTGGAAATGTCAGGTATAATTTATGTGCGATTAATAGCAAGAAATATCAGTATTATTTAAACGTTACAACCAGAAAATTCACAACTGTATTGTTTTCATATTCTTGCATGTGTTTCTTTGTCTCTTGTGTTACAATTACGTCCAAATTGCATTAATTCAGCAGTTAACTAATGTGATATGACAATGAAATAAAAGAAAACGACATTTTAAAATTAATGTTTCTAAATGGAACTTCATCTTTTTCAATGAGATACCATAATTAACAAATGTTGTAATCTGGTTCCAGGCATTCTCAACTCCCTGGTGTTAACAATCAAATATGAATAAAAACAGCAGATGTTGGATAGAAATATGATCATTTGAATTGATATGCGGATTGGAATGCTGATAGCAAACCCGGCTAGGCAACTACAAACCTGTTACAGAATGTAGTGAAGGAAAGCGAAAAGAAAAAACTAAACACAAACTATAAGATGATCATCAGCAAAACGAGGATCCTGAAAGGCCAGTTACACTTTGGGGATACTAAATTCAAGCAAGGTACATAAATATAAATATCATGGAAGTGTTCTAACAGAGGACAAAACGTGCTACACTGAGATCTCTAAGCTGTATTAGGTTGGCCGAAGACGTATTCCAAAAGATAAGCATACCATTAAGAGACAGGAAAAGTTAGTTGGAAACAAATAAAAGACTACTGAACGGTACGGGATATCTGCCCGTAAGGCAGCGAATGCTGAACAATCTCTTCAAGGATGAAAGAGAGAATTGAATTAACGGAAATGTGGTTCTACAGAAGGTTGGACTGAACAGGTTATGTTTTGGTAAGAATGAAAACAAAAAGGAAACTTATTTTTAATATCAGGAAGAGATACATGAAATTTCTGGGACACGTAATAAAAAATGACAGAGTGAAGAATCTGATACTCACAGGGTGGATAGAGGGATTGCGAAACAGAGGAAAACAACACCTGAAAACTTGATCAGTTTGTGCAAGTGGATGGCAAACCAGGTTTTGAAAGAAAGATAAAATATATTGAGAGCTACAAACGAAAAGCTGGCTATGATCGTCTAGGTCCTGAAGGAAAAAGGTGCATAAAAAAGATCGTTTAAATGAACAATTATTCTAAGTTCATGTCATAAAATATTTTTGAAGAGACAAAAAGACTCAGTTAATGAATGATTTGAGCAGGTTTTATTACTGAAATCAACATAGAAATAATAGAATGCGGAATTCCTTTTACAAGTGCAACATCTTCGTCACATTTATTCCGTTGTTCTAAATACTTTGAATTTTAATTTCCGTCATTATTATATTTCATTTAAAAGATAAAATTTTGTGTCATTAGCTATTAAATGGAAGATATTTCGATAAGATTTTCGCCGCTTTCCCATGTCACTTCATTAATACTGGAATCAATTACACATAGATTTAAAACTTCAAATTAGATTTTGTCATACAATGGCGCCTTTAAAACGAAATAATTTTTTTAAATTTTGGGTGAGGTAAAAAAAATTTGGTTTTAAATAATTTCTTGAAAATAGGTAAAAAGTTAACCGAAATTCCCCGGAAGGAACACTGATTTGGACAATTTTTACACAAGTCTAACAAAAGAAGTCTCTTGTTCATATGCACACACAAAAAAGCAATAACGAACTTAACAGCAGTATATTGTCATTTATTTTTATTCATACGCACAGACACATGCACACATACACACACAGAAAAACACACATACACACAGTGTGTTTAAAAAATGTATATACACACTGCAACAGTTTCTCATGCAAAGCAATAAAGAGTACTTTGAAAAGAAGTTTTATTTACAGCAAGATGATGCAACACCGCACTACCATACCAATGTTAGATTTATCCTTGATAAGATCTTATGAAACACGTAGATTAGACGAAGATGTTTCGTATAATACCCTCCGCGTTTACCACTTGACATTTTATGGATCTACCTAAAAGACAAAGTCTACCCTATAAAACCTGTAACAACCGCTGAATTAGGAGCAGCTATTGAACGAAAATGCTTTGCGTTGTCAGCAGTATCTGGACGAGAACGGACATCACTTTGAAAACATGTTAGCAAAACAATAAAATAAAATCTGTAGATTCGATTGAGTTACTAAAATGATAATGTATTTTAACAAACACTCAATTACTTAAATTGGGCATACAGTTTCGGGAGACACTATATATATATATATATATATATATATATATATATATATATATGTATATGTGTGTGTGTGTGTGTGTGTTTGTGTGTGTGTGTGTGTGTGTGTGTGTGTATAATTATACATATATATTTTTTTTTCACGTTAATAATTTTTTCCACAGTGCAATTTTCAAAATGTGCGTAATTTTTTGCATTTTTTACACTTAAACATGAACAAAGGAGGCTTTATTTTAAAAAAAAGGACTAAAATACAGAAAAATTGACGTTGCATTGAAATCTTTGAAGACCCTAGTCGAGAGTAAAACAAATGGCCGGAAGAGAAGGGCCTGGTGAAAAGGGATACAGACTATAACGTTAAAATAGATCTTACAGTTGTATCCTGCTAATTCAACAGTAAATTAATGAAATCTAGCAGCCAATTTAGTGCTAAGTTTGAATTCATGAAATCGATGTACCGAAATAGAAAATTTATCGGAGTATTATTATTTATTTATTTATTTATTTATTTATTTATACGCTCCCAAATTCTATAGTTCTTTTCATTTTCTTTTTTAAAAGACTGCGCTACAATCCCGAAAATATGAAATAAAATCAATGCCTCTGTTTATTATTCATGTATTATGCCATTTTCAGTTTTTACTCAAATGTAGATAGTATTTTTCTCTAGTTTATCCATCTTTTTATTATATTCCATTCTGCAGCTGATGTTACGTCTTTCATTTTGAATTTTCTGTTTTGAAAACATGCTGTTATTTCTATGTCTTTTATATTTGAATGATAGAAAATATATCTGTGTCTGTGTTTTGTACAACATAGAATACAAGCATAACGAACAAAGAAAACTCGAAATCAGAAAATCGCTTTAATATAATATCAAAACGCTTACGCGGAATATTCTTCAACAAAATTAAATAAACAGGATGATGGAAAACGAAGATTCCAAAGAAAAGGATTCAAATGAGCCTTTTAGTATTACAAGATTCTGAAAGCAAGTTGGGAAAATGCAATGCAGATGCTGCATATACATGGTGCGATGTGAAAAATGTCGCCATTTTATAAATAAAATTTCGGCCTTACAATTTGTTTGTTTTTTATTTGTCGATTGCATAGTATAGTCGGGTCAGCTGGGTACGGTCTGAGAGAAAATGGAGCACTATGACGCAAATCACTCCGACAAAATTTTGAAAATGGCATGCTGTATTGCTTGGCATTCACACCGGAATTGCTAATACAAACATTTAAGAATGTTCAGATGTCAATCTGAAGACAGTGCAGAGCATTCTAAAAGAGTTATGATTACGAAGATATTTAGAGTGATCATTAATGTTAGTGACGTTAGGTTCTCGCTCCAAAGGGTTTCAGATTCAACACGGAAGCCTACGTCAAGAGCCATGAGGTGTTATTGCTGCCCTCATTCAAGAGGATGGTTTGTGAAATACATTTTGTCCGTTAACAGAACACTGAACCATGCCACAAGCAGAAGAGCTGTCAGACAATTTCTACCACGGCACCTTCTTTTTCATCTGGCCAACTAACTCTCCAAATTACAATGCCTTTAATTAAATTACCCTTAGCTTAATGGAAATGATATTACTACACAGATCTACGATAAAAAGAAAACGAACATTCCCGATATACATCTAAATAATACAGATTTTTGTCAAATATTATCAGGAAAAGTTACATCTTTTAAAAGAAATAAGTGTCAAAATTATAAAAAAACGTCTTTCAACATGGAAACCAATATTTTATATTATTTTTATTTGATGAAAAAAATAAACACCATAGTGAATCTATTTGAAGATTTCATGTAAATATTCACATTCCAAATATGACGCTAAAATGCGTGAAATGAAAAAAAATACATTGTAAACAACATTAATCCCTATAGATGGTCAAAGTTACTGGTAATACTTGGAGAACCAATCTTGAAAAACACATCCATCATCTGCAACCATCAATAAACATATTTGAAAAAAAAATTTGCTGACAATATCTGAAAATAATATTTTTACTTAAAGATTAAAATTTGCTAAATAATATGAATCATAACACCCACTATCTTTTCTCTTTCTATATATATCTATCTATCTATCTATCTATCTATCTATCTATCTAGTGCGGTTGTATTATAGCATTAGCAAAACTAGGGACGATCAGAATATTTCCGGGAGATAATGAATATATTCCTATTGTATTATTCGAACGGTTATTTTGATGGCCGATAACGGTAGTGTTTCGAATTAATCTAGAGGTTATTAAATAGGAATAATTGTTGGAATGCTGTTTAACTATTTAAAGTATTGTTAGTTAACATTTTTATTTATTTGAATATTTTATTGTTGGTTATTATCACTATGTTTTCTTGTGTTTATCTGTGCGTAAGCAGTTTGTAATTTTTTTATTATTTGCTTAGTCCGTTTATTTATTTATTTGTTTGGATGAATTTAATTCATTTGTTTATGTCTATTTTATTTGTTTCTTTTTTTTAAGTAAATTAGAATGATGATAAGGATAAAATGGACGGAGCATGTGTGCAACGATGGGGTGTTCGAAAGTCTGCAAACGAGAAGTAAACTCATACTCGGTATCAGGAAGAGACAGATGAGGTTCCTGGGACACGTATTGGGGAAGAAGGACCTGGAGAATTTAATACTCACATGTCGAATAAAGAAAAAGGGAAAGAGGGGAAAGGAGCGCGAGACGTATTTGTTAAGTCTGAGCAAATGGATGGCAGAGCGAAGCTTCGAACAGATACCAAGAAAAAATTTTGAGAGCGACAAGAGGCAGATCGGAGCAGAAGTTCATGATCGCCTATGTCCTGAATGTACACGGCATATGAAGAATTTCAGTCAGGCTCTGTTTTGGGGTGCAGGGGATATCGGCTCGAATTCGAATTCTAGTTGAATTCGTTGACTTTACTTACGTGCAAATATCCTTGTAAAAGGTATTAATCCGTCGCTTTTTCCGTCAGCTGTAGGTTCAATAGCAGAACAGCTATGGATTAAATATCAAAACAGACTGGTTAGCAACCAGTTTACCGGAGATAGTTTTCTGCCGGAAAATCTTCTGCACTTTCGAGACATGATCGCCTAAGCGTGTAACTGACTGAGAAAGTAGAGAATAGTCGAGCAAAATCTTAAAGGACAACTACTAAGTAAAAATTCGCAATCTACTTAAAGTCGAAGCAATGAAGTTTTGACACAAATAAAGGAACGAATGACGCGTTCCAGAAGCTGAGTAAAGTATTAATAGACAGGAAACATTTACAAGAAACAAAGAAGAAAGTACTGGGTTGCTATGTAATGTCATTTCTTCAATATGGCAGTGAATGCTAGACAATATCATCAAAGATGAAGGAAAAACGTAAAGCAACTGAAATGTGGTTCTACAGAAGGATGCTGAGTATAGATTGACCCGAGGATGTGAACAATGATGAGGCTTTGGAAAGGATGGAAACGAAAAGGAAATTAATATTGAGCATGAGGGCGAGAAAACTAGAGTTTCTGGGACTTGCAGTGAGAAAGGAGGACTTGGAGAGTCTAATACTCACATTTCAGATAGGAAGAATAAGAGACAAAGGAAAGCAGCAGATAACATATTAGAAGGGACTGAGGAGGTGGATGACAGAACGTGGTTTGTGTGGTGTTACAGGAGAAAGCGTGCTTAGAGCCACCAGGAATAGGGAGACCTGGAAAGCCATGATCGCCTGAAAGGACAAGGCACATAGAAGAAGAAGAAGAAGAAGAAGAAGAAGAAGAAGAAGAAGAAGAAGGGAAAGTTTCCTCCATGGTCCTAACAAAATAATTTATAATCGCTGCCAAGTAACTACCTAATCATAAACTTATATGTAACAATTATCTTTCTTGTATCAAATAATTAGGATTTTAATTTCAAATTACAGAAAATACGCGACGATCATACAAAAATTTAAAAGGTCAACAAAAATTCTAGAAACCAATTGAAAGTAAAAATGTCATAAACCGATGAGAGAACAGCGCTTTAAGGGCAACTTAATCCCCTCCCCCAAAAATCGGAGACTACAAACCCGTATATATATATGGAAATATAAAAATACACAAGCTCTCTCGCCCCATCGTATCCCAAATCTCCTTTCCAGTTTATGAATTAATCAAAGTCATCAACCAACTCCATACATATCTAGAAAATAGATGCGGTAATCTTTTCCTGACGCCAGTACTTTCGATCACCTTCGAGATCATCCTCGAGGTGAATCGCGAAGACCATCAAAATAATATCTACGTACAACGTGATTGTGTTTACATGGGTTCCGGTTTGGGACTAATATTTAACAACTACATGGCTAACATCAAAACTATTATATTCAAGAGAACTAAAAACTCTTCCATTTACATAAGATATGTGGAGTATTCCTCATTTTAGTTGAAAACTGATGAAATACACGAACTGCAAGATAACATTGAAAATGACTCCGTTCTTAACTTCACATATAAAATTAACAATTATAATAAAATCCATTATCTTGATGCATCGTTATACATTAATAATGATACCATTACTACCTCCCTATCTGAAAACCACCAAGCATAAATATGTGCAATGGAAACCAAAAAAAATGAATGCTCTTACGATTACAAAATAGCTATTATGTAACATTTAATAAACTGTGCAAAAGTTAAAATATTTTCTGCACTGAATTAAAAAAAATTAGCAAAACAATCCTTTATAACGATTTCCCTAATTACACTTTTGATGAAAAATTAGATGATCCATGAGAAATAATAATATAAAATACATAATACTTAATCAACATATCAACATACATTACTGTAACCAAATGCGGTCTTACTATTAACAAGATAAATAAATCCTACAAAATCCCACAAGTATTAATATGTATCCCCAACGAAACAAGTCAAAAAATAAAAGTAATTATTTATTACATGAATCAATTTAATTATACACAATATTGACTCCGTCCACTAGTGTATTAGAAAAAATCAATATTGTGTATTAGTTTAAATATCTTTTGGGATTTTTTGACAAAAAATAAAGACCTATTTTGAATTAACGACCCCAACATTATCTAGACGTCTTACACTGCAGTTGTTGGATACAAGTTCTATTGGAAAATGTTTAACAACACAGTACTGGAAAATACATGTTCACTGTACCAATATAATGCATCATGAAAATAATAAAGGAAACTTCAAATTTTCGAGGTCCTCTATATAAAAACAACCAACCAACACTGCAGAAAAATTCATTATGAGTGGAGCAGCTACATTTCAAAATGCATACCTCTTCTATATTGGGACGCTTGTTTTCAAAAACACTATACTTACAACAGATAAATTTAAAATTTTAAATATTTATAACACATCGCGTTCACGCAAGTTTTAAAAAATTATGACTACAACGACACATTTGTCTTTGCGATTCTCCTCTGAGAATGATAACGGAGAAGATCGAAAGTACTTGGGTAACGAAAGACTAATGTGCCTTTTTTGATGAATTTCAACTTAACAACAAGAAGCTAGTTAGAGAACTAGAAAGGATTAGTATAAAAATAGACATATATTTATATAATTCAATGAAACATGTCTGAATGGAAGATATATTGCCAACACACAAACACACACACATAAACATATATATAAGATAAAATATATAATTGAGGTGGGCTATATTTATGGGTTAAAGTGTTCAATATCAAGAATAGAGCCTATGTAAATATAAAAGTGGACACCTAGAGGCAACAGGTTAAGGTAAAATAATTATAGTTAGTTTTTCCTCCAACAATCAGTTTAAATACTGTAAATTCTGCCTAGAGTAAAAATAGCTAGAATTAGCTTTTTCATATCAAAACAATCAAATAAATATTCGGTCAGAACTCATCTCAAAATGAAGACACAAAAAACACATTTTTATTATTATGCAAGTTGAAAATCGAAAACTGAAAACCAACAAGAATAAATTAATGAAAATAAATAATCAAAAATAAGTAAAATAAATGTAACCAAGTAAAATATATATATAAATTAAGTAAATAATAAAAGAATAACAAACCAAGACCACCAAAATAACCGGTAGAATGATACAATAGACTACCCACATTGTAACACTGACCTGTATATAATTAGTAAACTCATCACACACTGCGAGATGATTTGTTTAGCATGAAATAGACTGTCACGTTTGAGTTTGGACTTACTTCAATTTCGACTTTGTGATAAAAATCTTCTTCCCAAAGTAACTTTTATCAGTAAAGCTTCTAAAAACGCAATAATAGTATATTAAGGTACATTATAGTTTAGAAGGATGTGCGTTGTGGTGCAGTGGATATCGACTCGGAACGACAAATCGGGTTGTCGAGTTCAAATTTCAGTTGAATTCCTTGCATTCACTTACGCAAAAATACCCTTGGGAAAGGTATTAATCTGACTCTTCCCTCCAGTTATGGGTTAAATAATAAGATAGATTGGTTTCTATAGCCTTGGCTGGCAACCAGTCTACCGCAGAACGCAATGGCAACCTACTGCTGGATAATGTTCTGCCCAGTCAGTCATGTCTCTTTGTAGGCATGATCGCCCAAAGCGTGTATCGCGCATGGTACTTAACTGACTGATAGTTTAGAAAACCAAGTAAGTTTTGTGTGGATCATTTGGTAAAATAATTTTTAATTTTAATTTTAAACAAACAAATATTTTATAGGGCATTTATTTTGTTAAAGTAAATTTTAATTTTTAAGTTATATTAAAGCACACGTTATCAATGAAGCATTGTAATTGATTATATTTTAGCGAAAAATATTTCAGATGTTAACATGAAATGGTCAATACATCTCTACAGTTCAGTATTTCGCTATAGGGAACCTTAAAATCTGAAGTTTTTCACTCAGGCACAGAGGGCAGATTACGTAGAACAGATTTTTATGTTTTTCAAAATTTTCCATTTTACTTTGGATGTTCTGTTTGTATGCTTTCTTCTTCTATATGCCTTGTATCTTCAGGACGTAGGCGATCATGGCCTTCCACTTTTCCCTATCCCTAGTGGCTCTGAGCATGCTTTCTCCTATTACACCATGCAATGCTCGTTCCGTCATCCACCTGATTAGGTCCTTCAAATATGTTATCCGTTGCTTTCCTTGTCTCTTTTCCCCCTCTATCTGACCTGTTAGTATTAGATTCTTCAAGCCCTCCTTCCTCATTGCATGTCCCAGGAACTTCAGCTGTCTCTTCCTGATGCTCAGTATTAATTTCCTTTTTGTTTCCATCATTTCCATGACCTCATCATTGCTCAAATGCTCGATCTATGATATTCGCAGCATCCTTCTGTAGAACCAAATTTCAGTTGCTTCAAGTTTTTCCTTCATCTTTGATGTTATTGTCCAGCATTCACTGCCATATTGAAGGACGTCAGCACGTAGCAATCCATTACTCTCTTCCTAGTTTCTAGCGAAATTGTCCTGTTTCTTAATACTTTACTCAACTTCTGGAATGCTTCCTTCGCCATGCCAATTCGCTTCGGATCTCTGTGTCGCACTTTCCGTCTTCTGTTATAACGCTTCCCAAGTATTTAAATTTTTGTACCTGCTTTTATTCTGGTATCCCCGACCTGTATTTTGGGCTGCCCTTTTTACGGATGACCCTGCATTCGGTTTTCGTGCAGTTTATTTGTAGTTATTTCTTGTTATTTTCTCCTGCTACCTTTTGTAAGAGGTCTTGTAGTATCCTTTCTGTGTCTGCTCTCATCTTCGTACTTTAGGTTGATTAAATTGTGGCCTCCGATTACGAATCCAGGCATAACTTCTAGGGTCCTCAAAATATTATCGCTGTACAAGTTGAACAGATCCGGTGAAAAGACACATCCCTGTCTTACGCCCATTTCTATCTTTGTATATCTACTCAATTCATTACTTGTCCGTATGCAGGCGGTTTGCTGCCAGTAAAGATTCTTTATTACTCTCAAGTCTTTCCCAAATATGTCCAGGCTGCCAAGCATCTCCATCAGTTCTTTGTGACGTATTTTGTCAAACGCCTTCGCATAATCATTGAAGCACAGATATAAGTCCTCCTTCATTTGTATTGCCCTTTCGGAGAGCATCCTAATCATAAATATGGTATTCCTTGTTCCCGTGTCTTTAACGAAACCACACTGTTCTTGTCCTATCTCTGGCCTGATTTTGCTTCTCTCTCTATTCATCAGGATTCTGACGATCAGTTTTTTTATATGGCTCATTAAACTGATGGTTCTGTGGAGTTCGCACTCGTTTACTTCTGGCTCCTTAGGTAGTGCTATAAATATAGACTTGCTGGGATCATCTGGTATAACCCCATTATTATAAATTTCATTTATTATTTCAGTAATTTTTTCTATACCAAATTCTTCTAGGGCTATCAGCAGCTCTAGGACTATGCCGCTTGGTCCCGCTGCTTTGTTTCTATTCAGTTTGGCTACTGCAGATTCCACTTCAGAATTTAATATTTCCGATCCGTCCTCATCTTTGCGTATTAGTGGTTGCTCTCTCTTGTCGTGGAAAAGACATTTTATATATTGTTCCCATCGTTGGAGTATTTCCTCTTTCTCCAAAATGATTGTTCCATCCTTAGATTTTAGACATCCTGCTGAAGAGCAGGTGTTTTGTCCTGTCAGTTCTTTTATTTCCTTATGCATGCCTGCTTTATTATTCCTGCTCAATCTCTCTACTTCTTCACATTTGTCATTGAGTCATTTCTCGTTAGCCTGTCTACATTTTCTTCTTATTTCCTTGTGTAGTTCCATATACTCCATTCCATGGCTTGGTATTATTTTCTGCTTCTTTGCATCATTTCCACTCATCCACTCGCTTCTATTTCTGCCCCTATTTTCCTTTGGGGAAATTTTGTATGCTGATATTAATATTGCTTCCTTTAGCGAGTCCCATTTTGAGTGTCCTTTCCTAGTTTGTTGTTCGTATGTGGTTTTCATGATGTTAGTCTATTCTTTCTGTAGTTTGAGGTTATCCACAGTGCGTTGTATATCAGTTTTGGTGCTGCATTAGGCTTCTTTAATCTCCAGTGTTTCACTTTTAATTTGCAGATGACTAGGACGTGGTCGTTTCCACCGTCAACACCTGGATAGGCTTTGGTTTGAACTACTGCATTTCTGAATCTCGCTTTAATGATTTTGTCGTCTATCTGGGTTTTTGTGTCCTCCCCTGGGCTTCTCCATGTCCATAGACGTCGTGAATGTTCTTGAAACCAGGTGTTAGTTATTACCTGGTCATTTGCCATTCACCATTGCACACCCATTTTTCTCCTTGTTCGTTGCGGATTCCTAAACCAAAGTTTCCAGTTGTCATACATTCCATCTATTTTCCGACTTTGGCATTCAAACCTTTCATGATGATCCTGATTTCTTGACTTTTAGATTGAGCCTTGTCCTTCTCTAGAGTGGAGTAAAAAGATTCTATTTCTTTCTCGGTGCTTTGTGTTGTTGATGCATATATTACTACAATTACTATGTTGAACGGTCTCCCTTTCAGTTTAACCAGGAGAACTTTTTCGTAGAACTGGCAGTATTCCAAAATGCATTTCTTCATTTCCTTGTCCAGTATTATGCCGAATCCCTTTTCATTATTTTTGCATCCAGCGTATATTATCCTATGGTTGTCGCTGTTGAAGTCGCCATTATTTGGCCATCTGGTTTCGCATATTCCCAGAATATTGATTTTTAGTCTGTTCATTTCTTGCTTGACATTCTCTAGTTGTCCGCAGCTGTTTAACGTCCTGATGTTCCATGTCCCCAAGGTGATCCTTTCTTTGTTGCGTACAGTCGCAGAGTAACGGTCCAGATACACCTGTAGCTCATGTCGTTCCTTCCCGGGCGAGAGACATATTTTGTGAAAAACTGTCCCCGTTACGCCGTTGTTGCTAACAGTCTCCTGATGACGGTCAGTGATACCTGTTGCCCATGTCGGTCCTTACTGGGCGAGGAATTGCTCTCTTTGGTAGCAACCTCCTTCAGGCCGTTAGGTTTAATATGTATTTGTTGTATACCATAGCATGACTTTATGCAGGATAGAGATAGTGGAGGGGTATCCTGTTGCCACGGTGGTTCATTGAGACACCAATTCTAGTTAGCTGGCTGTTGACGCATTAAGATTTCCTCCGCCCTTTTTAGTTTTTTTATCCTACCGGGTTGCTAACATCCCGTATATATATGAAGAAGGGGGTGGAAGAAAGAACAAATATTAAAATATGAAGTATATACTTAGTATATGTTCAGAGAAGTAGTCTTGTAAAAAAAACTCAACTCCCCTAGTTCCCCAGCAACAACTCACTAAATCTGAAAGGAAAAATATTAAAACAAAGCAAAGAATATGGCGAAGAAACAGAGATAATTTTCCCCTTATTTCAAAATTGGTCTAACAGGGCGACTAGATAGGCCAATGATATAGATTAACATTACCCGTAAATAGAAGATTGAAATTTCTTTAATTTTTCGACCTTCTCAAAGACTGGACTTCTGTTTCTTTTGAATAATTTCTGATTCGTCTATGCTTTAGAAAGATACCGGTCAGATAATAAAAGTGTAGTACGTGGATTCACAGAAAGAGAGCGAGAGAGAGAAAAAAGACAGAGAGAGGGAGAGAGGGTGTGTTAGAATTATAACTGAGATATTACATTTCAAATCTCAAATTTTAAATTACACATATCATAAACTGTGACAAATAATACTAATACTACTACTACTACTAATAATAATAATAATAATAATCTGAAAGGAAAAATATTAAAACAAAGCAAAGAATATAGCGAAGAAACAGAAGTCATTTTTCTCCTGATTTCAAAATTAGTCTAACAGGTAACTAGTAGTTCCAAAGCTATAGCTATTAACTTCCAAAAATACGCAGAAAGAGATGTTTGGTTTCGGCACGTGTTTTTTTTTTTTAAGGAAATTATGCACATATACCAGTGCTGTTTAAAATTGTTCTTAGTAGATCCAACGTAAATTTTTTTAATAGCTAAGTTTTTATTTGACGTTATATTACATTGGTGCACAATAGAATTTGTTTGACACCTATTTATCTGTGGACCACTGTTTGGATTTCGACAATTACATAGGTTTGTATTATTGTTATTTTTATAAGTTGAATAGTTATTGTTACTTTGGTATACGTGCTGATTTAAGATTTTATTATTATGATTTTTAATGATTTTTCTATATTAATTGTACTACTAAAAACTTAATTTAAGGGCATTTTTATTACACATTTTACTTGGAGGATTATTTTTAGGGAATGTTTTCTTAATTATATTGAGAAACTTCAGCCTTAACTTGGTGCTAACCATTTGGTTAAAGTGGGGTTTGTACCAAATGATTGTTCTGCTTCTATTTTCTTGTTATAGTTAATTTTTGATGTGTTCAATATAGTGGTTTTTGTAGCCAGTATTATTTAGGGCATTATTATGAAAAAAACTTTATGGTTATAAAATATTTCTTCAGTAGAACAGTTTTTAATAATTCTATATTTTATAGAGGAGTGTATATGTTTTGTTAACATCTGACACTGTCTATATTGCCTGATAAAAAGACGGATTATGTCCCCTGATTAGGTGTTGGCAGGCAGGGGAAAGTGAAGGCGGCAGCTATTTCTCCTTACAGATTTTTCTTAGCGTGTTTGACGAGAAATATATGATTTATTCCTGACTTGATCTTATTTATTTCCGCTAACATTTGGTAGCAGAGATCAAGATCTACGGCTACAAAATGGGTTACAAACTGTTTGAAACGCTGCTTTTAAACCCAGAATTGTACTATTTATTGAAACAGGAAATTCAATAATGGCAACCGGCAACGAATATTCCGCCATCACACCGGGCACCAGCCGTTTACTTGTCACTTACAGGCCTAGATCGTGCAGCTGTATTAGAAATGGATATAACTACTCAGTTCTGAGGATGGAATGGACAATCCTCTCAAAAAATTAGACACATTATTCCTGGCAGAAAAAAATCAGTCCGCGTTCATTTGCTACGAAAGCTTTGAGAATTACCACCAAGAACAGAACATCTCCATAAATGACTATTTGATCCAGTTTTATCGACTTGTCGCGAAACTCAAAGCATTTCAATAATATTAAAAGAACCTGTCCTGGCCTACCGTTCCCTAAAACCTGCTAACTTGAGTCCCGAAAATGAGAGGTTAATCAGAGCAACAATTCATAATCTCATTGTATCAGATATGGCACAAGTTAAAAAAGTCACGTGTGTTAATTTAACCTCACCCAAGACTCACACCCATTTCCGTGAAAGAGGAAATTAACGTTGCCTACAATCAGAAATTAACACACCAAAGGCAAAATCTAATATGGACGGCATTTTGTCAACAATAGATCTCGATTCCCCTTTCACACGTCTAGTAATAGCAGTGCTATCAGCACGAACAACAAAAGAGGAAGGTCAAGCAACTTTACCGACTTTAACAGCCGGAATTCAGATCAAAAGAGCATAAACAGTCAGCTTGCTACATTTGTGGGTGTATATTCTATTACGTGAAAACGAACTACTATAAATGGCAAACCAGAAAAAAATTACCATACAGATCATACTACAGGCACTTTTGAGGAAATCGCGAACATGGTGTTGGTTAATCAAGAATACCTTCATAATTCTATCTTTTTTAAGAGACAATCAACTCCGCCATTTGGAATTCAACGGTATGCGGAAAAAACTTTGTCCGAGGACACACAAAAAAAAAAAAAGGAATCCCTATTCAAGAAAGGTCGAAGTTTTCTTTTTAATTCGGGGGTGGAGTGAAATTAAAATCATTAGAAAAAGTAGTTCTGCCTTCTGTCATTACTAAAAATGAACGCAAAAATAATAAGTGATGTTGTTGAGGCCGATGTTCCTCTATTATTTTCATCAATGAAAAGAGCTCAGACATCCCTCCATATGACACAGTGGAAATGTTTTGTAAACAATTAAATTATTATGCACCACATCTGGCCACTACTACATCCCTACATCGAAACCTCCACCGGACCTGGGTTAAATTTCAATTTATTTAATTTTTAAACAACATTAATAAAAAGAGCAATGTAGAAATAATAAAAATGGCCACCAAATTGCATAAACAATTTAGATAACCCAGTGCAAGAAAATTATGTTGTCTTCGCAGAAGTTTAAAAAACGCTGAGTTTATGGAAAATTTTAACGGAACTTCCTCTTACTTACCAAATTTGTATTAGTTCTACAAAAACTACACCCCGTCCTGTTGTTAGATTTTTCTTAAGAGCTCACTTCAACCAGACTTGGTCGATCATGCGTGTAGATATAGAGTTGGTGTCAGGCTTCCTAGTAAGGAAAGCTCTGATATCTTTACTGTTATCTTCAAACACTGGGCTGCATGTTTTGGTGCACCCGTAGCTTTTCTTACACATAATGGTGGGGAATTTGACAACCAATTCTTTCGGGACATGGCTCAGACACTAAAATTTGTAGTACGTACCCTACAGTCTCTTTAGAGCAATAGGTTAAATGAAAGACCCAATCATATTCTGGGAGAGATTGTCAAGGAGACACTTGATGATGTTAGGCGCAATTTTGAAGTTGCACTATCATGGGCTGTCAATTCCAGGAATGCACTTCACATTTCGCATAGCTACAGCTAGTTTTATGAAGAAATTCTAGCCTGCCTTCCTTTTTGAATGATCAACTTCGTGCACTAGAAGGCACCAGTACTAGTCAAATTGTCACTGACGATCTCAATGCCATGCATGCTGCAGGAAAACGTTTCATAGAGTGTGAAGCCTCTGAAAAATTGAGATGTGCCTTCTGTCATCACGTTAGAACGAGTATAAATTACTCATAAAATTGGTGACCTTTACAAAAGAAATGAATCTGATAGATGGCTCGGTCCTGGTACATAAATGTGTGTTGGTGTAACACGGAGGCTCCTATGTTAGAGTGCATCCCTCTCACTTAATTTTATATCCTGAAACACACAAATATACTTTGGAAGACCATGACACCAGTGAATTAATAAAACCACAGAGCCACGATAATGGAATCACAAAAGGGTCTGTCACAATATATGATGAAATTGTCACCGATGATAATCCTGACCAGATTCAACCCAATGCCTATGATAAACCATCAAAAAGAGTCACAGAACCTGTCAAACTTCCTAAACCAGGCCAAACTATAACATGCAAATTTACAAATGATAAAAAGCAGGAATGAAGGAAATTGAAAGTGATCAGCAGAGCTGGAAAAGCCCCTGGAAAAAAACAAATATTTATCGAACGTTGCTATGGAGTGAGGCCATCTATACTGGCCGGAATTTGAGCATGGTGTCTTGAAAAGGGAATCAAATAGAGAAACTAACCAAACCTCAACTAATAAAGCCCATAACCTAAACAATGAAATAAATGTAATGACTGTCTCCTCTAATGACAACTTTGACCAATCAAGGAAAATAGAACCCCAAAGTTGTGCTGAAGAACAAATATACACACAAGTGCTAGATCAGGGCCAATCAAAAACTATGAACGAGGTGGGTCTACACGAACAAGGAATCTATCAGCAAGAAAACTCCTAAGGCCAGACTTGTCGCGAAAGGCTTCCAAGCTGAAGATGCCTGCAGTATTAGAAACGATTCCCCAACTTGTTCCAAAGTAAGTATGCGTGTAATCTTAAGATTCATAGCATGATGTGGCTGGACATACAAGTCCATAGACATCAAAAGTTTATTTTTTACAGAGGAAACAAATATATAAATTAATCTACCTTCTACCTCCTGAAGAAACCAATGTGTCTTTTGGTTACATTTGTAAATTATCTAAATGTATGTATGGTCTAAATGATGCCTCCCAGTTCAGAGACTTAACACTATAGAGAAACTGATTAAGTTAGAGGCCACATCTTCAAAGTATTACCAGACAATCTTCAAATGGCTTTTTAAAACATATTGATTATGTCTGCTTGCTGAGTCAGAAACATTTGAGAATCAAGTCAATAATAATCTTCGTTCTTTTAAAAGTAAAATCTGACGAAGTTGTTAATTTTCAGCACATTGGACTAGAAATTTAAAAAATCAAATGAAAACATGAGAAATGGAATGGGATGAATATGTACAGAAACTTGGACACATTCCCCTGCAGAATAGCAGAAGACTGGAAAACAAAATGACGCCAACTGAGAACACCGAAGCTAGGCAGCTATTAGGTCAGCTGAATCGGCTAACCACCCAAACAAGACATGACCACAATTTTTTTAATCAGTATGCTAAGTTCTACACTAAAACAAAAAATGTGGAATGCATGAAACAAATTAACCAGACAGTAAAAAAGGCAAAAAAAAAGAAATCCCAAATTCACATTCCAAACCCAGCCAACCATACACTTTTGCAAATTATAGCATACAGTGATGCTAACCTGACTGATGGTGAATAACAAGGTGGCTACATAATTTTTAAGCATGTGATAATAACTGATACATGCCCATAGCCTGGCAATCAAACGAATCGAAAGAATTATAAAAAACGCACTTGGTGCAGAGACCCTAGCCATAGGTGATCTGACTGAGGCCTGTCTTTAGTACAGAAAATTGATAACGGGTTTGTTACTACCGGAGGACCATCCTACCAATATAAAAATTACATGCAAACAGACAAAATTTGTCAGTATGATGCAGTATATTCCACCACATTAATTCTTGATAAAGACTCTAAATTTAGATGGCAATCCTCAGAGAAATGGTCGACAGAGGTGAAGTTTCGGGGGTTTCATAGATACCCACTGATAAACAAATCGCTGATGCCTTGAAAAAAGTGGTTCTTTCATTCAAATTACTTACTTTTACATCCGAGCCAAAAAGCAAACTCTATCTAATTTCTAAATATAGTTTTGTTTAACATTTTCTTTAATTTTCCTTACAGATAGCTTTTCAATGCTGCCACTTAGAAACTATGTCTTATAAGCAAACTAATCCATAGAGAATCCAAAAGTCTAAATCTAAAAGTTATAATCAGCATTAATTTAAAAGTAGTAAACTTCCTCGATGTAAAATTACATTTACACACCAGAAAATGATAATTATTAACAAACACCTAACGCGTGGCACAGAGTGCACTTGTATGGGCTACGTTGTTTTAATAGAGAGAGTGTTTCTTGTTCTGTATAAGAAACTGACCGCATTAAACAAATTTATGCAGGTTAATCGGTGGCTGGATGGATAACCATTCAACACAGAATCCCCATGCATAAGGGCTAAAACTAAGGGCAACATCCAATACTGAGCCTTTTTTATTGTTTACGATAAGAGAGTTCTCCATATATTTATTTGAGACAAAGCTCATCAAGGCTAAGTTCTTCTGCTCAACAGAAAAAGTTCAGTTAAAGTAACAAATTTGTTCCACAAAAATACTCAATGTTCTATCTCCACACCGATATCGAGCACTCTGCGAAAAAAATCTTCTTACCAAAGTACATTTTATCAATAAAACAACTGTAAAAGCAATAATCTTTGCGCCAATGTCTATCACAACTCAATACTATACTATATATATATATATATATATATATATATATATATATATATATATATAAATTGTGTATTTCGTCAACAAGCTCTTTTTTATACAGGTTTCATTTAAAATGACAGACAAGGTATTATCATTAAGTTTTATATAATTTTTCATGCGTTCGTATAATTTTTTCTTTGCGGAACTCAAATCATATAAAACAGCCAACCTCATTATCAAGAATAATATTTTACCTGCAAAATCTAAACTTCAGGGAATAAGTGTTGTTTACAAATTTACATGTTCTTAGCAGAACTGTGTTCCTCAACTATCCAAATCCGTAAACAATGAAATTGGCTATACCCCCACAAAATTGACGAAACGTTTGACCTTAAACCTTTCCAACAACAGTTCCATTTGATCTCATTTAAGCACATATCAAGATCTTCTAGGACCTATTTGTGATATTCTCGTTGATAATACATGATAGCATCATCCACATGCAAAAGAAGATTAAAAATAATGGCGGCATTACCAATAATAAAAATAGTAATCCTACTTTTGATAACAACAATTATGAACACGATAGCGTTGTCCTTACTGTGTTAAGAACTTAACATACACAGGACTCTATACGCATAAACTTTCCACTTACCTATTTATAAGTAAAACAAAATTAATTCTTGATAATGGCTAAAAGTAGAACCGAAATCGCCCGAATGTACAAATACTTTGAACAATTCTTATATAATTTGAGTTCAGAAAAGAAAACAGTGATACAAACATATCAAAATTATAAGACATCTCTAGACATCTACATTAACATTCTTGACCACATTCACAATATAAAAATAATGATCGCTAACACAACTATCCTACACCAAGAAAACAACAAAACAAACTATAGATTCTCGAGGCAATATTCATTTAAAAACTTAAGCCGTCAATTAATAGAATCAGCTATAAATACTGTAGCAATATTCTAAATTGTTTGTAAAAAGAAGTTTTTAATGCTTTAACACGTGCATAACCATGACATTACAACATATAAAAAATTAATGTTGGATAATTTTCAGGTTTTAATGAACGTTAAGCAATTTGTCAACTGTTGTATTTGAAGCAAGAAAAATTTTACAGTCATGTTTAGCAATAGAGTTTTGCAGCTATTTTATGTTATCACAACTCGCACCCATAAATGATGATCTCAAAAGGAATTTGAACGTACTTGTGAACATTGTGATATGAATGATAATAGTATCTGTCATTGTTACAGCTCATTTCTGATATACTTCAGTTATGATATTCTAAAGATTATCCGTGACTATGAACGTATTTTATTAAAAATAAGCAGACCCAATGTTTGCAATTTATTTAATCTGACATTTCTAATATCTGTAACGTAAGATATTTGCTATTTTTGTCAGGTAATTCCAATAGAGATAAACTCAAAAGAACTCAATGTTACTTTTTTTATTAAATTTAACAGAGTAATATAATCTTGAAAATAAATTTTGGATATTTTATAAATCCATAGATAATAGATATTTCGCATCTCAGCAGCCGCTCTTTAGACCCAAATCATACAAAAGTTAATGTATAAATCATCCCGAATATCGTCACATACAGACACTCACGTGCCCAAATCGAGAATAGATATTTGTAACGGCAATCTACAAAGATTTTTCTCGCTCATTTAAAAAAGAAAATATGAAAAAAAGAAAAATATAGAAAACCTTTAAAAAGAAAATAGAAAGAAAATAAGAACGAAAATTGTATGGAGAAATGAGGTTAAAGTTAAAGTCTTAGATGGACACATAGCGTCTGTGGACTAGATTCATCACGAATATACGTTAATGAAAGCGAGAGGATTAACCAGAATTGCAATTCGTCTTTTTTCTTTGAAAAACATGACATGGGAGTTTAACATTACATTTAGTTTAAAGATAATGGGTTGTATCTACGGTACAAAAATAAATGTTAAATTTTACTTTTTAATACAAAAAATAATATAAATACTATCATTATTATTATATTATAAATGTAGTAATAATATAAAAAATATATAATATATAAACGAGGTTTTAATCAATCCTATATAACACAATTTTCGATTCATCGCAATAACTATATCTGCTCTGAAATGTAGTGTAATGTCAACAAATATAAACATGTTACGGAAATTAACGAAGATTAAAGAAACTTAGTTAAAAACAAACTTAATATCTACTTAAATATGAGTATCGATCAAAAATAATGTTCAAACAAATCATTTCAAATTGTCGTTTGTTTATAACTAAGTTATAAAGTATCAATTAAGGAAAATTCAAATACAT
The DNA here is from genome assembly GCA_037127315.1 of Ascarosepion bandense. Taxonomy (NCBI): domain Eukaryota; kingdom Metazoa; phylum Mollusca; class Cephalopoda; order Sepiida; family Sepiidae; genus Ascarosepion; species Ascarosepion bandense. The sequence continues at coordinate 873,705 of JBBBDQ010000777.1, forward strand.
GAACAAATACCAAAAAATGCATCTCTGTACAATATGTAACAACGTTATTTTATTTTTTCACTGGATATTTACTTATATCTTTTCTGTCAAGAAATGTGACTTCTTTAATTTTTTTGTTCATAAAACAGCATTAATTTTCAATTTTCTATTTTTTATAATAAAATCAATAGTTACAATGATATTGTTCACGCAAAATACAGGTGGCATCAAAACACTATTCTTAAAATGCATGGTAAAGATCTTAACGCAGCTTAGCAGAGGCACAAGGTAGAAAATATGTGGCATTCAGTGATAATCGACCGCACTAGTCAGTAAAAATAAATCTAGCTAGACAAGCTTGTTTGTCATTACAACATGTCGAAATGCCCCCAGAATCTTGAACAGTTATAGTAATTTTCTAAGCACAGCTTTGATGCGACACAAGGACCAAAATATAGAACGTCTACTAAGGATAGAACACTCTAGTCATTTCTAGAGAGGCCAGCTTGCTAACTATTACACCATGTCGAAATACCCCAGAGTTATGCTGAGTTTTAAGCTTAGTTTAGATGTGGTACAAGACTGATAGTATGGAGAACCCAGTTAGCATACCGGATTGAAAAAAATTGATTTTCTAAGCTTAACCTCGATGTTGCACAACACCGGAAGTATGAGGCACCCAATGAGGAGCGAACACATTGGTCACTCGTAATTAATCTAGCAAGATAAGTTTACTAACGATTATTCCACGTCGAAGTGCTCCCAGTAATATGGTGATTTTTAAGCGGAGCTAAGATGTGACCAAAACCGAAAGTATGATGTATTCAGTGAAAATTGAACTCAATAATTACTTGTACTTGATCTAGCCAGACACAATTGTTAGCTATTCACCACGTTGGAGAGCCCCTAGTATTTTGAAAATATATGAAATTTTCTAAGACCAGCTTTGATGTGGTGCAAGGACGAAAATATGGCATACTTAGTGAGAAAACTTACTACTCAGTGATAATTGCTCTAGCATCCAACTTGCTAACCATGACACCACATTGTGATTTTCTAAACGCAGCTTAGATGTGGCGCAAGTTCAAAAGTAAGGACATAATTGTAATGATTCTAGTGAGACCAGCTTGCTAACCATTATATCATTTATATTTGTCACTTTGTCCTGCATAAAATTTTATATACAGATGAATTCCTCACTGACTTTGTTCTTCTTCCACAAGAACTGAATTTAAAATGTTGTTTTTACAAGTAAAAATTGTCAGAAGACATCTTTGCTATAAATATAACATATATAAATATGCTCTCATTAAATAAATTTCGAAAATATCAGTCGAATTTTTAAGACAAAGTCAAAAATTATCAAAAAGTTATCTTTATTTTTTTTATTTTTGTCTGGCTTAAAAACAGATATTGGTCATAGTCATTGTTCAATGCAGGAGCACTATCTTTTTTTTGAAATTCTTGATATAAATAACGACCATTGCCTATTTTCATTTCATCTGTTTCAGAAATCACTTTTATGATTGAATAGTCATTAGACGTCTTAAAAAAAGCTAATGTCCTTTGATTAATTGAAGATTGGGTAAAAAAATACAATAATCACTCAGCGAAAATCGAAATCAATATTATGCAAAGAAATGAATGTATATATGATTTATTTATCAGGAAGGTTACCTCTTCTTGTTATCGGTCTACAGAGATTTTCTTGGTGCGCGGCATTTAGAAAAGAGCCTGAAATGCATATACATTTTGGCCCAAGTCTTGTGAGTAAAGCTAGATATACAAGACAATTCTGAATACCTTGATGCAAGTAAAACATAATGCACATAAGGCAGCGGCAAAAACCTTAAAAAGAAAGCAAAATCAAACGCAATGAACCATATATGGCAAGATAAACTTCTTCTCATTCAATATTGTGCCCGTATCAACCAAGCTGATATAGACAAATCCCGAACCAATCAGTGGCTACCTGTTGCATGAATAAAAGCTAGAACCATGGCTTTTATTCTTACTAAACAGGATGAATGCTTGCTAATTAGAAATTACTAAGCACACATACTGAAAAATTGCGTTAGCCCAAAATACAAATCTTGTGCTAATCTTGTATCAGGTTGCACGGTATTGGCACCCACTGAATATAAAATCCAGCATGTGGTTTAATAACTGCATTGGAAAATCTGCAACTTTTACGGAAAAGAAATTGCGAGAAATTGGTATGAGCGCCACCACACCCGGATACAGAGACAGGACCTGCAACAATTTTATGGGCTTTTGTTATACACACATACGGAACAATCAATTTTGCAGATATCGGGATCAGAAACTACAAAACCATTGTACCTTGTTATTAATATGGCAATCGCTGAATACTGTAATGATTAAAAAAAACTATCACACTACAACGATCCTGAAATCAAAATATAAAAAAATATGGCAAATTACTATATCAACAATATCTCTTATAGTTGGAACCCTCGGATTGACTGAAAAGGTTCCGACAGATTAAACAGAATGTTTTTTGTGACTTGAGCCTTACAGAAATCCAAAATTTATACAAAAATATAGCCTACAAATTACAAAGAGCCTTATCTATGTCTTTTTTTTTTTTTTTTTGGTGACAGTTACAAAAATAATCACTAGAAGATGCCATGAAGATATTTATGACCTTAGAAATCCGAGGCAATAATAATAATAATAATAATAATAATAATAATAATAATAATTGAAAATAGTAATTACTTCTACCTCCGTTCCTGCAATTATTTATTTTTTTATTTTTTTATTTATTTATTTTATTTATTTATTTATTTTTGATAACCCTATTTTCGACGACTTTAATAAAAAAATAACTGAATATACAGTGAACGAACAAATTATTGTTTTTAAATTTCCCAGCAGTAACATACTTAAAAGTATGTCATATTTTTTTCCATTAATTTTTATCATAACAATTATTTTTGTTACAGGGACTAGTGATGGTAGCAACAATGTTTTTAACAGAATACTCTAGTGTAGTGATTTTTTTATTTCGTTGAGCGGCTGTTAAGTCCAAGCATTTTGTTTATAAAACTAGCGTCTTTCTCTTTGAATTCCAATTGCGTCTCTGTCAACTGTCGCTTGGCAACTCAATTAGGAGAACAACAACCTGCAACTCAAGGTGTTAGTCGTGCCGAGGAGAGAATGGCTACTGCGTTATGAGGTCACAAAAGATCCCCGACAGGATTCGGAACCCTGTTTGTAAAAGACAGTTACCTAATGTGCCTTGCAACATTGGGTGGACTTTTGAACCCGTTCGTCACTCGTGGGAATAATACGAGAATTACAAATAGAATTAGAACATCCAGTATGGCTATTCTCTTGGATAAACAGGGAGCCCGTCGTTCATGAGGGAACCTACCTGAGGTCGAAAAATCTGCCATAGGAACAAACTCCTACACACTCCTAATGAATCTTTAGGTCCCCACAACGAGGATAATCTTAATGATGGAACTGAAAATTCTCAGCTAAATCTATAGCCGTATATTTAAAGAAAGAAAAAATAAAATGGTCTTGTGAGGAGTGCATAGTCGCTAAGACTGCATTTCATGAAGCGTTGTTCAAACATCAAAAAACATCATTCGCCAAACATATGACTTTTAGACAAACAAATAGTACATTCACGAAAATAAATTAGCCAATGTACGAAGATACATCATGCGAAATAACCGATAGAGCTAGGCTGAAATTAATGAGATATAAAGAATTGAAACCAGAATAGACAAATCAACAAAATATGAAAGGGAACCGGAATAAGAAACAAAAAGTAGTAACCTCACACAAGCCACAGTTCATAATGTAGAAACCGTGGAACACACAAATCACTGTGAAGATAATGCTGTAAGTTTAGAAGTGCGGAAAGGAGTGATCTGGGTCAGTTACAAAACTTCAATAAAAAGAGTTCAAAACACATTGAACAGAATTCTTTTACGGGAAACAAGAACAGTATACAAGAAGCTAAGGAAGAAATCAAGAACCATATAACGCAGATACAAAATATTGTAATGGAGGAACGAGAACAACTCCCAAAATTACGACCAACAACGCATAACTTCGAAACTATTAAGCTCTACAATGCAGCACTTAAATTAATTTTGAATGAAGAAGTCACTCATATAAATTTCAATGAAGCAATATATGCATCAGCAATAGCAGCAACAGAAAACTGAACATCAAATTAAAAATAAGGGAGTCTCGCAGACATGAAGATCCACCTTGTAAAAGAAAAGTATTGAAAGAAATTGAACAACTTAAAAGTGAATTGTCAGTACTCGATGAACTGACAAGTGGAATGAATGTAAGAACTAGGAGAAGATAGGAGAGTCGAGAGAAAATACAATATCAGAAGTCCTATCAACTAAGAAAAAATAAAGCAAACAATACAACTGAAGGCTCAAAGAACAAGACGCTATGAGAAAAGATCAAAATTCTACAGACAAAAAAGATTTTACAAAACAATGCAATGACATTTTACAAGGAAATAGTTTAAAAAAAGAATTGAAGTGACATTCCCCCCAAAACAATGGATGCAGTTATGCAGTTCTGAGAAAAAATCGTAAGGCCCTTACAAACATGACAAACATAAATTAGATTGCACAAGAGATAGAACGAATCAAAAATAAACCAGAACAGACATGGGCTAGAATCGCTGAATAGCATGTTAAATGTGCACTGAAAAAAGCACAGAATTGTAAATTTTCAGGTATAGATAAAATTCCTAACTTTTGGCTATATTATTTAAAAACAGCACATAAAGCACTAGCCAAAGAACTTCAAGAAATGGCTAACGATCCCAAAACATTCCTGCATGGATGACCAAAGGAATGACATTTCTTCTAACCAAGAATTGTGACACAAACAACCGAAAAACTACAGACCAATCACATGCCTTCCAAACTATTAACATCCATTTTAACAAAACAGACATATTTATTCTTGGAAAGAAATGACATGTTACCGCTTGAACAAAAAGGGTGCAAACGTGGTTGTTACGGATGTAAAGACCAATTATTTATTAACAGGATGATTTTGAAAAACTGCTTCAATGTAAAGAAAATTATTAGTACTGCTGGGATAGGTTATCTTAAGGCATTCGTTAGTGAACCACATTCCTGGATCACCAGCAATTTCATCAAGCAATGTATGTCGATATGAAAAAAAACCGTTACCTCAGTCATATAAATGGAATCTATAAGTCTGGTGAAATAAACATCAAAAGAGGTATATTTCAAGGTGAGTCTTTGTCTCCCTGACTATTTTTCATATCACTAATAGCATTAACCAGTCACCTTAACAAGACAGAATGTGGTTATAAAATATCTCAAAAGAAAATAAGTAATCTATTTTACATGGATGACTTTAAGCTGTATGCTAAAAACGATAATGAGCTGGAAGGTTTGCTGCAAACTCTAAAAAGCTGCAGTGAAGTCACTGGAATGAAATTCAGTTTGAATAAATATATTAAAGCTATAGTTTTACGAGGACTGCTACAACAAACATCCTCAATTAGCTTAAAACCTGCTGTTACAATAAAAAAGAAGCATATAAATTCCTAGTGTGAAAAGATTCACCATAAAAGATGAAAGAAATAGTGCATAAAGAGTACGATAGGAGGCTACGACTGATATTAAAAACTGAATCTAATGCTCAGAATAGAATTATGGCTATTAATAGCCTTGCCATCCCCGTGGTCCAATATAGTTTCAACATCTTGAACTGGACTCTAAACGACATAAGACGAATGGATTCTAAAACAAGAAAGCTTCTTTCTAAGCATAAGATGCGTCATCAAAAGGCTGATGTAGAGCGTCTATACATACCCCGTAAAAAAAGTGTAAGAAGTCTTATTCAGCAAGAACTGTCATACAAGACAACAACTATTGGCTTACAATTAGTCCAACAACAAGAAAACAGAAAGAAAAAATATTCAATAATGAAAGAAGGCAGTAAATACGAACAAGATTTACAGTTAGTAAATTCTGTAGAAAAACAAAACAGAAGCCAAGAACCAACAATTGCGGCAAAAAATATGAAAAAGAAAGCCAAGGATAAAGCTCTTGAACAGATGAAACAACGCTGGCAAGACAAACCTCTGTATGGTCAATATCCAGAACGTGCTAATAAATCCAGTATTGATAACGTTAATACTCAATGGATACGTGCATATGGATTAAAATCTGAGTCTGTAGGCTATATTCTTGCAGCGCAAGACCAAATTATTTTCACTAGGAACATTCAGGCAAATATTAACCATAATAATATGTATCCAAAATGTAGGTTATATGATAAATACCAAGAAACAAGTACAGAGATAGATGTCACTATTCTATGGAATTAATCTATCTACACAGACGGAAAAATTGAAGCAAATAGGCCGAACATTATTGTTAAAAACCAAAAAGAAAAAAACTTTCTTGTTAATTGATATGGTTTGTCTAGAAGATTGTAACATAGCAACCAATGAAATGGAAAAACTGTCAAAATATAAAAACCTGGAAATTGAAATAGAAAAATGTGGAAACTGAAAACAAGAACCGTGCCAGTGATAGTAGGTGCACTTGGAATGATAAAAAACACATTGAAAGAATCCCTGGAGACCCCAACTTAAGAGATATACAAAAATTGTCTTTCTAAGTACAGCCCACACGCTAAGAACCTTGTATATGTAATGCTAGGGATGTTAGGGGAGATGTATGAAAGTATAAAATGGAGCAATACCAACACACCACGACCTGTCTTAGTTCTTTTCGCAGATTTGGTAGGTAGTGTGACCATAGCAAAAATAAAAATATGAATAATAATAATAATAATAATAATAATAATAATAATTGATACTAATAATCATTTCTACCTCATTCCTGCAATCTTTCAGAATTACTTTCTTTATTAATAGTTGATCTTTACAACCGTATAAATCTCTCCGTCATCGTTTGTGTTTCAAGGGTAAAATGCTGTTTTTGTCGAAAAGAATAATACAGTTCATCAGAATATACGTTTTCAATTTATATGTTCTAGACAGATCACTTATTGGCTTATGATTTTGAGGATCATTGGGATTATTAACTAGCATTGATAGAGATTACGCAATAATTTTATGAATTGATGACAGATGATAGACTCAAAAATTGGGTAACGTGTCATTTCATGGGGATTTTCATTTCTGGTATTTTGTTAGAGCTGGCCTAATATTATTCTTTGTTAAATTTTCCAATTCTTGTAGAGTTTTATTCTTCATTCTTTCTTCTTCTCGTTTGATCTATTCTGCATTGTAATTATATTCCCTGGGGCTGCTCGAAATGTTCTCCTAAAACTTTTGCACTTCTTTAATAGTCGGTTGCATTTTGACTTCTATTTCCCATTTCACTCTAAAATTTCTTGTTTTTTTTTTAATGACTTATTTTGCTTGATAAAACCTACAATGCATTTTATATCGTCTTGTGCCTTTAATTGCCGTTTATTTTTAAGCATGTACTTTATTTGTGGAATTTCATTAAGTACTTTTATATCTCCGCCTGATCTTTTTGAATCTGCGTGTTGAAGCATTTGGTTTTCTTGGGATCTCATCTAGTATTGATAATTGACATCTGATTCCCTATATTTCTCGTTTTAATTCTTTGTTCCGAGCTGGCATTTTTGTGTGTCATTTGATTATTTCTTTATTATTATTATTATTATTATTATTATTATTATTGGTAGTAGTAGTAGTAGTAGTAAAACATGTCACGTCTTTTCCAAATTTATTAGTGTCTCTACTTTCTTCTAAATATTGTTTTTCATATTAGCGAATCGCAACTTGATTTTCTCTCCGTAGTATTCTTTCTGGAGAATATAATTTGATATGTTGAATGAATTCCTCATATTCTTTTATTATTATTGAAACAAATTTGAAATCCATGACAAGTTTACAAATTCTGAAAATGATCGGGTTGTAAACATATACATTTTATGCGCATGAGAATGCACCTGTGTACGTATTTGCAGTTATATATGATGTCATATTAATGCAATTTAAAGAATTCGTACCTGATTAAATATAGTTCTATACAAACATATATAGACATGTGCATTAATACGTAGTAATAAAAAAAACATACATGAATGTTGTAAATCAATTCCCGGTCCAAAAAGCATTTCCAACATAGAATATCTGACTACAGTGTCATATTTTAAGACGAAAACTTTTCAACATATCCTCGTAAGTCTTGACGTCGCCATTATAGTTACTAGCAGAATTCTGATCAGAAAATTACTCTATATGATGGTCTAGCTTTCTGAGTAATATTGGTTTGAGTGCATTGACAAAATAGATTATGATAGGAAAAGTAAATATTTGGCTCGTGAATATTTTCTGATCATTATGCTATGTACATTTTGGTTTCTTAATAGATTTATATTTTTTTTTAGATTTTTCCTAAGGGCAACAATGATATTATATAAGTAACGTCTCACAAATATTTGCATTTGGACATTGGGCAGCACGGAATTATAAATGATGGAAAAAATCGTGTGAGAATGTAGGACAACTATCATTTGTCTGTTTACTTTTATAAACTGTAATCTTTCTATATATAATCTCACAATTGAATAAAACAACGAAAATAATAATAATTTTGAATGTTGCTATATTCGTTATTTAAGAATTTTGATTTTTGTGTGAACACATGATGTAACTTTTTTTTGTTACTTCGGACATTGGCTCGACTGCTTGAATTGATTTCAAGTCTCTGAGAATGAAGCCATTTATAACAATACATCGTGTATTTTATCATTTTATTTAAATTTTTGAAAACATATTTGAATAGATTTAGAGAACCTTTTTGGCGTAAATAATGATGGCTGATGCTAGCTTCTGAGAGAATTACGTATTGCTCCTTCTTGGGATAACCTTTTACCTGCTAACATGAAATTGATATATGATAGGGAGGTTCTACGTTGCTAAGTAGTCTAGACCATAATAACGCGGTTTCGAATCTTGCCAGAGGACGCATATTTTTCTAAAAGTGTTTATATAATAAATCATTTATTTCCATGCCGGTAGATGTAAATAAATGCATATACTGCTTAATAGTAAAAACAGAATAGCTACTCAAACAGGATTATCCGTTAAAAAAACTTTCAAAAGAGTAAATAATATATATATATATATATATATATATATATATATATATATATATATATATATATATATATACATATATATATATGAAATGAATTTTATGAACATTATTTTTATCAATACTCGTGGTTTAAATATATAATACTGTTTGATTATGAACAAAATATCTACTTAAATACGAGTATCGATCAAAACAATGTTCAAACAAATCATTTAAAGCTGCCGGTTGTTTAAAAACCATTACAATAATCATCGTTAATTTCCGTAACATGTTTACATTTGTTGACATTACGATACATTTCAGAGCAGATATGGTTATTACAATGAATCGAAAATTGTGTTTTATAGGCTTGATTGGACTATGTTTAGACTGCTGGTCATTCTTGGTCGAGAAGTCTCAGACGCGCTTGTTCACTTAGCGGCTTCCTCAATGTGGATTGGGGACGCAGGTACGACTCCTGCCGAATGACATAGCGGTTTACAGACCTTTTGACATGTGAAGGCGGTGTAAGCATTCCGTATAAAATGGCTTAAGCCTGGCCCTTGATTACGCTCAAACTATGTGTTAGTTATTCTGATATTTCCATGTCAATATTTTGGCATCACAAAAAATGCAAAAATACAACCTACGCCATTTTTCATTGTGTTACGATGTGTAGCATCTCTAATTGAATCGTGGGATTGTGTGGTTGTTACCAGAAATTTAGTTTATGAACACATACTGAAAGACGACTTCTTTTTCATATACTGCTTCAATTTCTTTCACTTCTTGAACTTTTTCTTCTTCTTTATGATCATCTATTTATCTTATTCTTAATCATTCTTCTTATTTTCTACTTCCTTTTTATTATTATTATTATTATTATTATTATTATTATTATTATTGTTAAGAATAGCAAGATCATCTCTCTTAGAATACCATGCAGTCTATCTAGTTTTCAATCAATAATACCCAGAAGGTACACTTACGTTTTGCAATTACACTGTGCACTTAAAAGTTACCGTCAGGTGTTGGTGTGATTTGCAGTAAATGACAAATAGATTTGATATTATCGTTTTAAAATCACATGCTCAACTTTTAGACTCTAGTTTCGAAAAAGTTCCATCGGGAGACCATAAAATATTTCCTGGCTCAATTATATATTACAAACATTTTTCAGGTAAAAACATGTATTTTATTTTACATTATCAGTTACCTTTTTGCTATTTTCGTGAAATCCAACATATGCATGATTTGCCGCTCTGAAACCATACGTGATTCCACGTCCAAGAAGAACTCCATCTTTACTGTGTATATATGCATGAATGTGCGTATTTAGACATATAGACATATATCTGTCAGTATCTTTGCTTGACTTTTCGGTAATTATATAATATCAATATATCAATATATAATCAATATAATGATATAAAAAGATAATAGGAAAAAACTAGTTTATTATACAGAAACTTTTTCAAAAATGTTTCAAACAGTTACAATTTTCAGAATATAACCTAGAAAGACGAGTCAAAAGTAAACAGCACATTGCCATAATTGTCGATACTTCTGAGATTAGGTGGTATATACATTATTTACATTGTTCAAACTGTTGTTCGCATCTTTATTGTCATAGTAACGACGTTTCAGCCGTTTTATTCACTAGAACATGTGTCCTTCAGAATAAATGGCCAGTGGATAAAGCGTTGGATAGATCCAGTGACTTGACCCCAAAATCTCACTACCTGGCTACAGTAGTGGTAACCAGATAAATTATAGAGTTATGTTAAAGGAAGATAACTAAGACATCCGGAAGTAGCATGGCTCATGAAAGGAGATCAATATATACCAATGATCGAAATAAAGAGTTTGCTTTTAAATTTCAATCACCTGAAGAAGAACAGAATATACAACGACCAAAACATTGTGAATATGGTAATAAAGTTTAGAACAACTGTAAAAACATATAAATAATGTAATTGCACCTCCATTTTTAACATTTTATCTCATACAGAAGATAAATAATCTATTGCTTATTGTAAAAAACTACGTTTATATTCTATATAGCAATGTTTAGAGAAATAATTCCTCTAGGATTTTCAATTTATATAATCACAGAATTGTTAGAGAAAAAGAGGTATTACTCAGGGCAATAGTTTAGAAGACCATAATATCGCTTTTGCTTACGTGAATAGTATCCTATTATTAGAAATGAATAAAAAGAAACAGGCAGTTTCATAATTCTACTCTCTTAGAACATCGCATCATTCTGTCTAATTAACTAGATTAAGTGGCTTCTCCATGCTTCCAAGGAATCAGCATTTCTCCAATTAACATAATTTTGTAAGGATCAAAATAAATGATAATCCAATCTGAACGGTCAGATATGTAGGACTAATGCAATAGAATACTCACGTTAAACTTAACAAATTTATTCTAGTTATTCAACTCAGGGTTTGACTTTATCTTGATGGAAGGCGACACCTTGCCGACTGGTCAATTATTGATCCTTTTCTTCGATTGCAAGCATTAATTTGTCAATTTGTGAATAGTACTTTACTGAAATAAACTTATGATATAAAAGAGGGTCTTGTAAATCTCATTCCAATTGAACCAAATATACAGCTTCATTTTCTTATAATACAAACAGTCATTTGAAGATATAATAGTGACGAATCTTGTTTTTTTATTCTTTTCAGGTATTATTCTCAGACTCTTTTTAATCGGTTTGTTCACAACAATCCATTTTTATTGACTCTGATTGAATTTGAAAAACACAATTGAATATTTTTATTGGCGGCAATAGTTTTTTAAAAACTTAATAGAAATTTTCTTCTTAACTGTGATGTTTTTTTAAAAGGAAATGAGACATTTTTATTTAGTGTGATGTTTCTTTGCAAAACAAAATGAAACCTTCTTTATTGGCACTGCTGCTTTTTTGAAAAACAAAATGGAACATTTTTATTCGCTGTCATGGCTCTTTGAAAAACAAAAGGTAAAGTTTTAATTTGCAGTGATTATTTTTGAAGGGTAAAATGGGGCCTTTTTATTCGGTATGATGGCTGTTTGCAAAAACAAATGGACCGTTTTTATAGGCAGTGATGTTTTTTTGAAAAAGAAAATGAAACATTTTATTGGCTGTGATGCCGCTTTGAAAAGCAAAATCAGGCGAATGCAAATGATTCCAGCTGTTTTAAGCCCTCTGAAAGCACTACAACCACGAGATTTGTGTTGTTTTAACCTGGTGTCTAAGGCATTAATAAAAAGGTATAGACAGCTAAAACAAGACATTTTATGGGTAAATCTACTTAAAATGTAACAGACTAATGAAGCATCTGAAAAAATTAGCTAGGATAGTGATATTCTAAGCGCAGCTTAGATGAGGCCAAATGTCGACAAAGTGGGGAACGCAGTGAGGAAATAATCATTACACTAATTTGCGACAGCCTAAATAGAATTTTTAAGCGTAGCTTAGACGTGACACATTGTAGAAACTATTGGGCGGCCAGTGGGGGTGAGGCCCACTATTCAGTTGGAACTGATCTAGCAAGACAATCCTAATAACCATAACACGTCGAGGTGAAAAAATTGTTTTTCTAAGCGAAGATTAGATGTGGCACGAGATTGAAATATGGACACCCAGTGTGGATCGAATTCACTATCAAGTTGTATTTGACAATTTACATGACAATTAAGTGTTCAAACCATTTTTATGCTGATCTTAGAGATGATCGAAATCACGCTTTAGTTTTAAATGATCTAACAAGACAAGACTACTAAATATAACACCACGTCGAGGTGGCCCAAATTGATTTTCTAAGCCTAGCATAGATGTGACATAATGGCCAATGGCACCCAGTGAGGATCGATACAAGCTTGCTAACCATTACACCACGCCGAGTTCCTCGAATGATTTTGTTAGCGTAGAAACGTTAGAGAACTACTTCAGAAAAGTTTCCTAAACTTGTGTATATGTAATTTTATTAATTCCAAAATATTTGGTGACTAATCATATTTACAACTTTTTTTTATATCTGGTTTATATTAATGGAGTTTGTTTTTGTACGATCTGGCAAATTTCAAATGTGATACTTTTAAATATATTTTTTAAATGTTAAAGCTTTTCTATTTTGGATATAATATTTATCATAAAAATATTCATACAAAGTAGATTAAAGTTTGTCACCTCATTTCATTATGTAATTCCTTCTATCATTGTTTATCTTTACAAGTGTCAAACTAGACCAAAAATAACTAATACTACTATATATGAACTGGAGGCTCTCAACTGTCACTTTATAACCTTGATACAGTTTGAAATTGTGCACACAGTTCTTTAAGAGATATCTTATTTTCTAACTTCTCATCCTCACAATACAATGTAGGAGGCCAGTTATTAATTACTACTCAGACGACATCTGTTCAGATGAGCATCATTCTTTAGTTTCAGCTGATCAATGATTTATAGTTAAGACACGCTAATTCACTTGAATCAAATCATCATTTCTTCCTTGTCTCATATATACGAATATTTATCTCTGACAGCATTTTTTTCAAATATTTCTGCATTATGGACCAACTTCTCACCTTGTTGCTTTCCCTTAAAATTCACATCAATCTTGACTTCGTTTAGGACATGAGTCAATCGTCATATTTCTTCCTATTCGTCTCTTCTAACAACTTTCCTTTCATTGATATAATATACCTTATAAATGATTAACATCTTTACTGTTAGCTTTTCGCTGAATGGATCTCGAGTATTGTTATATCAACTGGATTTTAGAGTGAAAATGACTAGTAAACAGTAAATAATTCTAAATAGATTGTATTTTATATTTGCATTATTCAGCTGAGAACGTGATTGTTTGTACGAAGTCTTGCATATATCTTTATAAAGAACTCTCAATGCTTGTTTCGATAAAGCTTGTTATGTAATATGAATGTTCATCTCTCGTTTCTAAACGCAGATCGTAAAGGCGATTTTATTGAAATCAATGTACATATCAGGTTACGTTAACCACAACATCTTTTATTAAGAATTGTGAAATCAATCCCCTTCTGAATCGAATATTGCTTCTCCTATTTCTATTTGCTTTAATTCTGAACTAAAAAAAGTCTTGCTGGAATCAGCTTCCTACGATCTATATAAGCCAAATTACAAAGATAAAAATAAGAAGCTTCTAAATATAATAATCAATATCAAATAACAAGACATTTATCCAAACAAAATGTTAAGAATTCATTTTTGCAATTTAGGCACACTCCAGGCATCAAGCGGGACTCACATATATGACCTATTCCTGAAGGTGCTTGAAAATTAGTCGGTTCATCGTACCCCATCAATAAGTAACTGACTTCTGCTATACTAGATATTTACAAGAACCAAATCAGATCCGAAACTGAATTGATGCTATACCAGGGCAGCGGCTGCCTAGTCTTCATTTTCCTGTGTTGATAGAGTTCAAAAGCGCGGCGTGTGATGGATTATTTTATCCTACTCTCGCTATTATATTGCTTTTTCAATAGCAAGTTTTCTGACGGCCTACAGTGTTTAGTTACATCTTTGCCACTGGAACCGGCCATACTACGTATACCAAGATTGATCATTCTCATTCTCATAGCATTCCATTAGTAAGAAGTAAATTCTACTCGGGCAGTTTCTTCCGAAGAATTGCTGCTTTGTGGGGCAGATTACCGGCAATATGTTTCTCAGTCACCACGATTGTAACGTCTTAATGTCTGGGCTTAAACTTTATCTTACCTATATAACTTCGTGAAATACACGTCTTTTATGCTTGTAAAACACCACAAAATAAAAATCTACCTTGGATGGCTATTTAGCCTTGTATTTCATCATCATCATTTACCCATCACACCCAGATGATGCATAGGGCAGCAATCTTTTGTTGCTGTTTCTGTAACAAACTGTTTTTTACGGGGCAGGGTTGTTAGCGCTGCATCCAACCCCCAAAACCTGGAGGACCGGCGGACCATTCTTGGTCCTTACGGTTACAGCACCTGGTATTCCCAAATGGTCACCAATTTAAGTACTGACCAGGCTCGATGTTGCTTAACTTCGGTGATCTAACGGGAACCGGTGTATTCAATACGCTATAGCTGTAGACGGCCTTGTATTTAGTGAATATTATTATAAAAACGGTAAAATTCAGCACAGAAAACTAAATAATCGAACTAATTATTCAGAATCTCCAGCGCCAATTCGAATATCAGATTTAATTGATATCCAGAGGTTTTCCTAAGAATCTTCTCATTATGTCAAGTTCCTGGTTAGACTTAAGACATCATCAAATTCAAGGGGAAAAGAATGAGACATTGCCGTGATGGTCTGATTCTTGCTAGTAGAGGCGAATTTGACACACTTGGGCGATCACGACCTTTTCTAATTTATGATCACTCAAGCTATCATGTTTCTTTTCGATTCATGGTGGCCCAAGTGAATTTACTCAAGTGTATGCAACTGATATGAATATGACTGGAACTCGAATTCTGCTCTCTGATTTCATTTGTCCAACATACCACCTACACATCTTTTCATATTCCCAAGCGGTCGCCTATCTATGTACTTATTCGGTACAGGTTCTATCTACTGATCTAGTTAGTGATGTGATGTTGCTTAAATTCTTCTGTTATCGAAAGAGACTCGTTGTTTGTGGTAGCCGATGGGAGAATAATTATGCATATGACGAAAATATCTGGAATTAGATTCATATCTTTGCAGCATAATGTTTACATTTTTAATAAACATATACAAATTCTAAGTTATTTTTTCATCGAATCTTTGTATGAATATTAATCACATCCTATCTGTTGCATTTGCATAACGCTTGCTGATCTGCTTGTTTTCAAATTACTCATATTAAAACACGATTACAACTATGTCTGCCTGTTGGAATTTCATCGCATTGTCATACTTTTTAGGCAAATTAACATTTGTTCAGCTATTAATTAAAACCTAAAGCATAATCTTCATCGCATATCCATACATGCATGTCATATTTTAAGAAGTAATAACTTTACTTTTAGGAATCTTACATTTGTCGGGATAGAAACAAATAAGCACTCTTGAAATTTCCGAACAAAGCAGCAAAGACTAATACACACGTACATATACCATATTAGATTACTGAGTTGAAACATAGAACACATAATTCTATACATTTTGTATTTAGTAATAGTACAGAAATGAACTGTAACGTTGACAGATGTTATTATAATTAATTTCTCAATATACCCAAGTACTTTCAATCTCTTTCCGAGATCATCTTCAGTAGTTATGGTAACAGAAAATAACAGCAAAGCTTTGTTGCTACAAATTAATTTAATTTTTTCTGCCTTCAAATATAACGATTGACAAATTGCTAGCGTTTATTAGTACGTGAAACGTATTTAAAATTGGAATTTTTTATATGTTGTAATGTCTTAGTCATGTACGTGTTAAAGCATGAAACAATTGTTCTTTTACAAACATTTTAAAATATTACACAGTATTCATAATTATTATTATTATCCTGCATAAAGAAAACAACAAATGCAAACTACAGATTCTCGAGGCAATATTTATCAAAACGCTTTAGCCTTCAATTAAGTATTATCTACATCTTCGTTGCCATTTTTACGACGCTTTGGCAGTTGTACGCTCCGGCCTTGTTCCTAGGAATTGCTAACTGAACGCTTTAGTACGAAATATCGTTCTCATTCTTTGTTCGAAGCCGCTTCTGGTACTCATGAGCTATCGCCCTTTAAGTTAATTGCTCATCACTGCTGTAGCTTGCTATTGAACATACAACTCTTTGGGTCAAGAAATGACTAACGACTATATCGATTGTGTCCTTGAGGACAACTGCGATTGAATTTCTGGAACTTATAAAACTAATTATTTGGTAACTTTTTACCAAAGATCATATTGAAATTTTTGATCTTAATGGTTTTCCCTAGTATTTTTGATGCTAATGGTTTTCTCTAGTATTTTTTCATATTAAAATTTTTGGATGTTAACGGGGTTCTTCTCGTATTTTTTACAAAAGCTCATATTACAACTTTTGACAATGATTTTCTCTGGCACGCCATATTTTTGGTTCCCTTATTGTATTCATTTCTCTGCTTGGTTTATCTTAAAAGATTTTTGTAGCCAAGCATATGCGCTGCTGAACCATGTGTGCTTAATATGATCATCGATAGAGTTCACTATGGAAAAAGATAGTGATAACAAACTTGCATTCCTGAATGTGCTAATAGCTCGAATAGAGTGGGGGTTCAAGACATCCATTTACCGCAAGACAACATTTACCGGACAATACCTAAACTTTAACTCCCACCACCCATGAAATGTAAAGAAAGGGATCTTCCGCTGCCTGCAACGTCGAACAAAACTTTTAAGCGGCGGCCCAGAGACATACCAACAGGAAATGGTCAGTATAAACAGTACCCTAAATGTAACACTTATATAGGGTAAATAACAAAAACGTGGCTGCATGGAATTTTAATTTTCCTCACATATTTTTCTATTCAACAGTACTTGATAATCCAGAAAAGAAAACGAAACGAAAGAAAAGTGTAACTACCTTACACTAAACTTGAACGCGAGCTGCTAAGTTACCAATCATTTTTTATTCACTTCCATTACTTTTTATTTCAGTTTACTAAATATCTTTTCACTTTAATTTAATTGATTCGGTTTAATTTTTTAAAAAAAGACACGAACCAAACATGAACGAATTTAAATTCGCCATGATCGATTTTCTTAATTTCCAATTTGAACAGAAAACCAATGGGAAATTAAATGGTAAGAAACGCAACTTGTGCAGCAGAAAAGTATACACCTACTTCAGCTGGATAGACAGAGAGAACGACTTGAATTTCAAAAGCAAACAGAAATCAGACATCAGAATCTCTCCTTCAAACTAAACAACAGCAAATAAACTAGCCTGAACTGGCAAATTAGTGAAAATGAAAATGTGTTATAACAAAACACGATCTGGGGCGCAATAGACATTTTTACATATTCTCTGGACGAGTATATAACTTTAGACTCCTGTTTTATAACATTCGATAATTAATAAGCTACTGATTGCATTGGTCAAACTCAAGTAAAGTTCATTTTCCTTCGAAAACTTGGCACCACAGCGCACATCCAAATTTGTAAACTATATTTTACCCGTAAAACAAGCGAACTAACATTTACTGAAGCGGTAAAACTTCTTACCGAACATTTTAGTCCTAAATCATCACTCTTTTGAATTGTATGAATTGAAAGAAAAAGGATATTGAAGATTACACTACATTCGCGTCGGTCGTAAATAGGCATTGAGACAATTTTGAACTGTCAAAATTGAGTGCAAATAATTTGTTCAGGGACTCGTATCAGCTAAAGACGCTGAAATTAGACAAAGAGTTCTGAATAAACTGGAAAATGAGCCAAACCCGACTCTCTAAAAGATAGTGGACGACTGTCAGAGATTCGTAAGGTATGCCCAAAAAACAGTTCAATTCTCACCCTAAATTAAGTCAATCACAATAGAAAACTTGCCCCCTAACCCTTCTTCCGGTTTTACTTTACTGGAATAAATGTGCCTAACAGTAGCCATGTTGGGCACAAAAGCTCACATTTTCGAGCAAGGGAAAAGGTTAATATCTGCGTAAAAACACAAATTTACATGAACAAGACTAGTTAAACGTTAGAAAATATGTACAAATAAAAATATTAGACTACAGTAGGATTCTGGTTCATATTTAACAATCATAAATCTACAAACTTAGAAAAAGTTGGGAAAACCAACCCTGCTAAAAACCAACAAAATGGCCAGGTCCGTGACAGAGAAGCAAATCAAGTTGAAGGGAGAGCTTAACACTAATGTAGTTTTTTCAAGGATGGATGTTACAACTAAAACGGTTCGTTTTAAAGAATACAGAAAATTTATTCGGTATCGACTGAAGAAAAAATTCAAGTAATGGGTCATGCCAATTAATTAAAAAATTCAAAACCTGACCACCAAAGGAAAATAATATAATAAAAATTTAAAAGAAACTTTTTCTGAAGTTTTTTCTTGGTCGGTGTAACAAGAAGACAGCAAAATTTGAGTTAATATATGACATTCAGCTAGTGTTACAAAAAGACAAAATGTGCCTTTCGAATCTTTGCTACATATAAATAAAGAATTCAGCAGACTAGAAAGAACCTGTACTGTGTACTGTCAATAGGCTTCACTAAGCGTCTATGTGGAAAATACGGAAAGGGATCCATGTCTGCGCCGATTTCTCGACAGGGCTTAATGAGGCACTCAAAAACTATCATTATACTTTACCTAAACCGGAAGAATTTTCGTGAAACTAAATGAAGTGAATTTTTTTCAAAAATCGACCTCAGTGACGTGTATATTCAATTACCGGTGGAGGAAGATTGTTTTAGTTTCTCTGTATCAACACTCATCGTGCGCTGTGCAAGTTCGAACGTCTACTGTAAAGATTGCGCCTGCAATTTTCTAACAACTAATGGACACTATACTGAGCGCGCTTGACTTCGCGGTTGCATCTTTGGACGACATATTAATGCTTAGTCAAAATGTAGAACGGCAGAAAGAACATGTCCATAAAGTCATCCCAAGAATTTACGAGTATGAGTTCAAAATGAAAGAAACTAAATGCGACGGATTTATGGAGACGATTAACTACTTGAGATACGTTATCGATTCAGAGGGCATTAGACCAGATTCAGAACGAGCTACAGCAATCAAGGACATGCCAGCTAACGAATATATCTCTACCTTACAATGTCTCTGAGGATTGGCAAAATACTATCAGGTGTTTATACCGAATATGCGTAACTTACGAGCTCCGCTAAATGAACTTTGAAAAAAGCAAGGACTGGAAGTGGACGCCTGAATTCCAAGAAAAAACATTCGTCAAAATAATGTTATGACGTCGGATTTGTTTCTCTTCTACTATAACCCAGACCGGGACATTATAGTTGCTAGCGACGCCAGCTCGTATGACATTAGGATGACATGCGCAAGATGCCAGATGGATCTCAAAAACAAATAGCTCATGCGTCGAAAACACTTCATTCTGCAGAAAACAATTCCTCGCAAAGTGAGAAAAAGCAGTTATGGATTACTTTTGCAGTAACGAAGTTTCACCGGTACATTCACGTTAGACAGCTTACGGACCATAAACCTTTACGGACCATCTTCGATTTCCAAAATTGAATTGGCTGTGCATACAGCAATTTGACTGCGGAGATGGCAAAAAATTCTTTTAAATTATGACTTTAAAATGGATTTCCTACCGTCATGAGAATGAACTGTCCAGATTGATCCCGTAACACAGAGAATCTCTTGAACATACTGTAATTGCTTTTCTTCTAACGGGAGAATTTAAAACCACATTATGCAGCACAGAAAGGAAAAACGTTGTAATTCTCGACTAAATCAAACAAGAAGATCTAAACAATTTATCAGACAAACCAAAATCAAAATTTGTGACAAGAACAAACAGACTTCCGATATTTTTTCTGTGACAAAGTACTGTGTATAGTGAGCGAGTCCTCATTCCCACAACAATAGGAAAAAGAATTCTAAAAGATTCTCATGCCATCCACCCAGGGATTACAAGGATGAAAAGCCTTATGCGCATCATGAATACTGGTGGATTATGAATAAGGATATCAAAAACGGGCTGTGCCTAGGCAGATAAGGCACCCCCAATCAAATATAGTCCTTAGCCTAAAACAGCCTGACTATGGTATCGAATATGGATTGTGAGAGCCCGCTAGACAGAGTAGTCTATTCTAGAGTAGTAGATAGTTTTTTCAAATAACCCGAAGTTCTTAGATTTAGAGAACTCACTACAGAAGTGACAATCAATTTCCTACACAAACTTTTTGCTAGATTTGAGGTAGTCGATTGTTTAGTATAAGTCAATGGGACACAATTTACGTCCGGCGATTTTAAGAATTTTAGTGAGGCCTTCAAGGTCAATCATATAAAAATCGCTCTATATCACCCAAAGTCCACCGAAGAGGTCGAGCGCTTCGTTGACACGCTGAAAAGAGCTCTGGAGAAATTTAGGGACACACCCACAGAAAAAGGCCCTACAACTGTTTCTTCAAGGTGTATAGAATCACGTCCAACGACAACACACCATCATCATTGCCCCCAGCCAAGGTAATATTTGCGCATAAACAGGTCCGTGTTACACAAGCTACTTCCCAAACAAAACTCGGAAGAACTAACATGTTACCTACAAAATGCTACCAAAAATCAAATCAAAAATAAAAACTCAATCCGGAAAGTATCTTTTCTTCCGGGTGTTTCGGGATAATAAATATTTCTAGAAAATGGGTACAACTGAGAAAATAGGAAGAAATATGGTCTACAAAATTAAAGCTCTCAGTTTACTATCAAAAGACATTGAAACCAAATCAGAAAACACCTGTCAGACGATGCTGACAGCGGTCTTCCTGATAAGAAAGACGTCATGTATATCATTTACAATACTTTTGACATGCCAATTTCATAAGCGTCCCCGGTACATCGCCGTTTATGGAGAAAAAGTAAAATGACGAATCGTTGTTAATCCAAGAAGAAAAAAGTATTAGAACTCCTGTGGAGTTGCTACTTAGGAGGGACGTGTTATGGTAATTTACCCATGCACACATGAACTCTTCAATAAGCAGCAGTTTCTGCTTCATGTCAAAAGTCTATTACAGCTCTGACAGCCGACCCAATCAGTCACATTGGCGACCTTCTCATTTTTTATGTTTTGTATTATTGCTTTTTTTAAAAATATATTTGTTATATCTCTATTCCTCCTTTGTGTTTTAATTTCTAGCCCCCACAACAGTTAGCAATATCACTTTTTTCTAACATTGTTCGCGAATTTGAAAATCAAAGAAAATACATTGAATTTATCCTGGGAAATACATAAAGATCATAAGAAATTGTCGTTTTACTTTGACACTTTGAATTGAAATAATTTGAATTCAGACAGAACAACCACTGGAATTATGGTGATCTTAGTACCGAATTCGTTCTAATTTGTGTCTACTTAAATTTGCCTTTTAACGCGTAGTAAAAGAAATAAAGTTGCTTGTCGAGTTTGGAGAGATGAGGTTTCAGATCCGTATAGAGCGCGAACTAATGTTTTGTTAACGTTTGTTGCGGGGGTCATCAGGCTGCTCTTAGGCTTGGTTCTTCTTCTTCTTTTTCTATGTGCCTTGTCCTGTCAGCACGTAGGCGATCATGACATTCCACGTCTCGCTATCCATGGTGGCACTTAGCACGCTTTCTCCTGTTACACCACGCTACCACCGTTTTGTCATCCACCTGATCGGGCTCTATAAATTTGTTATTTTCTGCTTTCCTCTGTCTTTCTTTCCTCTATCAGGGTTTTCCCTCTGTCTGGCCTGCTATTGTCAGTTTCTCCAAGCCATTTTTCCTCATTGCATGTCCCAGGAACTTTAGTTGTCTCTTCCTGATGCTCAATATTAATTTCCTTTTCGTTTCTAACCTTTCCGAAACCTCATTATTGTTCACAAGATCGGCTCATGATATCCGCAGCATCCTTCTGTAGGATCACATTTTAGCTGCTTCAAATTTTTCCTTCATCTTTGATGATATTGTTCAGCATTCACTGCCATATTGAAGAACTGATATCATATAGAAATCTAGTTCTCTCTTCTTTGTTACTATTTAAATTTTTATGTCTTTTAATACTTTACTCAGCTGCTGGAATGCGTCCTTCGCCATGCCAATTCGCCTTCGAATCTCTGTGTCGCACTTTCCGTCTTCTGTTAGAACACTTCCCAGATATTTCAATATTTTTACCTGCTTGACGTTAGTATCCGACACCTGTTTTTGGCATTTTGGATTGATCTTTTTGCTGATGATCACGCATTCGAGTGATTAGTCTGTTCAACTCTTAAAAGTTTCAGTGTCAGTATCTCCAAGAACAGTGTTACTTGAATGGAATATTTCAATCTCTCGAGGAATCTTTTGTTACAGATTGCTGTTTATTTATTCGACTGGAGCAAGTTTGCCTCGTTCAAAATCTCACAGCTAAATATTGATCCTGTGATGTCGTTTTGTTACATTTAAAACAGTTGAATTATTCCGGGTGTGCTGGGGATTTTAACAGTGAAAATGTTTTACAGAGTTTCCTAACAATTTACCCTTCTTTCCATTGAACTTTTAAAATGTTAATTCATTTCTTTTGCATAAAAGGGCTATTTAATTGAAACTAACGTTAAATGATCTTCATTAAAGCCCAGCACAAAATTCTGTTTATCTGTACAAGTTTCTATCTACACGTCAATTTGAACCAAATAATGTAATGCTTTGGTTGCAGTATAAGTTATAAATGGCATGAATCTTATCGTAAATGATCTTCAGATATTGAATTTGACATTTTCTGACCTGATCTTTATGAGATCTAAAGAATTTTATTTTTTCTATACCAAATATTTCCGTCCATTTTTATAAAAATGGCTTTCTGTGCTCTTTCATGAACTCTATTGCGATCAAAATACCTCTACTATATCAACGAAATTGATCAAATCACAACTGGATATCGTGGGAATTTCATGTCAGTATAAGAAATAAACTTATCGTTCGACTTTAAAGTGAAACATTTAGCAAGAAATGTCAAGTAATGCTCTTTGATGACTTCTGTAAGTCGCAAATGATATTCAAACCCATATTTCCGATATTATTAATTGAGGGTGTCCACATATCAATGAGAAAAGCGGAAAAACGGTAACTTTCCGTTTTACTGTGATATTCAAACATCCAAAACAAACATACGCTTTCGTATAGTAGCTTCTCTCTCTCCTTCTGCCTCTCTCTCTCTCTCTCTCTCTCTCTCTCTATATATATATATATATATATATATATATATATATAAAGAGAGAGAGAGAGAGAGAGAGAGCGACCGACAGAAAGACAAACTTGTGTACTGGTCACTACGACAATAACATAAAAGCCGAATGAAATTGACACATCGTCATACCTCGAAATCGACTAGTAAGTTCATTATATATATATTATGTTCTCATTACGATTAAAATCAGTTTGCACTTCTGCGATATATGCGTGAATCTTTAGAAAGGAATTGAATTCTTTTGGTGCCTGGCGTGTGTGTACACTGCTTATATGCAACACGTTAAAATTTCCCTTCTCTGATTCCATACGCCTATGTGTTAGTAAGTAGCGTCTACGACTTACACCAAATTGGTCGAGTTTCGATCCCGGCCAGAAGCAAGTAGATGTGTTTAGCCAAAGTGATGAGCTGTGAATCGAAACAAGCTTGTATGTGGATGACTAATATATATAAATGTAAATATATATGTTTATATACATATATATATAGATATATGTATATATGTGTGTGTGTGTGTGTGTGTGTGTGTGTGTGTGTGTGTGTGTGTGTGTGTGTGTGTGTGTGTGTTCATAATTAGTGGCATTAGGCCACAGCCCTCAACCACACAATGAACATTGTTTCGCTGGGGTCTGTTGCAAGCGTGTTTTTTGATTAATTGTTGCCAGTCCTCTGCTAAATCTGTTTTGAATTCATAGTTGCCAGTAAAGTTTAGACAACCCGGTTTTCCTTGTTATCAAAGGGCTAGACCAAATGGATTTATAAATGTTCAAGTATTTTGTGCATAAATAAACTCGGCCTAAATTTGAATTTCTACACTTCGTGAACTGCCACATTGTCCTCTCTCTCTCTCTCTCTCTCTCTCTCTCTCTCTCTCTCTCTATTTTATAGTATAAAACACTCGACGAGCGCCCATAGCTCACTTAGAATCGCCGACTGATGTCAATTCGAGTTTATATTCTGTCTAGAAACAATCGAATGTCTAACAATATTGATGAGCTGTGATACAGCGAAGAAGGTCTGTCCGCATAATATATCGTATATTGAATGCTGATGGTAATAAAATACTTTTCGAAGTAATATAACAGAGCTATCAAATATATATTAATAAATATACACATCTTTTTTCTGGTAGAACGACTCAAAGTTTCATGCAGAACGCAGTCTTCAGCTGTTGTGTATAGACTGACCATTAAAATAATTTAACTCTTAGTAAAACATTCCCGGTTTAATACAATGATGGTGCAGTTTATATATCATACGGCGATTACGTTTTATATTTGAAAATATATATCGCATTTGAAATTGACTAGATTCTGATTTTCTATTTATAAACGGGGATTGTTATTTTACTTTATATTTAAAATCAAAAGAAATTAATAATATTTATTTTAAAAAATATTTATTAACATAGACGAACCTAAAACAATACGAAAAAAATATTTAAAGTTGGCTTTATTATAATATATTTATCATAAAGGGCATTTTTGTTACATATATATGATGATAATATACACGCTAAAAAGTGTGTCTCCTTCTACCGAGCGCCTGAACCGCTGACTGACGCCAATTCCGTCGGGTTTCAATCCTGGGTAAAAAGCAATCGGCTGTCTAACCGTACTGATGAGCTGTGATACAGCGAAACAGATCTGTCTGCGGATGACTATATATATATATATATATGTGTGTGTGTGTGTGTGTGTGTGTGTGTGTGTGTGTGTGTGTGTGTGTGTGTGTGTGTGTGTGTGTGTGTGTGCGCGTGTGTGTGTGTGTGTGTGTGTGTGCGTGTGTGTGTGTGTAAATGGACAAAGAGACTCGTAATAACATGAAAAAGAGAAAGGTCATAATTTACATTAATTATTTATCTGGATCAAGATATTTAATCACATTTGTGCATATATATGTGTGTGTGTGTCTTGAGAAGGTGTGTAAGAGTGGGATGCATATGTGTACAAGACGCTTCGATTATGAATATTTACTCCTGACAGAATATAGAATATCCAGTTACCTTTTACCTTTCAGTAGTTTTTTCTTGCCCTGGAGTCAATCTATTTCAACCGCAATAATCTGTTTATCTTTTGGACTTCTTCATTTTTTAGGTTTCGACATTTATATACTGTTACAAGCCAAAGAATTGATAAATAGTAAGTCTTCACACATCGTATTTTTTACAGGATTTTGCCATTTTTTTAAATATCAGAAGAAAACGCACTCAACATCTGAGCGAAAATGTTCTTTCTAAAGTTCTAAGTTCCAAGTCGAGGAACAAAAACGGCGCCATGGAATTATCGTTCACACGATACTCGCAGACAAAAAAAGAAGATAAATGTAAAAATCTGAACTAGGCTGTTTAAGATGAACTTTAGAAACAGGTTAAAATTTTACTAAAATATCTGAACACACAATCGCCTATAATCTGTGAATGTGTAGAATAATTTAACAAATTCATTTAGCTATATGTCATTTAATATTTTTTGATGTTGACATGACCTCTTATCTAAAAAAAGACCTTGGCTTTAAAAATCTTTCCCTAAAGATACTTCTGGAACATAAAGTCACTGACTATTCTCAGGGTTGGGTACGCATGTGATATGCTTATCGTTATTGCTCTGTGAGCAGTGTGGATATAGAAAAGTGGCATGCTGAAATTATAACTTCCCAGAATCCGTTCTTTTGAATACTGGGCTTTGGCAAAATATATTTTTTAAATATAATAATAAAGATTTAATTAATCAGTATTCCTGATTTTCCTAAATATTTCATTAAGTGAACACCGTGAAATTCCAGTTAAAATTTGAATTTAATCTTATGCAGACTCACAAAAATCCCACACTTTGAATGCTGTAAATATATATTTGTAAAAGTAATATATTTATTTTCTTTTTTTTACTTTTAAATATACGTAACTATTATTATTAGTAGTATATTAAAAATCGTCAGATATGGAATATTCCAGATGTAAAGTGTATTTTGCGCATCAGTCAGTTAATTGTCATACGTGATACACGCTTGGGCGATCATGTCTCTTTCGTATTATGCCTGTCTGGGTAGATTTTCTTCAGTCAGTCAGTTAAGTGCCATACGTGATACACGCTTGTGAAATCATGTCTCTTTCGATCCGTGACTGACTGAATAGATTATTTTCAGTCAGTCAGTTAAGTGCCATACGTGATACACGCTTGGGTGATTATATCGCTTTCGGTCCATGCCTGACTGGGTAGTTTTTTTTCAGTCAGTCAGTTAGGTGCCATACGTGATACACGCTTGGGTGATTATGTCTCTTTCGGTCCATGCCTGACTGGGTAGATTTTCTTCATTTAGTCATTTAAGTGCCATGATACACGTTTGGGCGATTATGTATCATTCGATTCATGACTGACTATGCAGATGATTTTTCCGTAGGGGTGACTATTACTATCTGCGGTAGACCGGTTGCCACCCAAAAACTATAAGACACAATATGTTCTGCTTTTCAACCCATAGCTGTTTGGAGACCAAATTGATTAATATCTTCCGTAAGGGTATATGTGCGTAAGTGAATGAAACGAATTTTAACTGAAAATTGAGCCCGGCTCTCCGATTTCTCATTTCGAGCCGATATTCATTACACCCTAACGAGCCTACCTGTAAAGAAAAAGAATAAGTAAAACGAACAAATGGTTTTCTCGTACTGGACATATATCCTATTTGTGATACCCTTGAGAGGGTATAATTCGACAATATGTGAAAATTCTCACCAGAAGAAAAGTAAATCTGTATAAATAGTAGAGAGTCGAAAAATTGTTATTCCCAGAATGGTACAGACATGAATGATTTGAGAGGTTCAGTGAGCAGCTGTACTTAATTATCCAACCACAAGTTCATATGTACCGATTTGGGTATTGTCAAAGATCTTCACAAAAATAATTAAATAAGAGACAAATTAAAATATAAAAAATAGCAGCAATCCATTTAGACTATACATGCTGAGCTGTTTAACACTGAGGAAAAAATGTGCCCCCTGTGGACGGATACCTAATTTGATTTTGAGCAAGATCCAATGTCAGGAAAAATTTAATATATTTGTTCCAAAATAGCGATGCAAATAATGTTACAAGGCAACCAATTCAGTGCACATTTGAACAATGATAACGGCTGGCAAACACATCTTTCGCGCAATTATGGAGAATAGAATCATGAAGTTGGTAGTAGAACCACTGCCTGCACCCACGCGTCCTACTTCATAAGATATCGTGATAACGTCACATAGATTCATATCACTATGATATAAATTAAACCACATTAATATAACCTAAACATAAAGCATTCTAAAATGGTTTCCCTAAGTATATTGATTCATTCATTTTCTACAACGAATCAACACTTTGCAGGTTATTTAAAAACAGAAAATATTTTTAGATTGTAAGAACGTTTTTGTAGATAACTTCTTAGGGGTACAAGTTTTACAAATTAACCCATAGCTGATGGGTGAAAGAGGTCAAGTTATACATTTGGCAAGTAAATATAAAGAATACAACAGAAACTGAAACTTTCTTCTCCGATAAACATTTCCGGGTCATTATCGATTAAACCACCCGTAAGTTCATAGCTAGAGAATCCGATATTCCCAAGCGGTCATCTTTGTGGCCTCTAACACGTCTCGACGTTACTTATGTTCGGTGATCATGCAGGAATCGATGTTTTAGGCATGTACCAGTTCAGGCAATGTTTTTTTCTAAAGAGCTTCTGCATTATATAATAAAATAAATATACCACTGGCTAAAAATGTATTCTCTTCTTCTTCTTAATTATTACAGAACCACAAACATTTTCAGCTTCTATGAGTTATATTACGGAAACCATATCATTCATATTTTTATTGGAATAGCATCGAAAATTAATTTTAAACTCCTCAAACTTTAACACATTGGATTGCCGAATATATACAGTTTTTAAAATATAATTTATTTGTACTACCCGAAGACGCATGTATGATTTCATGATAATATTAGTGCGATTCCAGTAACATTTTTTCTTCTGGTATCGAAATACATCCTTTTGAAACTGCATCACGAAAATGCTTAAAGCAAATCAAAATAAAGGGGAAGTAACTCTGATAATGTCATGATATTTATAACTGCTTATTTTTCTAATACATGTTTAAATATGATGTTTTTCTTTTCATTAAACATTTAGGTCGGTCTCACTATGCCGACTGAAATTCTGGTGTAGAAGAAAAATAATGTATATGCCAAATGTCAATTCTATTCATCCAGTAAATTTGTCGTCTATCCCGACAGAAGCTATACACTGACGTCTTTATTCAAGAAACATTTTCCCTATTCACTAATACTGATGCACTTTATTTATTTAGCACATATTTAACGGTCAGATAATCTTCAGACTCTTGGTAAATGTCATTTGTAATTGGCTCCTTCCGCTTTTATATTCATTTAAGTTTGTATGCTATTGGTACACGAAAGTAAATTTCCGTAAAATTCATATATATATATATATATATATATATATATATATATATATATATATTGTCAGATACTTTCACAAAAAATAAATAAATAAATAAAATGACAATATAATAAATAGCAGCTGTCTATTTAAATTATATGTGCTGAGCTGTTTAACACCAAGAGAAAAACATAAATCAATATGAACATATTAATAAATATTTTTATTATAATACCAATAATAAAAATAATATATATATATATGCGTGTGTGTGTATGTGTGTGTGTGTGTGCGCGCGCGCGTGTGTGTGTGATAGTGTTTAGCGTCAAAGTTTTTTATTTTTCCGTCTTTTTACTGTTGAAATGAATTTTGACAACCCCTGACGAATGAGAACATCATACTGGTGCCCTCACAAAACTTCAACGTCGATATGAATCTGCCTAAATTTAAAATTTCTCTCTCTCTCAGCCGTTTCTTTTGGATATTTCCTGTAACTGCTTTCTCTCTTGTTTTCCTCTTTGCTTTTTGTTTCCGCTGTGTGTTTTTCTTTTTCTTTTTTCTTTTCCCTGTTTTGATTGCACTTCTTGTTTTCTCCTCTTTTCTGTCCTCTTCCTTTTCCTCCTCTTTTTAATATTTTCCTTACCTGGTACAAAAAGATTTTCAAAAATTAAAGGAAGTGGTGCTTTTTTAAATTACAAAAAAAAATTATTACTATCATTATTAATTATTTAATGAGACATTGTTCCTTCAATGTCTAAACAAAATTTACAATTTTGTAGTAGTTTGTGGTTTGTACATGTTCTAAAGCATAATTAATAATAAATATCAATTGCTCTTTTTTATATTGAGCACTATTTTAAATTAAATTATATATATATAGCAATAAATCAATATTACCATTTATCAAAATGGTATATACATATATATATATATACCATTACATATATGTAATGTTTAACTGTGATCATGTTTAGCGCCAAATTTTTTACTTTTTCGGTGGTTTTACCGATAAAATATATTTTGGGAAGCCCTAACGAGTGAGAAACTCACAATGGTGTCTTCACGAAACTTCGACGTCGGCATGAATCTTCTTCTCCGTTAAAGAGACAAACACCTTGTATTTTCAACTACTGTGGTGGCCTCCACAGACTAATTATATCAGGAAATCACCTTGCTGACAGATGGAACATTGCAAAGCGAACGCTCTAACCACTCGGCTTCATACCATCTCTCTCTCTCACTGTCTGTTATATATATATATATATATATATATATATATATATATATATATATATATAACCTGAACAAGATTAACTATGAAATCTTTACCAATATATTTAATGCCTATAATTGATAACAGAAGCCATTGATTTGTTTCAAAAGCTTCCCATACTTAATATTTCTTGTTTTTAATCTCGCTTGGTCATATGTAACGTCATGAGCTGCGATGCGACATTCGCTCCCAGCGTCTTATATGCACGAGTTTGTTGTTGCTTGAAAATCTTCTATGTAAGCAAAAACTGTTTGTCATTATCATTTATCCGTGTTTGTAATACATAATGTAATTGGAATTTTTAGAAAATGGGTTATGTAAGCCGAGAGCATAAATTGGATTATTAAAAAAATATGTATTATTGTTGTACGTTTCTTTCTTCACTTAGTGATAATGCTATTGAGTTTATCAGAGAATATGGAAAAAATTACATAAAATAACTATACAATACCTGTTTATATCATTTAATGAAACATACATTAATATATATATATATAAATACATATATATATATATTAATATATATATACATTAATATATATATATAAATACACACACACACACACACACACACACACATATATATATATATATATATATATATATATAATAAGCATATTAAAGCCATAAGAATAGATATATACATAAAATAGTGACGAAAATTTCTCGATAAATTTGCTTTGTTTTATCAACAACCTACATTTGAAAATGCTTCAGAGGCATTTGCTGCCAGCAACTTAAGAATTTAAAGGCAGATTAAAATATCAAATAAGAAGCAAAATGTTTGGGTAATCATACACGTTGAATAGAGAATTTAATGAAAGCATTCAGACAAGAATTTTCAAAATTACCTACTATTTTCGCATTTTTAAAGTAAAAGGAATTAATTCCCAATCTTAAAAATCCTTAGGAATTATAAATTAAAAATTAGTTATTAATTATAAGTTTCTGAATAAAATCGTTATTTTAGTTTTTTAAAATATGGTATTGATATTAATATTTTATAAAATTCCGCTCTCGCCTATAGGTTACTAACTATCACCCATTAATATCTACTGTTCCTAAATAAAAGAAAAATCGGACGCGCTAATAGTTAATATTGGGAATATATGAACAGCTCCCTCCGGTTAGTTTTCACCACGTGGTTAGATTCAGCCTCAGTAGGCGTTGTTCGAATCTTGGTTTGCTTCGGTGGGAACTAAATTGAGAAAGGCGCAATGGAAGTTCTACTAAGCAGCCGAAGAGAGTTACCGTACGAAGTAAAATTATGTCAAATATGTCCATAGAGAGAAAATCCTTTGATTCTGATCAAGAGGAGTCTTTATCCATCAATCATTTCTTCTCTATTCTCTCACTAAAGAATAACGGAACATATCTTCTGTTCCACCAGCGAAAAATCTATCTCCCTTCCCTTTAGTCTCCCTATGACTTTACATCTTTAAACGAAAATGGCCATATCTAGAATATGGGGAGGTTACATGATTGAATCTCCCTACCTTACACTTGAGTGCCATTGATCCCGAAATTTATATTTATTTATTTGGTTTATATTTTTTTATATATTTCCTTTACCGCAACACAGATATCAATATTTTGGGACAGCAGCGGTTGCATTGAAACATTGAAACAGTTTGTTTTGTTGCTCATGTTTTATGGATACGAGTTTTATTAACTAATCCATATTTGGAGGAGAGTAGGTGGATTCACACCATTCCCATTTTTATTTGCACTTAAGTGGATGTAACAAACCCAACTGAAATTGGAACTCAATCTCACCGATTAACAAATTCCGAGCATTCCTTATCGATTACAGCCTCTGCAAGTCGAAGCATACAGCAACTTGATATTCACATTTGGGCACCATCTCCTGTTACTGATGAATAATACAGACTATAATATTTTCACGGTTTTACTCAATGGGAAATGAGTCTTCTGCAATCAGAATAACTAAACATTTCAACATTTTCAAAAAATTATAGTGTTTCTAAAATATATAACGTAGAAATCACTGACATATACGCATATATACGATAAAGTTGATTAAGGTGATCGTACGAGAATTGATGCATCAAATGATGAGACTAGTAAGTCTTACACACAATTACAGCAAAGAAGCAAAACATAAGAAAATAAGACGATTCTAAACCACCAAAAGCCATCTACAAAACAGAATGCACCACAAATATTGCAGTGCGAGATTTTGTCAGTTATTAATAAAAAAAGGTTTGTTGTAACGTCAAGATGAGAAAATCGAAATGCATGTAAAGCTGGCCAGAAAATAAGAGCCAACAATAAAGTCTCTGTCATCCTACAAAATCCCCTCCTAGGTTAAAAAATAAAATATGATAAAGATAGGCTTACACAGCCATTGAGTAAACTAAAATGTAATTCACAGATAGCCAGACACTGACAACCAAGCTATCGTGACACTTGCTTAGCTGTGGATCGACCATAAATTCAGGCCATCTGCTGATTATTAAGTAAATAAACTGATAAACTCTTCAAGTTTGTGTAAAAAAAATAAAGACTTTAATTTTTTCACGGGTTTATTTAATGGAAAATGAGACTTCTGCAGTCAGACTATCTAAATATTTCAACAATTTCAAAGATATATATTGTTTCTAAAATATATAACATATAAAATGCTGACACACATTAAACAATATATATATATATATATATATATATATATATATATATATATATATATATTTATGTTTATTTTAATGTTTATAAAAGAATAGTATCACTACACAAAAATTTTCGCGTTTCGGAGCCACGTTTGTTCCTCTTCTGATGGTGAGGTTAAATGAAAATTAAATGGAGGAAAAGATTTATTGTTGGTAATATATGTAAGTGAATGTGGTGGGAGTGTAATACGATTTAACTGACAGGTGGTACCCATAGTGATACAGCCTTTGGTTAGGAGAGAGATGCGGAATAGCTCAGTTTTTGGACAGGTCACTTTTTAGTTTTGTCTGGGTAACTTTTATATTGGAATGTAAGTTTTCTTTTTATTTTACTACTATCTATGAGTGGATGGAATAAAGTTGCTATTAACGTTGTGTGAGTTTATTTTCTTTTATTTATAAGTTGTTCGTTTTTTTTATTTTGAGGTTTAAACATATATATATATATATATATATATATATATATATATATATATTCAAACATGTTTTTTAAATTGATTGACACCTTCAAATGAGGCTTACTGCAGAGAAGCTTTGCTTTTTAGAATTAGGAATAAGAAATAATATTTATGCTTGCAGGTATAAATTTAGGACTATTTTTCCATTATTGTTCCCGAATGCAGTCGTCAACATATTCACTGCTGAGCGTAGTTTCTTAAACGTCTTTCTTTTTGTTGTTTGGTTCAGAGCTTTAAATCCAGGTTTGATATCCTGTAACAATCCTGCTTTTGTGTTATGCAGCTTCATAAGTTTTCCGACAGCAACCACACTGCTCTTTTAGAAAAACACTTAGATTTTTGGGAACGCAAATGTCTTTGTATAGACAAGAGACTACATCAAAATACAGTCACTAATATGGTTTAAACTGAGGATTTTCACATCGTTTATAAAACAGCGCCATCTCCTTTAGCCTTAATAACACACACAGTAGCGGCTGGCTTGCCATTGCGGGGTCTATCACTATGACAAGTTTCTCATTTCCTTCAAGAATCTTTGTTACATTAAATGCAGCCTGTTCTTAAAAAATAGCAATCACCTTAGAATAAACGCAGCATTTTCTATTTTCCAAAATATAAATATTTTAAATTTTTATTTATTGTTTTGTAATTTATGTATGTCCAGAAGAAAAGCCATTTCGAACGAGTATTATATGTAGGAAAACAGAATGCAAGTTCATGATTTGTTCTCCTTTAATTCAAGATACGTAATGATTTATAGCTATGTGTTTTTGTTTAATATGTTATAAAATATTACAACGGGTATTATTTTTTAATCGACCCACATATGTGGGCTGAAATAGTAAGCTTTTTTGGCTTGAATCTAATAAGATATAAATAATCTATATAAATGTTTGTACAAAGATCTACAAAATCGTGTATGTGTTTATAATCAAAAACATAAATTACTTCATTACACAAATGCATGTGTTTAACTATAAAGCTGTTCTTCATTCAATATCAATGTGTAGTCAACGATTATGCATGTGTCTCTTTTAAGATTTCTTGGTTCATTGAATTGAATTCAATTTTCCCCACTCTCTTCCCACTTCTTATAGTTCTGGGATGTGTCGCCATGCAAGTCACAATAAAGTCTCTTCCCGTGATACATCTCAAGTGGGCAATATTTATCGGTTCTGACGGTAAAAATATTGAGGGTTGGCGTAAGTCAATCAAGTCTGGCTCCACTGAGTTTGTTCTGCTTGTGTCTTTTGTTTAGACTAGTTTCCTGATGCCATATTGTCTAGTACTGTTCACCTTCCAAACTACGCCTACCATGTTGATAATTCCTTTTTCCATTATTCTCTTCCAGCCTGCATTCCATTTTGTCTCTCTCTCTTGTTATCTATATTTTCCGTCATCTTGCTCATCGTTACCATTGCTATAAAAATAAAAATAAAAATATTGCGTTTTCCATGTAAATATTATCCAACGCCTATTGCAGAAAGCTAAATAATATCAAGCAGCTGGTTCTCTAGAACACGTTGTCATTGTATTATTTCTGCCGAGTCTTCTCACACCAATAACTGTTGATTCTCAATGGAGATAAGAAACACAATGAGTCCTGGGTATTCAGGCATTTTAATCAAAATACAAGCTGGTTATAATATATCTCTGTTTTATAATGAATTTATTTCTTGTGTATGCCGTGTCCTATCAGGACGTGAGAAATCATGGCTCTGCTCAAATTATTGTAAAACAACATGGCTCTCCTCAAATTATTGTAAAACAACATGGCTCTGATTTGTGGGTATTCCGTTATTTTATCTGGTCAAAACCTTTGCACAGTTCACAGAACAATATATTCCCCACTCAGTGATATCTATATCTGTTCAGCGTGTAAGAAAAATTGCGGTATTCTCTTATCACTAGATTGGTAATTAAACTGAAATATTAAACTTGTACAACGATGCACGCAGTTGAAATAAAGTATCTCTCAGAGTGCAGGAAGTGGGAACAGGAGATATGCGTTGTTTTATTTTTATTTTTGTCTTTCTTTTAATTTATTTTTTGACCACTGCACAATATAGTAGTTTAATTTGGGCACACTCTTTTAGAAAAGTACAACATGACACATTTCACTTCGTTAGAATTTTGGATACAGCATCCTGTACTGTTTGTCATACTCGCTGAAAGCTACAATACAAATTTCAGAGTGATTACATATCAGTATGAGAGCAGTGCAGAATATTCAGAAAGAGTTGGATTACTCTGATGATTACGACTGTACGACATAAAAGTCATTCAGATAATCAAGTAACACTCGAATCTGTTGGTGAGGACCAAAGGCACAACCGAGACGCCTATATCATGTGCCTTGAAGAGGTACTTCTGTCCTGAGTCGAAAGGATGGTTGCTGAAAGATCCTATGTGTACTAACAGGATTCTGCACAATGCCACGCAATCAGAACCCTCCATGGCTGTCAGATAATATTTGTGACGACATAACCTCTTACATATTATCATCTAACTCCCCAGGCAGCAACCTTCTTGATTATTATGTGGGGAGCAGTGAGAGACTAACCGAACCCTTTGTAACACTACAGATGAACTGAAGGCAAGAATTATGGCAGCATTCACCAAGTTAAGCAAGACGACAATGAAGAATAGTTTCAGATGATTCCAAAGTCATGTTGAGGCCGTGTATGAAGCTAATGGCGATTTAATTGAATAAATTTACTATTTAGGATTTCAAAATATTTTTGTGTAATTTTGGTAAATATATCTGCTAAAATGAGATGTCAGTGTTATTTTCATTTTTGTGGAAGTGAGGAGACAATTTATCCATCGCACCCTGCAGGGTGTGTCACTGGTTATGGTTAATCAACTAAAAAGCATATATGTGCGAGTGAACGTGATATAAATTGTAGCTCATTTAATTCATCAGGACAAAGCTTGCAGATCTTAACACAGGCAATCATTTAAGTTTAGACATAATGAGAACCATGTCTGGTGTAACATCATTTATTATAGTATCCTTATTATTATTATTTCCTTTTTTGTTGTATATCAGTCAGTTAAGTGCCATACGTGATACACGCTTTGGGCGATCATGTCTCGAAAAGACTAACTGGACAAAAGATTATCCCGCAGTAGGTTGCAATTGCTTTCTGCGGTAGACTAGTTGCCAGCCAAGACTATAAAATACAATCTGTTCTATTATTTAACCCATAACTCGAGGGAAGAGACGGTTGAATACCTTTCCCAAGGGTATTTGTGCGTAAGTGTATACGAGGAATTCGAATTCGGCTTCCCGATTTGTCGTTCCGAGTCACTATCCACTACACCACAACGCACATCACTGCTGTATATAGCTTTTCTTTTATTCTCACTGAATTTGATTTAGCATGTTATCAACATATCGCTCCACCAGTTGGTTTCCTTTCAGCATCTCTTCTCTTTCACAAAAAGCAACATTCCGCTCAAAACTTTTGATGACATTGCTACGATCTACAAGAAAATCGGGCGCATTCACCGTGTCAATGTGAACAATAGTTTACTTATATACATTTCATATGCTTTACCAGGGCTACATAAAGTTTTGCGTTCAGTGTTTTCCTTCTCTTAGAAAGGTTTCTACCCAATGCTATAGAATCTAGTCCGTCCTGCTTTTTAATAATAGCTGAGGGGAAAAATATGTATTCATATGTTTCCATGTAAGTGAAGTGAATAACAGTCAGTCAGTTAAGTGCCATACGTGATACACGCTTAGGCGACCATGTCTCGAAAGAGACATGACTAACTGGGCAGAAGATTATCCCACTGTAGTTTTCCATTACTACGACAGACTGGTTGCCAACCAAGTCCATACAATCCAATGCGTCCTGTTATTTAACCCATAACTGGAAAGAAAGAAACAGATTCATAATTTTCCCAAGGGTATTTGCGCGTAAGTGAATGCAACAAATTCAACTGACGGTTTGACTTTCCGAGCCGATATGTTCTCTAATTTCTTAATCTGAGAAGCAATCCATTACTCCGACGTGTTGATATCTATTCAAGTATCGGTTCTGTGTAAAGATTTTTGTTTTCATAATCATCATTGTTGTTATTTCATTGTTGTTCTTTTCCCTATAATGAACTGGATCAATTCTGAATTTTATTGTAGAATTGCTGACACTATACGGTATGCTTTATATCCTTTGTTCGGAACGATGGTTATGTTTTTGTCTTAACTGTACTTTAAAATCTAAACCATATTTTTGCTTTTATATTCTGAACTTTTTTCTATATTCTCCTCTATTGACTCATATTTACACCTCTTCACATTTCTTCAAACATTCCTTTATTTATTCTTCAATTTTAATTCGCACTCTAATCATTATTATTATTTCTTCTTACTATTATTATTATTACTGAACACACGGCTCTTTCATACGAGAAGCTTTTGATGGATTTTATCGAGATTGCGTGACCTCAAATTTCCTCCAAACCGCAAATTCTCCTGATTATTCTATCTTAATCTGGTAATGACGTATCAATCGTATCAATTATACTTTGAAGAACTAATACCTCATCATTGTAAAGTTCTTCAAGTCTGTTCTGTCTAACCTGATAACTTGTTTCTTCATATTACGTCGTTCTGACAATTCCTTGGTAATTTGGCGATAGATTTCTAGTTTTATTCTTTCAATTCTACTAGATTATTATTAGTGGTTTTGAAATCTGAATTCTCAGAACAAATTATTGCACTGTTACGTAAGTTGTATGGATGGCCTAAGTATTCCCAGTGAATAAGAGGAAGTTAAATTCATTTGGACTTGGTTGGCGGGCAGTTTAATAGAAAGACAACTCTGAACTCACAATAGTGAAAAAGTCAAAACAAGTTATTTCCTATATTTAAGTCATGGCAA
This sequence comes from Ascarosepion bandense, assembly GCA_037127315.1. Lineage (NCBI taxonomy): Eukaryota > Metazoa > Mollusca > Cephalopoda > Sepiida > Sepiidae > Ascarosepion > Ascarosepion bandense. The sequence goes on from JBBBDQ010000777.1 coordinate 912,462, forward strand.
TTCAGAGATAATAAACCAATAGGATCTGTGGAGACACAT
>JBBBDQ010000777.1:1517500-1755000 GCA_037127315.1 Ascarosepion bandense
TGGTCTAATATAATAAAACTAAAAATCAATCATCATATAAGCTGTGTTATTAGATTACTGGACAATACGGGAAAATAATTTAATTTCTTCGTCGCACTTTATTGAATCGCCTATAAAAAAAGCAACAGAATTAGTGTCTCGCCTATTTAGTTTCTCCAAAATCATTTCGTTGGTAACTTCACATTGAAGAATGTAAAATTCGCTGTGATTTTCATCAGAAAAGAAAAGTGGTGACAAACCAAAATTATACTTCCAAACTGGTTACCTGGAAATGTTGTTTTATTGGTGGTGGGTAGATTGGTTACGTGTATACGAGAGGGAGAATGGTGATATATTTGGATATATTTTCCACCCGCTAATCCAAATCACAGCAGTTACAAGTATTCCCAATCGGTCACCCATCTAGATACTTTATCAGGCCCAACATTGAACTGGTGTTTCAATTTAATGCGACCGAATGCGATTTATTCTTCAGCACATTGTATGTGAAGTATTTGTAAATTAGATATATCAGTTTATTATTTTGTTTAAAACCTTTTGTTTGACGATAAAAAACATTAATAAATTTATCCCAGTTGATTAATTATCATTGCCTGCATGCATCTTGATGATATTATTTCCTTTGTTTATATATTCTGATAGTGAACTCGTATATGTTTTTAATTCTATTTGTCATCCAAACATTTTTTATGTTGAAAATGGAAATATGTTTTCATCATTTGTTCATCGAATTCAACGTTTATGCTTTTGTGTTATTTTACTGACACTTCAAGTTACACGACGTTGATAAGCACATTAATATTATAAAATGAAGAAGCTGATGGTAGATATCATCATTCCTTTTAAATGTTTTCAGATCTTTGAATTACTATGCATTATTCTATTTGTAATATCCTCTTCGAATATTATACTATTTTTAAGAAGTAATATCTCCACAATTACAGCGGTTTTTATTAATTTCCTGAAGCAATCGGAAATTTCTTCTTTCTCTGTTTATAAAGTAATTTTGTTACGCACTGCTATTTTAACAGCCACCAAATAATTCTTATGTTATATCAAGTGAATGTTTACTCAGTTTTAATCATTTCTTTTTTTGTAAATGTGCGTAATAATTACCTAATTATTATTGCCATATTATACTGCTATTCATCTTGAAGTTATCGACATAATCCAAAGAAGAGGCTCTGCAATGTCCTGACTTGGAAGCCAGCCTTCAATCATTTTCTCACCGAGGTGATGTGGCTTCTCTCTGTCTTTTTTACAAGTATTTTCATAGCATGACGAACTTTTTCCCTTGGTTCCCCAACCACATGTATTTACGAGTGCTACTAGATTGGCATCAAGGTAACACCGATTTCCGTCGAAATAAAAGTAACTTTATCTTCTACACTAAAGTTTCTTTTCTGGCATTTCCCGTTTGTGGAACAGCCTTCCGTTTGCTTGCTTACCTGATAGCTACTATCTCCAAATGTTTAAATGCAACGTCAATTGTTATCTTTTATCTCCTTCATTCCCATCCTTCTTTTATCCCTTTTCCAACAAACCCTTGTTTTTTTTTCTCTCTCACACACACGCACACTCTGCGCACCAGTGGTCGTCTTGTCTTGCTTAAGGAGATATGATTATAAAATATTTTTTTTTTAAATCCATATAAATACTGATCAAAACCTCATATTTATTCATAGTACTTTGAGTTTTGTTCCCTAAAACAAATATTTGTCTGGTTAGTTTTGTTTTTATGAGATAACTATCGCAATCGTTACTTTTAAGTCTTTGGCTATTCCTTTAAATACCGATTATATTCTAAAAGTGAAGTAAAGTCTAGATTTAAAGAACTAATTAATGAAGTGTACATTATTTTAAATTCGGTAAATCCTATTCTAGACCTCTCTTTATCGCTATCCATCTATCCCTTCCATGAACGTACATTTACAATATTTCTTTTTTAAAATAGCTGAAATTGACAAGATTTTTATTTACAGGGAGTGCTGGTTTGCAATGTGAAATCCATTCAATTATATGGCAGTGAATTCGGGACAATCCCCATACTTCCCCACGGATGAGGGGAAAATTAGAGGCAACTGAAAGGATACTGAAAATTCTACGGACGGAGTGAGTAAGCCACAAAGAAGTTTTAAAGAAAAATGGCAACAGAAAGAACAGTTATACTCAGGAAAAGGTAACTGGTGTTTGCTGAAATATGACAAGGAAAAAGGCTTGAACAAACTTATATTATAAGTCATATTGAAAACAAAAGAGATAATGGAAGGCAGAAACGTCGTAAATATGGCAATAAAGTTGAGAACAACAGAAGGAACAATGTAAATAATTACACTTCCTCATATCAGAAATATACAGAAATTATTATTTTTTGCAGTTTTTGATTTAACACAATTTTCTGTTAATAAAGATCATGTCAGGTTTCTTGTGATTTTTGTTTTTTTTTTTGGTATTTGGATTTTTCATATATATACGATTTTATTAAGAAATTAATTATTATATACTGACTGAACGTCAGATATTAAGTTCCAAGTGCAAAAAGATTGATCCACCATATTGCATCAATGCGCGATTAGGCCGATGTCGGGAATCGAAGGATAACAAATGTTTCAAAAGTTTCAGCTGCGGAATGTCATATCCATCTACCATTCCAAGCGCAATAATACACATAGCCTTGCCAGAAACAGTCTACATGGTTTTCACACTGATTTTGTCAGAAGTCAAAACACAATGGCTAATATTCTACGCATTTCCGTGATGTCAGGATAAAGTGATGCTACCTACCATTAAATTTAAATACTGATGTGTCCCGAATTTTGGCACGTCAGGCTACTCACGCGTACGACAAGAAGAATTAATTGAATTTCTTTTTAATCCGATACTTTTATTTCCTCAAACATTATTTTTAGTGGATATCCACATTTGAATTATAAAAATTTGACATCTATTTCAAATAGAGCATACCTAAAGATTGATATTTGAAATATTGAAAATGCATAAGATATATATCAAATAGATATAAAGGGTGTGGCAGAAATTTTTCTTACATATACCTTCACATAATGGTAAGCCATTAGTGCCAAAGATAATTTCATCTAGTTGATGCCTTATCTTTTTGTGTGGGTTATTTCTGTTTTATTCTGTACGATGGCGTATAAAATTATTTTTCTCACTATTGCGATATGAGCTGATATGTGCCGTCAAAACTACAGTAACTCAAGTGCATAATTATTGTAGTAAAATAGTTTAAATAAAGTAATAATAGATGCTATAATATTTTATAATTCACTCGTAGAATACGTTTACAGTTGCTATTTTTCTCCAATAACAGTAGTAACCTTATACAAAATTCACCTGTAATATTAGAAAATCGATTTGTTCAAGAATGACACTTCCCATTTAATAGAGGTGGACATTTTTTAGTTTAGATTGCAAAATACTTTTCCGCAATGCTGTCGAATCCAATCAATAAATTTGAATAATTTCTGTGGAGTTGTTACGTACTACAGAATCTGTCTTTTCGCCTCGTATGATTGATATGACATATTTTGAATGACAGTTTCTGAAGAACATACAGCTTTTTGATGAATCCTCTTGATATGTAACACTTAAGAACGAAGGTTATTTTTTCTGTACACCACATTAGTAGAACGAGTTTAGAATATAAAATTTACTGTTAACTTGTAAGTTTTTTATACTATAGCTTGCGAAATACAAGGCCTGATATCCACTCAAGGTAGTTACTATTCAGTCAGTTAAATGCCATACGTGATACACGCTTGGGCGACCATGTCGGTATTGCAGTATCGCTCATTAAGAAATTCAATACTGAGAGAATTCAGATTTAAAGAATGATGTGAAAAGATGGAGTATATGAAAGGCACTATAATGTTGAATTCTATAATAGTAACGCACAAAGCAATATTGTGATCTAATCATTAAAATGGATCTACGATTTATAATTTAGTGACATTGTCAAAATACGTGCATTAGCCTTACTTAAATCCACGAAAGCGATCGAAGACTTTTCAATTATTTAAATTTGCATGTAAAGGCAGTGCATATAATAAAGACTTTATTTCGAGGTTGAATTGGTTGAATTGCTTCCAAATGATAAATTTATAGAAATATCACTGGTGATTCTCCAGAATAGTGGAAAAAATATTGAGGAGTGAATTCATTAAGCAGACCAAATATTTAATGTAAACGAGAAAGAGAGCTTATTTTTGAATACATCGAAACTATATTTTGAAAAGAAAATAATTCCACCAGAACATTATGTATTGATGTATAAAATAATCTTATGGTTAGGGGGTAATAGCTTTGGTGATGTTAATCTCCAGCTTGCATATCATTCTTTGTCTGTTATCACATAACCGTAGCTGTTCATGTCGGACTGAGATCAAATACAATGTTTCGTAACTTTTGAAGACTAATACCTGGAGTTTTTCTTCGGTGTTTTTGGATGTTATTGCTTGACCAAGATTTTTTTTCAATATCTTCCCTAACCCTAGCTCACCTGCACATGCTAGCGTTTGAAATTGCTTGCCCACGCGATCATAACGTTGTATCTTTACACCACCTAGCAACATGCGCTAGTGATTCAGCCAATGAATTATGTAGACAGATTATACCCCGAGGATATCGTAGAAAATTCAGCGTTACCCAAGAATATTTGATGAGCGTTGGGAAGTTTTAGAGAAATTATAACTTGTATATCTCTATAAAAATTATTGCTGATTCTTGGGAGGAAGTTAAGTCAAAAATAAAAAAGCGTAGACAAGCTGTGTCCTCGGTTCCCACTTTTTTAGGGATATATAGCTGATGACATCACTGAAGCCATTCAATTTGTAGCTGATATTGTTAATCACATGCGTGTGGATATCTGATAAAACAGCTATTCAATTATTATGTCAGAGAGCCGACTAATGAATAGGTTATATTACTAGATCAGAAGAAACTAGAATCTAAAACGACGCTAAGGTTATTCTTACCAGCTAGAGAAGGAACTGCCTATTATAGTTTCTACTGAACATTTACTGAGAATTTTCCTTGTTAGAAATTTATGTATGAATAGAATGTACTGTTCAAACAAAAATATATGCCTGTATAAAAAATTGGGCTCAAGTAATAATCTTCACACCGGTTTTAAAATTAATCTCTCTCTAGCACAATGCACAAGTTCTTCCATAGCAAACCAATTTATTCAAACACTACACCCATTCTCCCAAGTCAAAGTCTGTTCATGCCGATATCAGACCCACCAACTTCTACAGCGTTAACTAATTATTAATTCTATGATAATGGTTGAAGGTGAATGTCCATTCTGATGTGCAATATGTCGATGAAATGAAGAAAATGTCCTTTTTTATTCAGAATCGTTTAGCCATCAAAACTCTGCTAATAACCGCTCATTAATTTTGTACTACTCCATACTTGTAGAAAGAGTGATGAAAAATTGATTCTTTGTTTTGCATCAGCATATTATTATATGTAATTATTTATTTCTCCTTTTCATTTAAAGTTGTTGTAGATGTTTCGTAGTTGAATTTATACCGGTTATTATGACTGCCCACGCAATCAAATGTATGTGTTTCAGTAGCGAAGCTTTCGACTTTTATCTGAGTGACACGAACCAAGTTTATTCCCATGACAGCGGATTCAAAATGTTTAAGATTTGTTTTGTAGTAGACGTTAAAGTACATTTTATTAAGTTATTTCAGTAAGAAGATTTTTCTTTTTAAATAATTTAAACTCTTTTACAATAAATAAAACCTATAGTCTTCTCTATTAAAATAAAGACAGTTATATATATATATAATGTATCTCCTGTTACGCTCAGGGCATTAGATAATTTTTTCTCCGATCTTAATGTAAGATCCTCAATAGTAAGTACATGAAAAAATAATTTGGGGTCATTTTAGAAGGCATATCGATAAAAATATTTTGCCGTCATTTTTGAGGGCACGGGCCTAATTGTATATATACATTTATATATATTCTATATATATATATATATATATATATATATATATATAGAGAGAGAGAGAGAGAGAGAAAGAGAGATATTGATAGATTGATATATTAAATTTTTATATATATAGTATTGTATATATATTTAACATTATATTTCACATAATAATAAATATATATTTTTATATATAGAATATATCTGTATATGTAATATCATATACATACACATATAGATAGTGTTTCATGGTGACAATGTTTAGCGCCAAAGTTGTTCAGTGGTTTTACTGACAAACTTTTTCCGTAAGGAGGTTTTTGTCGTAGAGAATTCGGTATTGGTGTGCAGATAGATTGTTGATAAATACAAGGAGTTCCTCTTTTGAACAGAGCAGATTCATGCCGACTTCGAAATATCGTTAGGACACCGTTATGAATTTCTCACTCGAACATCATAACTTCGAATTCAACATGAATCCTGTCTGTTAAAGAAACAAACCCTTTCAGCCCATATAATATTATATACATGTTGCCGTCATTTTAGACGACACGTCATATATATATATATATATATATATATATATATATATATATATGCACACACACACACACACACACACACACAAACACACACACACACACACACATATATATATATATATATATATATTAATACTGTATTTCCTCTGTGTGTCACACTTTTGTTGTAATTATTCTATTTGTTAATACAGTAATTTAAAGAATATTATAATGAAAATTTAAATAATTGTTTATGAAAAAATATATATTGATAAAAAATTGTAAAATATAGTAAAAATAAATTACAGAGTTTGATGGTAATTCGATTTTAATCCCATGAGTAGAAACTACGCATTTTTTTCGAAAAAATCTTCTGATTTCTTACATATATTTTATATTCACGCCAGCAACTATATAATAGAAGAAAGAATAATACAACAAAGAGAGGTATCAAGAGAATGGCAAGGAAGACGACGCAGAACGATTATCAACACAAGAGAAGCAAGCAATCCGTAAACATAATAGAGAATGAATGCATGCAATTTGGAATTATATGAATAAAGAGGGATTTTATCATGAGATCAAGATCTATTTAATTTTATTTCAAAACATGAAAATAATATTACATGATCCGTGAACGTTTTCATAGGTTCAGCTAGTATTATATATATAATAATAATAATAATTATTATTATTATATAATTTATTATAATTATATATTATTATACATTATAATATTATGTTTTATAAAATTATTAAATATATATATATATATATATATATATATATACATATATATATATATATGTAAAATATCATATCAATATATTAATTATTAATATTGCATATATTATATATTGCTTATAGTTATAATATTATTATATATTCTATATATATATATTTCATCAGGCTGAAGGGCAAGCGACGTTTTTTTATACGCACAATCGCCGGAACTTCCTCCGTAGTGGAAGGGGATCGTCAAAGTGGTGGTGTTATTTTCCACGCCCACGGTTGCTGCAATTCTCAAAAAAGCGAAGGCATAGTCAAGCAGGCTCAGCCTGTTCGTATTGTGGTAAAACATACTTTCTTGCATGCCCGCTTCCCCTCTCATTACCTCAGACCTCTCATCCAATAATTCTTTTTTTGTCTGGGTCTGTTTTAGTAGCCTGTTACTCCACCTGGAAAACCTGCAAACTTTATTTCCGGTCCTGTAAAGCCGAACTATCCTTAATACGTTCCATTTCATCTTGCGGTTTCTATTGTTTTTTCCTTTAACTTGCTCACGTGGCTATCAAGCCTGGTACAATTCCTGTGCTTTTCTATCTTGAAAGATGACTTCTGATTAAATTATCTCTTTTGAAACTGTCATCGTGCTTCCGACGTAAGCCATTTTTTCTTTCGTTTGGAATCGACTACCAACGCTTTGTACAGATCTCCTTCTGCTTTACAAACAACATTCAGCGGACATTTACTCTTGTCCCTGTAGCTACATAAGTCACTATCATTTTGCATGCTAGCCTTGAAGTTTCTGGCATTTTGTATATTTACCGCTCTTTTTCAAGTTTATGTAACTTAATGTTACAGCTTTTCTATTGAAGGTCCTATGTCATTCAGAGGACTTGGGTAAGTGTTTGAACAAAATTTTATGGATGTCTTCCTTATATTACTTTTCACGTCCAAATTGAAAGAAGGTGAACGAAATAAAATTTATGAGTGTTTCATTGGAGGTTTAAATACTAACCTTCTTTTCTGCTCTCATCTCTTAACGGCTCTTCATATTCTTTCTTTTTAATTTCCAATATTTTTGTGGAAGATGAATTTTGAAATAGTCCACACTTAATTTCTTTAGAGATGTACTTGATTACGCTCACGGGTGATTGGATATACTATTCACATATCTCAATTTACTGTTGGGTCTCATGTTTGAGTAAATTGTGTGGGTATGCGAATTAGTTTCACATCTAAATATCACACCACTTTCTTATTCATATCAACTTCGTTATCAAATCTGAGGTCCCTGAAGTGCTTGAAAAGTCGTTTTTTGATCTGGGCATTATCACGCACTATCATTAGTCGATCATCTTTCTACAGGCCATGGAAAATTTCATTGAAAATTTCTTTACTCTATATGTAAGGGCCCATTAGCTCCGAAATCTAGCACAATCAATCGATCTTTGTGGAACAACGAAGACACTCTTGCTGAATTTCTTCATCCAAGCCTCGCTATTTTAGATAATACAGACTTTCGACAATGAAAAATTAGCTCGACAAATCGAGATAAGTTTGCTTCTGTATGCTGTACTATTTGGCATTCTTGTCGGTATCTCTAATAAAGTCTGTTTTTATATGAATGTGAGGACAATGAAGCAGATTTGGAAAGAGTTGGCTGAGTCTGATCTTCTTCTTCTTCTTCTTCTTCTTCTATGTCCTGTCTCTTCAGGACGTAGGCGATCATGGTTCTCCACGTCTCCCTATCCCTTGTGGCTCTTGGTATGTTTGCACCTATTACTCCTGGCAACCCCCGTTCCGTCATCCACCTGATCAGGCCCTGCAAATATGTTATCCGCTGCCTTCCTCTGTCTTTCTTTCCTTCTATCTGGCCAGTCAGTATCAGGTTCTCCAAGCTCTCCTTCCTTATTGCATGTCCCAAGAACTTCAGTTGTCTCTTCCTGATGCTCAGTATTAATTTCGTTTTTGTGGCCATTCTTTCCAACACCTTATCGTTGCTTGCATGATCAGTCCACGATATCCGCAGCATCCTTCTGTAGAATCACATTTACGCTGCTTCCAGTTTTGTCCTCATTTTCGATGATATTGTCCAGCATTCACTGCCGTATTGAAGAACTGACATCACACAGCAATCCAGCACGCTTTTCTTTGTGAAAATTTCCTGTGTGTTAGTACTTTACTCAGCTTCTGGAACGCGTCCTTTGCCATGTCAATTCGTCTTCGGATCTCTGTGTCGCACTTTCCATCTCCTGTTAGAACACTTCCTAGGTAGTTATACAAATACTTTTAGAAATTTCAGTTGTGATAGCGACGTTCCGCCTCGGTTCATCTTCTCTCCCCTCTTCAGACTCAAAACAAAGGCCTACATTAATGGCCTTGAGGCAGTAGTGCTTCCATGGGTCAATAGAATGGGTGCTAAATGACTATATCTTGCAACATGACTCTGCACAATAACATGGAAGAAAGATTAACCAGTGAAGGCTGTCAGACAATTTTTGTGACCACATTACCCCTTATATATGGCCAACTAGCTCGCTAGACTACATCTCTCTTGTTTATTATGTGTGGAGAGCAGTTGAGCGAGAAACAAACTAAACTTCTTGTACTACCAGTGATAAACCCAAAGCAAAAATTATAACAGCTTTCACTAAATTAATCCAAGAGATTTGCCCATAAAAGTTGCCGAAAATACTCATGTCGTCGGCGCCAATGACGATTCTATTAAAAAAAAATGTACTCTTTGGTATTTCAAAATATTTTTTCTGAAATTTTGATAAATGTATCTATTAAAACGAAATTTCAGCATTATTTTCATTTCTACGAAATTTAGACGAGAGTTTATCCATCGAACTATATGTGTGTGGGAATAGATAGATAGATAGATAGATAGATAGATAGATAGATAGATAGATAGATAGATAGATAGATAGATATGTTTATAGACAGAGATAAATATTTAAAGGCAACGTGTCTACGAGTATACCTGGTTCAGGCATTACAGCCAGATGTGCACAATATGGTTACCGGTCTTGAAAAAACATCATGTTACTTTTCAGGTGGGGCTCAGTTAAAATACTTCCAAATAGAGTAACACGGTCAGTTCAAATAGTCCAATTGTGGGTGCTCACATATATATGCATACGACGTTCTCTAGGTGACTCAGTTTTGATTAATTTGAAAACAAAATTCTAAACATCCAGCCATGTTTTATGCATACTACTCTCGCTCAGAAGTCAGTCAGTTATGTGTCATGCGTGATATACGCTTGGGTGATCATGTCTTTTTTAACTGACTACGGAGAACATTTTCCTGAAGTAGGTTACCGTTTCTTTATGTAGCAGACTGGTTACAAAGCAAGGCTCTAGAACCGAATCTGTCCTGCTATTCAGCCCATAGCTAGAGGGAGAAGAGATGGATTTCACGAAAACATATCCAACTCGTATTCGAACTCGACTCTTGGATTTCTCATCCAGAGTCGATATCTTTTGCACAACAGCACACATCTCTTTTGCGCATAAAAAATGTTATATGGAACAGGTTATTTAGTGCAACCTATCAAAACAGAACATTTAAGTTTTAAGTCGTCTAATCAAGATTACTATACTTTATAATGCATTGTCATTATTATTATGTTATTTGTACTCCTCTCGGGTATTTATATACATAGGAAGGTAACAATTAAAAACATATTAAAGAAAACATTTAGGTAACAGCTGATAATTAAGAATCTTATGTATATATTCAGATTTAGCTCGAAGACGACTCAGAAACGGATCTCTTTCGCAGCCCACGTACTACACTTTTTGATTGAATATCAGGTAATCTTAATCTACCTTTTTTCATGAGGATGCATCGAACATGTTAGAAATTTGAAGAGATTTTGGTGTTTTCATCGCTTTTGTTTTTGTTTTTTTTATTTTAATTTTTTTTGTTTTTTTTTATAAGCGTTTCACCCCGAGCACTGCCACTACTGCGCAGGGGGCTACGTAGAGTGGAGAAAGGATGATTAAATATAGGAAATGTCAGAGAATACCGAGAATGTGGGTTGGGTAGATGAGAGTGTTCTGAGAATAATTGGAAGTTAGTGTGATAGGAGGTGTCTATTGACCCTACATTTAAACACCTGGAGATTGTAACTGTCGGGAAAGCAGAGTTGTGGAAGGGAGTTCCACAGGCGGGAAGCGCGAGAAAAGAAGCTGTTGGAGTAGAATTTACGGTTACATCTTATTTGTTTAACTGTAAAAGGGTGGGGCCTAGTTACTAATCTAGTATATCGAGTAAATTCGTGCTTAGGCGGCACCAGTGATCTAAGCTCATCGGAGCAGTAGACATGAAAGTACTTGTAGAAGAGACACAGGGAAGCCACATCACGCCGGTGAGAGAGCGGCTGCAGCCGGTCTGCCAAGTCAGTATCAACTACGTTACAGATCCTCCTTTGTATTTTGTCAAGAAGCCCAAGGAGAGCAGCAGGGGCACCCGACCAGATATGGCAGCAGTATTCAATACACGGGCGGATGGTAGATTTGTATATGTGCAGAATAGATTCAGGTAGGAAAAACTTCCAGGCCCTGCACAGGGAGCCGACTTTCATAGCAGCAGATTTGGCAATGGATTCGATATAGTCATTCCATTTGAGGTCCGCCGAAAGTGTAAGGCCAAGGAGGCGTAGTATTTTACTCTCTGGGAGGCTAGCCTGTCCCATGCTAATGGGAGGTAGATGCGATTGTCTATGGTGGTTAGTTGATAACAGCTTCGTTTTAGAGGCATTGAAATTTACCAGCCATTTCCTACCCCAGGCCACTACGGTTTGGAGGTCCCTTTCAAGTACGGCAGCGAGGTTCACTTTGTCCTCCACACCTGGTTTCTGATCGATGCGAGAGTAGATTGTTGTGTCATCGGCATACATGCCAACTTGGGATCTAATGGTGTCGGGGAGATCATTAATGTAGATCAGAAAGAGTGTGGGACCCAGCATAGAACCTTGAGGGACGCCCGCGTTCGTATGGTAGTTTTGGGAGGCATGCCCATTTAATACCACCTTCAATGTGCGGTTAGAGAGGAAAGACTGGATGAGGTCAAACAGATGTCCAGTTATCCCATAGCTCCGCAGTTTGCACAAGAGGCCAGCATGCCAGACCCTGTCGAATGCTTTGGAGATATCCAAGGCAACGGTTCGGGCTTCACCATTCTTGTCGAGTGCCCGGTATATGTACTCGGTAATGATCGTTAGCATATCAGCAGTAGACCTGGTGAAGCGAAATCTGTACTGTTTGTCAGAGAGAAGCCCGTTGGCCATGAGATGCTGAATCACCTCGGCGTTGATAGTGGCTTCGAAAACTTTGCCAAAGATTGGAAGGAGACTAATAGGACGGTAATTGGCGGGGTCTGAGGGTTCGCCAGAATTCTTAAATATAGGAACTACGCAGGAGGACTTCCAACAAGCAGGAAAGCAGGAAGCAGATAAGCAGAGGTTATAGAGTTTAGAGAGGACAGAGGAGAGTTCTGGGGCACATTTCTTCAGTACTATGACTGGGATTCCGTCACCGCCGCTCGCTTTGTGTGGGTCAAGTTGTGCAATTATCTTGGCGACCAGCGAGGGTGTAATGTGGATGTTATTTAGTTGAGCCTTAGTTCTGGGTGGGAAGTCGGATGTAGGTATTCCTAACGAGTCCAATGTCGAATTGGTTGAGAATCTACGGGCAAAGCATTCAGCATTGTCGGCTGGGTAGGTGAGAACTTCAAACCCATTGATTAGTGGGGGTATTGAAGTCTTGTTCCTGCTGAGCACGCTTTTGCAGAGACGCCAGTATTCTAGAAAATTTCATAAACAAAAATCCTGTTTTATATAACAGGCATATTTCGATAGAAAATAATGTACTGAACTCATTTTCCTATCTGACATTGAATGCTGAACATAAGGAGGCTACTTCAGACAACAAATGTTGTGTTATAAAATTATACTGGAATATAATGATCAGAGTAAGTGCGTAACGACTTAGTGTAATTAAGAATAGAAACGACACGGCCATGTACTTAGAATCAGAATACGATAGTTGAATAATTTGGATGACATGAATAAAGAGGAATCTTAGATCTACAGGGTAGATTAAAGGCAAGAGTGACGGAGACAACCAGTAAAATACACCACCAGTCGTTAAATAGATGGCAGATCAAAGAACAGCAGGAATAATAAGGAGACAAATACCTTCTAGAGCAAAGGAGGATAGCCAGCGCCATGTTTGTCATCAGGCTGACGTTAAACTGTATATAAATTACAAAGAACCGTGGTTTCTTGATCTATACCTCTGTTTTATTGCATTGTGCTGACATCGAGAAGTTTTGAAGATTGTTGAATGAATGTTGATTTGTGAGAAATACGTAGTAATGGTTTCTACTGATGCATCGTAGACTGTAATACTTTTTAGTAATATTTCCATTTATAATATATTAACTATGATAAATCCTTCAGTGTTCAGTTTCAATAATTGGCGATATGAATGTTTATATAATACGGTTATTTTACAAAAGAATCTCCAGTAAAAATATCACTTTCCAAAAATACTTTGAAAAAAAATTAACAGCAAAAAAATGTTAATATTTATATGTTTATTGATATTATTTTTATATCTAATTGTTATTCGATGGTTTTCATATTATTTCACTGTCTTCAAAATTTTAAGAATTTGTTGATTGTTTATATATGGTTATAAATAAATGTCAAAACAGAAAATTGCCTCATGATTGTTTTAGTTCAGACAAGTGATTTATTGACAAACAATGCTATATACTAAAAGAGGACTGCAATAAATATGTGATACAATTACAGGAAAACGTTTAAAATGCAAACACACATATACATACACAAACGCACACGTACACACACACATACACACACACGCACACACACACATATATATATATATTATAAATCATAGTTTAGAATATGTACAAATTATCATCTACTACAAAGTGTACATTTTGTTTCGACATTGAAAGGACGATGTCTCATCAGGTAGATGAGACATCCAATGGAGATGTAAATTTATTTTCTTTTTATTGGTAAATTTTGTGTGAGAGGTAAGTGGGCTAGAGAAAATGAGAAATCAGAATTGGAAGTTGTAAATTAGAATCTGAAGAAAAAGATGAAACTGAGGGAGAAGGAGAGAGGTGGTTAATGGACATGTTAAAAATTATAGAAACAGGTTTAACAGTATAAGATAAGATATGGTTCTTCCCGGCCTTTTAAGGCCAGGCCTTTGAGTTTAATAAAGAGAAAGATGTAAGAAAACGTATATGGGGTGGGAGGGTGTAGGAGAGGATGGGCTAAGAAGAGATGGGAATTGGTAGTGGATAAATGTATCTGTATTAGTATTTCATACTACAAATTGTGATCTAATTAAAGTTTACTGTAAAAAATATTTCCTTGAATTTTAAATTAAGTTTAAATATATCATGAACCCCTTCAACAACTTCTAAGCCTATGTATATGATTTCACCAACCTTCCAAGAAACGCTCAAAAATATTTGTAGCCTTATACTTCCCTAACAAACTGAACGTAATATATGTATATATTACCTTCAGTTTATACAAATTTTAAAAAAAACCTCCTCCAGATAAACGAAATTTTATTAGGAGATTATGCATTATTATTGATCATAGACGTAAGTTTAACAGATCATTTGTAAATTTATATACAGTATGACGATATGTAAATATTATATAAAATATTAAATATCAGCAATACTTTTGAACAAAACTATGTATAACAAATTAGAAAATTTTACGGCACTGCATATTATATGTAGTTACTACGTTAAAATATACGATTGATACTTTACCTATCATTAAACAGCGTAGTCCACTTAACGTTTATATATGTTAAATAAGGATAGAAATAAGCTCATGTTTCTCGCACATCAATTGAAAATTAATTTTGGCATGTATGTTTGAAATTACGTCTTTCCAGTTTTGAAAGTTTTGAGAATTAAATCTCCGTTTAATTTAATTTTATTGCTACTCCATTTCTATAACCTTATTAAAAAATAGTCTTATCTTAAGCATGCAGCTTCAAAGAAAATAAAGTAAAAATACATGTATTATTTGAAATCGACTTTATTGGCAGCAAAGTTTAGGACTCAAACTACAAAGCGGGATGGTTCATTAAGTGAATAGTTACCCTGTCTAGTTACAAAACGAACCGATTCACCTTACCATTAATCTAAGTTTCCAACTGAGATTCAATATTTTTCCAATAAACGAAATGACATCAACATATTTGTCTGCTCTTCGTCAACTTTCTGCTGAACTTTATCAATAGCACTTAACCGAGAGACACACAATCAAAAGCCAAGTAACGTAATTTCAAAGAAAATGATTTACCTCTCTTACTTCACATCGTATTATAACGTGTTCAGTGGATTTTTTCTATGGAAAAGAATGAAATCTCCTGATGCAATTCATCTGTAAAGATTTTTCATGATAAAAAGCTAAGGAAACTTACAAATACCGTTCATATTAAGAAAAATGGCAATTCCTAATTTTTTCCATAGACAGAATAGTTACTCTAGGCTCTGTGAAAAATGTTTTTTTTTATATTTGGCTTCAGTGAAGATCAAACAATGCACAACAACACGTCACAATTTACTGTGAACTCGCGTATTCAATGGATAAATAGTGAACTCTTTGCTTGTGTTAGAGAAATGGCTTTGCATCTAGACTTGACATTCTCCTAGACTGTTTGCCAACCATGATCGGCTTAACAACTTAATCTTCCGTGCTATGCAATCTATAGCTTAAATTTAGCCAAACGTAGAGTTCGAGGTTTGAATTAGATATTTTGAGGGAAGCACATTTCTGGTAGGAAGTTTTATCTGTCAGCGGTGTGTTTCGGTAAAGTAACGGTTTCTTTGAGTGAAAAAAGGATCAACTTCCATTCTTATTAGATTATTGTTATTTTTTTCAACATTTTTAATGAATTCCTAATCGAATTAGGTTATTTCTAATTTCACTGTAAATAAAGTAAATGATGGGATGCTTACTCAAACACGTATTCGCAACAAATAACATTTCTAGTAATAATAAATTAAGTCGATTAAAAATTCCTGAAGATAATTATTAATTTTTCATGCGATACAAAGTTATTACTTTGCTTGGTCACTTCTTTTCTGGTGAAACTAGAGTGACCTCTCCGGAGTACCGGCATGGCTATGGTATATGAAGTTCGTACGTTGCCGATATTACATGACACCCTCTCGACCTTAGCGACATACAGGGCATTACATTTGGTGCCAGCTTTACTAGATTTGTAGATACTTTATTTTATAAACCCCGATATTTAAATTGATGTTTGGTATCTTTTTCATTCCGATAATATGGCCAATAATCTTGGAAGTTGTGGTAAGGATTCTAGTGTTTGAAATAGATTTTTTGTGAGCCCATTTGAAACGAATATTTAAAGCTAGTATTATGCAATTTGTAAGATTTTGCGGGTGGTTTTTTATTTAGTGGATTTTGTAAGCATGTTTTTTAGTGTTCAGGATAAAATGGTGTGAGTAGTGGTAAAATTCAGATGTTTCTCATTATATCTCTTATCTTTAGATAAATACTTCGGGTTGCATATTCTGAGGGCTCTAAGTTAGAAACCTATAATTAAACAGGATTTAATAATTTTATGAGTGGTGGGAATAGAAATTTATAAGATCGTATTTGTTTATATGTTTCCTGTAAAATTATAAAAATGAACTGTCTATGAAGAAAATGTATTGAAAAAAAAGACTGCAGTTGAAAACAGAAAAAAGATTTTAAGATTAACTAAGTACATACATGAATGGTCCGAAATGATCATCAAAATATAAAAATAAAACAAGCGTCTAAATTGGACCAAGTCCATGAAAACTAATTTATCAACTCTCATTTTTTATGGTAAACGGAAAGTTTTCTATATTCATGGGATGTAGTATTGCACCTAATTATATTGTTCGAACTGTTGTGCACATCTTTATGGCCATATTCACAATTCTTCGAACTTCTTTGTGTAATATACGTTTGAACATTGAAACGAAGTCTTTATTTTGTCCACTAAGGCAGATTGTTGTAGTCCTGCTTGCCATGTCTCTTATGGGTAAATCAGTTTTTAGTTATTTTGCTTTAATAATTCAACATTCTACGTTTTGTTCTCCTCTGCTGCGGCCAGATATTAAACCCACAACTTTTGGGGATAGGTTACTGGATTACATCAACGAACGCTTTTATCCACAAGGGCATGTTGGTGGACGAAATAAATTCCAGTGTATACCACTCGAAGAAGGCACGAGCGTATAACGATGGCAACGTCATAAGTATGGCGATAAAGATGACAACATTCCGAACAATGTAAATACTGTAAACGAAACGTTATATGGAAGGGCCATGATGGCTAAGCTACAGTTTGTATATTTCGTAAAAATAATCAAGTAGTAGAATTTTGAAGAGAACAGTGTATTGGTGGAATGATTTAGGTTAATAATATACATAGTTAAATTTTAGTTTCCTTAGATATTTGAATGGATATTGGTTTAAACTATTTCAAGTTGTTTGTCATGTAGAAATAAACGCAGATTAGATGGATTATGATAATTATATTAATGAGACAATGCTCATTTATTTTCTGCAAAGATAAAAATTTCCGACTTTGCCAAAGACGCCATATTATTAAAATAGCACCCAGTTTCTCCAGTTCAAACATGATCCATCGGTAAAATAGTAATGATGGAAATAGTCGTTTTCATACAGGAAAGATGTGACATAAATAGACTAAACTATTAGTGATATTGTCGGTTGAAATATATAAAAAAAACTTGTTCTAACGACATTCTTCTCAACTTCACGAATCTTTTATTGCTCTTTTTATTACTGACTGAAATTTCATTCCTAAACCTTTTGTGTAAGATCTTTTACAATGTAAACATCTTAATTATATCTTCATTTTCCCTTCTAGTTACATTTGTTATCCATTGTTCACGCAAAAAATCCCAAAGATCCGCTCACGGTAGAGAGTTATTGTATGACTTGCAAGCGTAAGACAAGGCAAGAATTGCAATTTATTTGGTTATGCAGAAAAAGATCATGGTTAGTCCAAGACTTGAAGAGATTAACATTGTTATGATCGGGTAAACATTCTAACTAGAGTATGTTCCAAAATCAAAAATTACAAAACAACATCCTCAGTAAGACTAACATTGTTGTAAATACCATTGTAGGAAACCTAAATAAGAATATCATTCGGCAACGCTACAGCAGAAACAGGACTAGCATTAAATGAGTCCTGTGTTTAACTAATAAAATCATTTACCGCAAAAAAAGTAAAATTTATTAAAATTTCATGGATTTACGTTGAGAGTGTGGTTAAAGATACGTAAAAAATATATTTTTACCAAGATTTTAAAAAAGTAATAATTTCAAAAATAATTTCATTTATTTGTGAATAAGTACTGAAGATTTCATTAAAATCCGACAATTATTTGATTTTTACGAGAATTTCCTAATTAATGTGTTTGTCACCGGAAAAAAATCAGTGATATAATGTTTTCCATTGTAAACAGTTGTAACGTTTAGGCTATCAGCTAACTCAAATCAAAACAAAATTTTCTACCAAAATTTCGAACATGTTAATACATATTTTAAAGATAATTAAAAATTACTTTGATCATTCCTCTTTATAATAATATTAACATTTTGTTGGAAAAAATTCCTTTTTATTAAGTTTCGAGTCTTTTTTATTAATACTATGCTGATTTTTCAGCGATTTAGTGGATGTACCTAATTTACTTTGAATGCCTCTGTTTACATAAAATATTTTGACTGCAAGAGTCAAGCATTTTGATTATATCTACTAGATTTTATATTAGTTTTGCTGAACTTTTAGATACTAGACAGCATTTAAATTCTTATTTTAACACAAGATACTGTTATATTCTATCCTCTTAATGTTCAAACTGCAAGCGTTTTTATTTTATTATATTTCCTTTATTAAATTATACTCAACAAAATGGCAAATTCCCCAACCTGCATAAATACTGCGAGTAATATCTTGCTAGTGACATTACACGTACGAAAGTATTGCAAAACTAGTACGTGACGGAAAGAAACATTTATTGATGAACCAAAGAATGAGAACCGATGCTATTTTTGCAACCTTCCGTTAGGCACTTTAACTGATCTTGTCTTCGAACTTTCTAGTCTCAACAAATAAGCTAAAGGCATTAACAAAGTAACACGGAAAAGCTGACTTGTCTCCGAATTGATAACTACCAATGCATTTAGCCCGAGTAACAACTCCTTAAGTCTTTTTCTGAAAAAATATAAGTCCATTTATAATGATACTCCGTAAACTTCTGCAGTGGTTTCTATTAAATCTTATTTCTAAAATTGTGACGAAGCTACCAGAAAAACATAAAAAACATAATAAAAGTATCTTATCTTTTACAAGTGAACCTTATAAAATCATAAGACTATATCTACGCATACTGTTCACAAAGCTTGTATCGAGTGCCTACACATGCAAAAGGGTAGACAAATATCTTGCATCGTTATAGGTGTGCATGGAGTCATTGTAAAAATGATAAACTGAATTATAATAAGTTGGAATCAATGTAACATTTCTATTATAAGATAGGATTCCACCTAAGAAAGAGAGAACGTGGAATATACACATATGGTAGTGGGACCCTTTTAACATATAAGCAGTTCTTTATGCAAAAATGCAATAATCTTATTCAAAACCTTTTTTTCAAAGCAAGCAGCTGAACATCTAACAGACAGGCAAAAAAAAGAAATCAGTCTAAATCCGGAAGTCAGCATAAAATTTTACCAGTGAATATGATTATTCCTTACTTCAGACGTAATGCAGAAGGCGTATACACCACCAAAATTCTTAGAGTTTTAAACCAAATATGGTACATCGACATTAAGATCTTTGTTCACATTTGTTTTTCCGAAATTGTGGAGAGTTTTTTTTATTAAAATCATCGTGAGCTCTTCAAATGGAATAATGCTACTAATTTTAACCAAGACTTAATGTACGTTTACCTCTTTGCTGTTATACACTCAGGCTAAAATGCTCCTTATTGGAAGTTAACATTCTGCTTACATTTTATTAATTTCTTTAATTTAGTGGCTTTTATCCGAAGAATGCCTTTCTATATTAGCGGCTAGCCAATCCCTGTTGCAGACACCTGGTGAGACACATTTGTGTTTGTTCTGCAACCACTGTGTCCTATGGTTTATACTGCAACTATTTTGAGCAGACCCTAGTAACAGTTTCTGGCGTGATCAACTGTCTAAAAGATGACTGGTGTTTTCTTGCCAGCACAATCATAGATAGATGCCAAGAAGTTCCGTTAACATGATTTTACTCATAAAATCTGTATTATGGTTTTCAGACATTTTCTAAAAATGATCACCATTAACATCAAGAAGCCACCTTTTTAAAAATCGACTATAATCGGATTCAAACCCTGCTCTCATGACTGGAAAGCGAACATTTTAACTATTCACCTACGCACACATTTAATGCTTTTAATAACTAATTAAATTTTGTAATATCTTTAACTTCGAAGTATGTACAATTTCTTTATCTGAAAAGCGTTAACGAAGCAACGCCTTTATATTACGCCCACCGCAGATGATATGGTTGTTAAATATTTTACCTTAAAGTGATTGTGCTTCGAACATTAAAAAGACTCTGATAGTTTGATAGAAAGACAGAAAGAAGGAATTTAGAAGAAGTAAATACTTTCCACAGACATTACACTAAAGTCATTGAATAACTGCCTTCATAATATATTTTCAATTGAATAGATGAATGTATAGTCAAGTGTTTTAAAATTAGTGCTTTTGTGTTAAAAGAACAGACACTAAATTTAATAAGTAGGTTATGCATTATCTTCCGCTGTTTCTTTTTCCTTCAGTCTGTCTTGTGAGTATCACATTTTCTAAACCCTGTTTCTTCATTATGTGCCTTAGATATTTTAACTAGTTCCTGTTGCTATTAAAATAAGTTTCGATTTGTCTTCCATTTTCTCTAAAACTTTGTCGTTACTCACATATTCGGTGTATGCTATCTTCGGCATCCGTCTGTAGAATCAATTTTTGTTGTTTCAAGTTTTTCTTCATATTTTCGGGTTAGTGACCTTATATATTTGCAAATGTTTTCAATGTTTAAAAATTTGTACAAATCGGATACGTCCGCTAGTTAGTCTTTCAGTCGAATTTAAAAGCTTCCAAAGTTTATGGTACAAGAATAACCCATCAAGTTCATTTAAAACCCAATAGCATGACAGTTAATCTCATCTTTAACAAGAGAGATGGATAGGCTTATTAATACTTTATTTCAAAATATTTTCTCGCGTCAGAAGTACATTAGATTTAATCAGATATCGATTTGAATAGCCTCTGAAAGATTAAAAATTTCACTTTCGCTTTCACTTTTCATTCTAATCAGAGAACTTCCCAAAATCTAAATGGCATATCTTTGAAATGATTTGGATTTGGTAGTTTGCCATTTAAATGTCTAGAATTTTCAATAAGAACAAAAGACAAATAAAAATTTAATATAATTTACGGGAGCATCTTATTCATTTATTGCGACATTATATTACGCGAAAGATCGATTGCTCTTATCATTATTTAATTTAAGAGAGATACACATGAACATGATGAGATGAAAAGCGACAATGTTTTTATTTAGTTCTGGATATTATAAAATGTTATATATATATATATTCATATATATATATATATATATATATATATATAAGAAGAGTTTTTTCCGATAATAAATTATTATGCAAGTTCCTTTTTATTTTAAGAGTTTCCTGACTCTGCTGATGGATGTGCGAGTGGTGTAATGGATAGCGGTTTTGTATTAAAAACGGCGCTGAGTTGAATTCAAGTCATGTTTCTTATATTTACTTACACGCAAATACCAATAAGACAGGTTTGACTCCATCTGTATTATTGGTTAAATAATAGAACTTGTATCTGCAAAAAGTTGTTGTTCTACAAAACATTAATGCAATATTTACTCGCCAAAAATTTATTCCTCGATTTCAAAATATTTTTCAGCTTGAAATAATTCACAAAAGTTTTATTTATTTCTTACAGTTTATCAATCAATCTTTATTCTGACATCTAAACAATATATTGATTATTGGCAGCAGAAATACTTAAATTATTTACCTTTTTCGAATCAAAATCTTGTTGGAATCAGAAAGCAAAAAGGTAAAGCTATTTTAGCAAAGTGATTGGCAACGGAATGAAAATACAAGAAGCCATCATGGAAAACACATATGAAAGTTATTAGTGTTGAGTAATGGCCTCTTTCATACGCAACAGTATTCTCAGTGAAAAATGCCTATTTACCCTTAGGCTGTACTTGTTCAGAAAAAGTTCAAGTAGAATAGCTATACACAGGTTTTTCACGTGACAACTTCTTTTCGAATCCTCGTTTTTCAAGTACTCCTAATATACTTGCTGTTTTCCTGCCTATTCTCTCATCTAAACTTTAAAGCTGATGCAAAATTGCTAGTGGGACAAAATGCTTATTATACAAATGGTAATGAGGAAACTCTTCCTACATGACTATATTAGCAAATACCTCTGATATTACTA
This sequence comes from Ascarosepion bandense, assembly GCA_037127315.1. Classification (NCBI taxonomy): domain Eukaryota; kingdom Metazoa; phylum Mollusca; class Cephalopoda; order Sepiida; family Sepiidae; genus Ascarosepion; species Ascarosepion bandense. The sequence continues at coordinate 1,540,365 of JBBBDQ010000777.1, forward strand.
AACATATTTAATGATTTTAAATCACATCTTCATCTCGTAAATTTGATTATTCTTCTGCAAGTTAAAAGAATGTATTGCTTAGTAAGTATCACTTAGTGCAATACAAAGTTAGATGTGATGGTCAAACAGTGACACAGTTTCCCTGAGTAATAATAGACAGCAAAAAGCCATCTGTTAATATTGTCAGGGTGCCCTAAATATTGCGAGAATGCAACTGTTATTTACAATTAAAATATATAAAAGATACAACGGAAGAAAAATAAATCTGTTTAACAAAATAAATTAATTTTTTTCCTATTCTATTTAATATCTATTTGTTTTCTCTCCGTCTCTCTGCTTCTATCCTTATTTTTACCATCACAATCCTTTTTCTTCTTTTCTTACTGTCTCATGTCTAGTTTCTTTCTCTATCGCTTTCTATTTTCTAGCTCTCACTCCATTTCCTCTTTTCATCCATTCTCTCTCTTCTCTTTTCTTGTTCACTGACTTTATGCTTGTCTTGATTTCTTTTTTCTTGCTCTTTCTTTTTCTTACATTGTCTTATTTTTTGCTCTCTATCTCTTTCCTAGTCTCTCTCTTTCTTACTTCTTTTCCTGCTCTCTCTCTCTCTCTCTCTCTCTCTCTGTCTATCTCTATGTATATATCTGTACTCCTTTCTTGTTCTCTCACTCTTTTCTCTTCTCCTGCTCTGAGACTTTGCTTTTTCTTGCTCTATTTCTCTTTCTTCTTTTCTTGCTTTTTCTCTCTCATTTTATTTCTTTTTCTTTCGTCATTTCTTGCCTTTTCTCTCTTTCCTCATCTCTTGCTCTTTCTCTCTCACTCTCGTTTTCCTGTTTTTTGCTATTTCTTTCTCCCATTCTTGTTCTTTCCTCTCTCTCTCTCTCTCTCTCTCTCTCTCTCTCTCTCTCTCTCTCTTGTCATTTCTTGCTTTTTCTCACTGTTTTATCTTTTTCTCTCTCTCGTTTCTAATTTCTTGTTCTCTCTTCCGCTGTTCTTGTTTTTCATTGTCCTTCCTCATGTCTTTCTCACACTCTCTCTCTCTCTCCCCCCTTTTCTTTCTCTCTCTTTCCTCTTTACTTGCTATGTCTCTGAACTCTTTTCTTGCTCTCTCTCTCTCTCTATCCCCCCTCTCTCTCTCTTTCTGTTTCATGTTTTCTTGCTCTCTTTTTTCTTTCCTGACTCTCTACCTCACTCTCCTTTCTGGGTCTCTTCCTGTCCCCTCTTTTATGGCTCTTTCCCTCTCTTTTCTTTATATTATCTCTAAATCCTTGTTCCACACTCTTACTCTTTCTTTCCACTTTTCTTGTTCTGTGTCTTTCTTCTTTACTTGTTCCCTACCTCTTTCTCTCTTTTCACTTTTCTTGCTCTTTCTCACTCTTTCTCTTTTCTCGTTTCATGCTCTCACTATCTAGTATTGTCTAGCTGTAAGGGTTACATACATCCCTCTTACTCTTTTTTCACATTTGTGCGCATTCGCTGCCCAAGTACTTTATGCGCATAGATGCCCTTCGTTCCCAGCAAAGGTTATAGCTTAGTTCAATATATTTCCCATGCAAATCAAGCTTTTCTAATATTTCAAGAAGTTATTTCTGAGTATGCCATGAACATAGCAAATAAAGATACACAGAGGGCATTAAGATTATGTCCACTAATCATAAATCCAAGTAGATTTTCTAGTTCTTTTGAGATTTTCTCGGCGTATAAGTCAAATCCGTTGAGAAAACTGCTTGTCTCACTTTTTCTATTTTTGTTTATGCACTGAAGGCGTTTTCTATCTATTTACAGGCTTTCTATTACGTAAATGTTACATATGAGTCAATATGTCCTAGAAGTTCATTCTGGTATTTTTCTACTTATAAATCATATTATGAAACCACTTACGCATTATCATACTGAACTGCGAAACACGCTTAAAATTATATAAATATATTTTTTGCAGTACAAAATTTAATGATGGCGTATAAATGACATATATTTCAAATATGGACTTTGAGCAAGAGAAAATTAGGAACTGACATTTAATACAGGCAGGAAATATTGGGAGTACACCGGTTTTACCTTTCGCTTAAGCAATCTTGATAGAGGATAATAAAAGAAATATACATACGGACTAAAAAAGGAAATCAAAATCACACTGCATTAATAATATTCTAACATCAAATTTTTCTACGGAGGCTACATTAAGTCCTAGCAGCCATTCCCTTTACACAGGGAAGCTTGCCAAGATTTAATGAAAACTGCCTACTTTGAGATTCAATTGCATAATTATTTAGTAAATTAATCATTCGAATTGTTGTGTTTTGTTTTTGTTTTAAGGCAAGCATGTAAGAAGCAAACGATTACATTTCGGAATGGCATGCTGAATCGTTCTAAAAATTCAAATCATTTGAAATGATTATCAATAAAAGTAAAACGTCACAGACTTTTGAATGCTCAAATCCTCTTTCAGTGAATTCACACAGACATGCTTCAGGCGAGCTCACAATAAAATCTCAATGCAGTCAATATCTTGCATTGTGCATGACACAAATTCACAAAATTTACTCAACCAAGTAATGTCAATAATGTATAATTTATTTAGTGTGAGAAATGTGTTGTATATTTACTTTTGCATTCAAAAATGGGATGCTCTTGCAATTTTACAAGATATATTTTTATATTTTTATAATTTTATCATATGTTTATGAAATTTTTATATCTTTTTATATTTTTATATTTTATTATGATTTTCTATTTTTTATAAGAACTTGGAAATATTCCATGTGAAAATTTATAAGTCACAAACAAACGAGAAAAAATTACTTTTTACAATTTGCATATTTCTTTATATCTTTGTACTGTATTTAGATATTCACTTTAGTTATATAAGTAGAGCAACACCGACAAATCCAATAATAGTTTCCATCCAAAAATTTATAATTCCACATTGATATTGTTTCACGGAATAGTGACAAAAAATAAATTTACTGTGTATAGTCAGTCATAAAATGTTTTTCCAGTCTTTTGGAAAATATCATAAAATAATTATGGAGGAGTGGTTATCCCTCGTTTATATTTTTTCTTCATCAACTAAAGAACATAAAATATTTGTTAAAACAACAGGCAATGTAAAAAGAAAAGTGAAAGATATTAGTAATTGTTAATGACAATATTAGTCGTTTCCCTGTAAGGAAACAATCTGCTTTTATGGAAAGAACGTTTGTAGAAACTTATCAAATATTTATATCAAAAGAAAGGAAAATTGCTTTATCAAGTCCAGTAACTCATATTGCTTTTCCATTTTACAGCTTCTTCCTTCCCAACATATTGTTTGAAGTGTGGAAACGCAACATCTTCACAGTCATTTTTCTCTCAAGTTTCATGTAGTGTTCATTTTAGTCGTTACATGTTAATGAAAACACTCCAGTGATGTGGTTCCTGATTATTTGTTACAGTTTTTTGTGATTCTGTAGCGTCAGTTTAATGTTTGAAGAATCATAATCCTGGCTAAGATCTACAGGTTTCATTCGCTCTAAAACATTTTAACCATTGATCTGAGAGATCGGTTGAATATAGATGACAACTTAAATATTTCTCAACGAGTTTGCCGCCATTCATGGCATCCATATAAAAGTCTTGTTCTAACGAACATTTTTAAGAACATGACTCGTGGTTCTAGATTAGTGAACATTATTAAATTTAGATGAACTTCGAACTCGATTCCCAGTGATTTTAATAAATATCAATCAGTTATACTGATAATAAATGTACTAGACATAACCTGAAGTTAAGAAAAAGAATTTCAATACGGTATGTCACCTATTCGGATAAACTAAAACGGCCAAAATACAGTTTTATTTTAATTTTCTATTAAATGAGAGAAAACAACAAAAAATGTTAAATTTTTCCCGATATGATTTTTAAATATTAAATCGGTACTGTTAGTCAATTTACTGAATACCTCATGAAGAAAAGTATGTAACAAGTTATTGATCATTCTTAGATTTTCTTCAAAGATGCTGTACATTCCAGACTATCACTGGACGGTCTAGATCTGGATCTGGATGAAGGTTTTTTATCTCCTTTGAGGAACCCATCCTAGGATTACTTTCACTGGTTTTTGTGTCCGTCATTTCAAGAGATTTGCCGTACTCGCAACGCTTGGTAATGCAGGTTGACGAAGCTTTTTTAAACCTTAGCTAGTTTGCTTGTTTAGTTAAACGTTGACTCATAGGAGCTTTTTTCCCCGTTTGACAGGTCTTGTTTTTGGTTCTGCAGGTTGCTTACACCACTCTCCTCACCAAGAGTGCATCCAGCGTGGGCACAGGTTTCGTAACTCACAACCCGACCCGAAGAAATAACAAAAATAATCTAAAATTGTTAATTTGGAATAAGGTTTTAATTGAAAATTTACAATGTAGCAAAATAAAAAAAAAACCGGTGTCTTCTGTTTAAAATTATTTTTAAACTGGCTTTCAAATTTGATTACAATACCTACTTCTATCAGCAATGAACTTTTTCACGTTTAGTAATCAATAGCATTTGTCATAATTATCAGTTATATGACATACAAAAATAGCTGATTAAAACTGCAGCCAGCTTTCATATACTAATTATAACACTGAATCATGTAAACAATTAATATTTGTCTTTATTGATTTGCATGAATATTTAAACAAAAAGTCTCTAGAAAGAAACTGTTCATTTTATGCGGATCAAATATTCATCCTATAGGGTTTTTGTTTCTTTTTTGACGATTTACTAATCCTCATTTGTAACCGAATTTGGTTTGGCTTTTGATATCATAATACATACTTAACCCATGTTTGATTTCCAGATATAATGATGCAAATCAGTATCTCGGACTTTCTGCATTTTTTTAATTAAGCAAATTTTAAGCAATTAATCCTGATTATTAAGTTCTCTTGGCAATATTTTTTTATACAATCTTGTATTAATGACTAAGATAAATATGTTTTACAGATCCTATTCTCAGAAATGTTGGTGCTTCTTTTTCCGAAAGGTATCAAGAATGTTTGTTGCTTTTAGTTGCTAATGAATAAATTTGAACTGTTGTTCACCAATTAAAGAATTAGCTTGGAAACAAACTATTCTGAATATGACACATTCTCTTGATTTTTCACATATATTATCATATTCGATTGTGTATTTAACAGATTTACTATAAAGTTCTTGTATATTTTGAGTTAAATAATCAGAAAAGGTAATCAAAGTGTATACCAGGGGAGAAGATATATAAATCGTTCATGCATCTTCAGTTTTTCTCTTAGTATATAATTACGCGACGTGAAGTGACACCCTTTTTATTTATTAAATTAAATTTAACGATACAAATTATAGTGGTTTAAGAAAGTTTATAAATGTTATCACATCGAACTATGATTTGTTATGATTAACAAACAATTTAACGGGTTCCAAATTTTTCTCTTCATGTTTAATTCAACGGTGAAACACTTCTACAAAGCATTTGAAACGTTTCTATTAAAGATATCAGAAAATTAATCAGAAATTGTTTGATTTTACTCAGAAATTTATTATTATTATTATTTTGTTTTGTGCTTGTAAACCAGAACTTTGTTTACATCCTGAAATATAGTGTTTTTTGGTGATCGAGATGGCTATTCAATTGCTCCAATTCGTCCTATTCACCTCAGCTCTAACTTAAGATGAACAAAAATAAATTGCAGTAGTTTAAGGTGTTCAGGAATGGTTAGTTTTTTTATTTTGAACCAAAGCAGATAGCACAATGTCGAGTAACTGCCCATTAAGATCACCAGACCTAACACAGTCATAAAATAAAACAATTAAATGAGAAATGGCATGACTTTTGTTGCGCCATGTAAAACCGATATTTGCCATATTTTCTTTTCTAAAAAATGATGTATTTCATACTATTATTTAGTATTTGTTGCCAAGTAAATAATTGTAAATGAAAAAAAGGATGGTTCTTTTGTTAAAATTGCACAAGAACATGTGCATCAAATGAATTTATAAATATTAATAATGACTATATTGCAGTTTCATCAATAAAAGAATAAAGAAAATTTAGGGTAAATCGTACGTATTCATTTTTCCTTGCCTTGTTAAATTTTGAAAAGTAATAACGAAAGAATCATTCTATTTTCATTTTGCAATGGATACTAAAAATAGTATGAAATACATCATTTCTTTTAAGGAAAACCTGGAGTGTCTTAATAATTATGGTCGTTAGTATATATATATATATATATATATATATATATATATGTGTGTGTGTGTGTGTGTGTGTGTGTGTGTGTGTGCATGTATAATGTTCTATCAGTAAAAATATTAATTTGAAAAAGTAATTTTACATTTTCTAATTAAATTACCCATTATATATTAAATATATTTTCAATATTCAACATTGTTGAATGATCATTTCAACATGAAATCCCTAAGAGAGATTTCACATCTCTATAAGCAACAGTACATATTTAAAAATTAAAATAAAAATAAAAAAGAGAAATAAAAAATTAAATAAAAGAGAAATAAAAAATGACGGTTAAGATTTGAAAAATTCGGAAGCATTTCATATTGAAAGGATCATTCAACAATTTTGAATATTGAAAATCTATTTTATTTTATATTAACTCTGTAATTTTAATTACATTGAGCTCTCCTCCTCTATCATTTTTAATATTAATATTTAATATTAATTAGGATCAGGTTTGGGGATTTACCTTCCAAATTTTCCGTTTGGATTAAAGTATTTTAATATATAATATATATATACATATATATATATATAGTATATCGAGGCAGCAAGTAATTTTCTAAACATACGCTGTTAAATGTAAGAGACAATGAATATCTATTATGTTTAATCATGAGCCGTTTAGAACGGCTCATGATTAAACATAATAGACATTGCTCTTATATTTAACAGCGTATATATATATATATATAATAAGTAAGTAGCTAACCTAGAGCCAACGGACCTACCAAGGTTTCCCCAAATGGATCGTCATTAGGTTCATCGTCTCGGGGCTTTTTTCTTTCGACTAATGTTCGAGTGCTTAGTTCGTTTCTCTTTTTGCTTTCCCCTCTGCGTTTATACTCGGTGGGTGTTTCGAGACGTGTTCAAAGATAAATTCACAGTTATATATATATATATATATATATATATATATATATATATAGTTTATTTGTTGAATGTTATTTCATTGATTTTGTATGTCTTAGACCGCTCGACCATGAGTTAATCCACAGTCTAATAGAAGTTAAATCAAGCCTAATATACACAACTTTCGATTTTTTGCAAATTACCATCTATGCACTGAAATGTATTGTAATATAAACAAACGTAAACAGACAATCTTACAGAAAATTCCGGAGATTTTCGAAAAGGGATTGACAGCCGATATGTTTAATTTATTTGTTTGAACATTGTTTTTTTTTCGATACTCGTATTTGAATCCTAAAGCTCTCGACCACGAATAATTCCAAAGTCTAATCGAAGTTAAGTCAAGCCTTGTATATATATATATATATATATATATATATATATATATATATATATTTAATATGCACTAGATCAACTGCTGGCTTCCCTATGTTGTTAGGGGTCGCAGGTTCGAATCCTGCCAAATGACAGGCATTTTCGTAACAAAATCTCTCTTAAATAATCAGGCCGGTAGAAATATATACATATAATTATACTGTTTAACTGAAAACAGAATATCTACTCAAATAAACGAGAAATAAACGCAACGAGAAATCGAGGGAGCCGAGTTCAAATTCCAGTTGAATTCCTAGCATTCACCTACGCACAAATACCCTTGGGAAAGGTATTAATACGTCTTTTGCCTCCAGCTATGGGTTAAATAATAGGACAACTTGGGTTCTATAGCCTTGGCTGGTAACTAGTCGACCACAGAAAACAATGGCAACCTATTGCGGGCTAATGTTCGGCCCAGTCAATCATATCTCTTTCGAGACATGATCACCCAAAACCGTGTGTATCACGTATGGCACTTAACTGACATTATCAAACATTATTGTTTTATCTAATAATATATATATATATATATATATATATATATATATATATATATATATATATATATCCTATAGTCCCATTTTGCCGCAACTGATGACGTGCATTACTTTGTGGTAAACTTGCTGCAAAAATTCTCAATGATTCATAATGATGCAGCTTGAACCACACTTTTGAATATACAACGTAACACTCATCCAGCCTTGCATCGACTGGCAACGATTACCTCACGATGTGTCACCATTCTTCTTTTTGTTGGTATACAACAAAAATTTGATAGGCTCTGCTACATGTTCAGAAGTAAACAGTTGAAAACTAACACAATGACAAGAAATAAGAAATCGAACCTTGTTTCAAAAAATTACGATGGGTTTCCTTTGTTCAATCTGAATAGATATTAAGTTTATATTTAGAACAACTTCTGATATCTATCTATTTGATCAGCTTCTCACTACAGCTCTTTCTTTTATCTCAGTATCCCAACGCGGAGCTGACAATACTAATACAACACAAATAATTCGAAATATATAGGAACAGAGTACCTCTCGACAATGGCGGCCTAAAACCGAATACTTGGCGATCAACTGTGACTATACACTAAATTCGGAAACCTTCAATATCATGGATAGCACTTGTAATTCCAAGAGAACTAACCAAAAACGTTGGTCTTCCACACTATTTCAGACAAAACGTTTAAAAGTAAAATTCCATAAATACCAGAAAGAGCAGTAAAGTCTATGAGACGTCTATTTTGCTGAAATATTGTTTTAAGAGAAAGGCTTTATAAGTTTTAACCGACCGTGACACTGGTTGCTCGATCAATGAATGCTGAAGGTTTTCTCATACATATACGGCTAATATTAATATTAACGGTGTATTTTCCTTTGATCTGTCAGTGACAATGCTACCATAGAATTTCTGTTCTGTAACCATGAACAGAAATAAACGAATAAGTAAACTGAAATTATAATTAGATGTAAAGATCGAATGAACTTAGGGGCCTGAGAGATAACAGACCGAAGTTACACAAATTAACATTTACAGATAACCCCGTCTTTTCATTAAAAGAATGATGTCTGCTCCAAATTGCTCTCGGCCAGAAATTCAATTGCTTTTTATTTATTTTCTAAGCATCCCCCTCACTTGAATGTTTTCAGTACCAAAACCTCTTCCTTTTTTCTTGTGTTGCCGGTCTGCCGTGCAGAGGTAATCTTATTAAATATCAAGAATGACGGATGCTCTTTACGTTCTGATTCATGTGTTGGGGAACATTTCAAGGTCATCGAGCGTTTACACATTTGTACGATTCACATATAAATGTACAACAAAAGCAGAATTATTAAAGTCTAATTTATACAACATGCATAAAATTCTGTTACTAGTTTCATTCAAATCCTTTATCGTTTTTTTCATGATAAATTATTAGCACTCTAATGACATCAGTAGAATTGATTATATTGAAAAGTGACATGAAGTGGTTATGTCCGTTTTTTAGCGAAAGAGGTTAATTCCATCAAACATTTTGCTGTCCATTTGTTATCGCTGATCAATGTTCTTAGGCTCCTATCACAGCATAAGGGCTGTTTATGACTATTATAAAATGGTTATTTCCACAAACCAAAAGTGTTCCCAACAAGAAAAAATATATCCCATTTCTGGTGTCATATACGATTTGTGATATGTGTGCCTCGGTATACACAGACAGTAGAAAAATCTAAATTATAAATTTAAGATTAAATACATATATGCCTATTTTATGGACACATATTTACATGGAGATTCAATTGTATAAGGTGAAGGTAATTACACTACATAGCGATAACAAGTTACACGCACGTCCAATCATCAATTTCTCTCTCTCTCTCTCTCTCTCTCTATATATATATATATATATATATATGAATTCAAAAAGAAAATGTCACGTAGGTAAAATAGCAAGACAGATCTTATTAATATTTATCTTATTAATATCAAAAATTAACCAGGTAGAAGGCTCGATGTAAACACTACTATCTATTTGCAGAGACAAATATGTATATTTTCAAATGAAACTCCGGAAATTTTATGTGTTGTATGATAAAAAAGATTTGGGTATGGTATATCTACCCAAACGACACATGTAATTTGAGAGTTTTATTTGAATATATATATATATGATTTTCACATAGTTTGTACCTGTGAAGGAAACACGGAATAAAAAGCAAGAGGAAAAACTATTCTTAGCCAATGCGTTTCGTCCTCTGACTGATTTTAATAAGGCAAATATAAGTAATTATTTTGTTGCACGCGCTTATATACAAGACATTAGTCTATCTAGTTTATTTTTTAAATTTGAGAACGTTCATGGTTGAAAGTCAAAATATGTGGAGAAGACAAAGTGGTATACTTCAAAGTCTGGTAAGGAAAAGGGAGCGAGTAATATTTAAGAAATAAATAGGCGTATTTGCTGTACATCTTCAAAATATGAGGTAATGTATTTAGACGTTGAGATTGGAAAGAAACTACTAAACTTACATTTTGATAAGATTTGATAGCGGTACTCGAGAATTTTTTGTCTGAATAAATGAACTTCGTTTTTGATAAGTTTGTCATTTCAGATCGAAATTGTAGCTGACTTTATTTCTGTGGATTACTGATCAATTTGATAAACCGTTATGTATAACGTCTCTTTTGTGTTCATAGATACATTTTATTAAATTTCATAATGCCTTCCCAATGTAATTTGGGGGACAGTTTTGGCAATTTATTTTACATATGCTTACTTCTAGATTATTGATTTTATGAATGTGTTTTGTCCTGATCATATTCATAATACTTTTGGAAGTGGTTGCAACTATTTTGATGTTGTTCAGATGGAATGTTTTAGACAGTAAGTGCTATTGAGTTGGTAGGTAGCATTATGTATCTGTTTGTATCTAGTTTATTGGTGTAAATATTATTATCTTTACTGCGTTCGTGCATTTTGTATGTCTTCCTCTTTGCGTTGTAGATGAAGTGATAAGGATATTTGTTTTTTATGTGTTTTATATGTGTGTTTCTTCTTTGGATAGACACTGGGGCTGATGATTCGTAATGCTCTTAGTTAGAAACTTATAATTATACCACATTTAATCTCATTAAAGTCATGGGAATAAATATTGACATGATCATTCCTGTTGGCGATATTCTGTAAACGTCAAATTTGAGTCCGATAGTGTTTCTATCTAACATGATATCTGTAGTTGATTTAAGATTCCAAGCTAATATCTATTGTACTTTCGACGTTATTACGTTTATTGGCAAGATCTTGTAAAAGAGTGTTTTGCGTATATATAAGTAGGTAGTCGTCTATATACACCATTTACACTGTTCGAACTGCTGTCCTTATCTTTATTGCCATGTTCAAGACGTTTCAGCCGTTTCGGTTTTTTTAAGATTCTAGGAATTCGAACGGAACCCTTTATTTTGATCAGTGGGGTATATCATTCTCATTCCATGTGAGATGCAACTTTCGGATATCTGCCTTTAACTCAAGTCTGTAAGATATTTGTTTTCATATATTGAACTCTCAAGTCTTTGGGTCAAGTCATTGGAATTAACCAATGCCTATATCCACTAGATCATGTATCATTAAGGACAATTTATAGATTTTGGGGAGTTATAACTAATTTTACTAGCGCTCATATTGCAATCTTTGAACGTAATGATTTTTCTTAGCACACAAGATTAGTGGTTCCCATATTGTATTCATTTCTATGCTTGGCCGGTTTAAGAGATTTTTGTGACCTATCATATGTGCTGATTCCTTAAGTTTACGTAGTTTCCAATGTTTTTATTTTCCATTAATTATTTCAACTTCATCCCATACGGACGGTAATCCCCTCAATACGTGGTCATTTTTTACCTCCCCTTTTGTTATGGTCCTGCGATATTCTTGTAGCCTTACCTTAAGATGGCCGCATGTTTCTCCTTTATATTTCTTTCCACAGCTACATGGAATAGCGTACACATAGTGCTTAGTCGTGTTCTACTCTATTTGATGCGTTATTAGGGAGAGGTATTTGACAAGCGTAGAACCACGTTTGAAGGTCGTCCTGATGTTATATGAACCACAGATCCATTGTATTTTCTCCAATAATCCCTTCACGTAGACTAGACCGACTGAGGATGTTTTCTGAGAGTTGTTATTCTCATGAACCCTCACTTCCACGTTTGTTGGAGCTGTTGTTCTATACCACGGGTAATTGTTACTTTGTAGGGTATTGCTTATACCGACCATTTCTGGTTTATATTTCTCTAGGTCGCCAATTATGAATTTTAGTCGATGTTGCAAGCAACGAATATCTGTTATGTGAGGTGCTGCCTATTCCTGATATGATAAATCTCATTGCAATGATCTGCTTATCTTTTTTGGTAGTTCGTTTAATGTTGGTGTTTTGAAGTGCTGTTCAATGAGTTTTAGCTTGGAGTTGTCATTTTTCTTAATATTTTAAATCAGTTATATTTTTTGTGTCTTTTCCGTGACTTTGTTTACGTTTATTTCTTTAGTAGATGTTGTCGTCGTCGATATAATCTTTCATTCACGTACGATGGTTTCTCATGCCCAGACGAACACAGGCTCGAGTCCTGCTAGAAAGCACAAATCTTGCTTTAATAAGATTTCTCAAATCGGTAGACGAAAATAAACAAAAAATATACACTTAAATAAACAAAGCATCTATTCAAATATGAGTATCCAATAAAAGTAACGCATATGTAATGAAATTTGTCGGTTTAATAAATAAAAACCCATTTTAAACATCTTTAGAAATATTTAACATCTTTAGAAATATACATACATACATACATACATACATACATACATACATACATATCTTTCCGTCTATGTTATTGTCTAACTTTACAGGAACCAAATGTGTTATTCTTCTTTATTGGTATACCTATATATACAAATTCAGAAAAGTATGTCTAGTCATACACTTACACGCATATTACTGTGACCTAATAGACATGCTCATATTAAATATATAATGTCTCTCTAAGGCAGGAGAAGAAGCCTAAGTAACACATAATTGCTGTTATAAACACTGCTTCATGATTCTTGTCCATATTAATTTTCATCAAGCAGAATTCACAATCAAGGGAAGTAATTGAGCTGTGATTTTTTAACATCAAATAAAAACAGTCAATTGTGAAAGAGCCAAACTTTCTTCGAAATGATCTTTACGTCATTCTGTATTGACGTCAGGCCATCAGACGATTTTCGCTTTTGCAAAGCAAACGAATTGTCAATAAATGCCAGATAGCTGAAACGTATGTTTTTTTTTTTTTTTGGTCTGTCTTGCTGATTAAAAACCTTAATTACCAAGTATCTTAGATCATTAGTTTTTGTCTTTGAATTTTAAGCGAAGTAAATTTAAACACATTTCATGTTGATGTATAATGAAATAGGATCCATTTGTTGATTGCGTGCGGATTATATCAGTTGTTTGCCTCCTTGTTTATTCATATATTGCTACTTGCTTTTCAACTCACCACCTCTTCAGGACTTTTTCAGATCATGGATCTTCACAACTTTCTATCTTTTGTAGTTCTAAGCATTCTTTTCTCCGTTTCTATCTGCCCGTGCCAATGCTCTGCTATCTATTTACACTAATACATTAGGTTGGCGATCGAAGGTTTCGATCTGTCCCTCTTACATTCAATATAACCTGTGTGTATCAAATTCTACAAGCCCTCTTTTGTCATTATGTTTTATGATTCTAAATGTATTTTTGTTTTTAATTTCTTTAAAACTTCCTCGTCGCTCGCATGTATTGTTCCTATTCTCATCGTTCGGTTGTAGAAACGCTATTGCCTCAAGTATGTTCTTTATTCACGAGCAAATAGTCCTACGTTCGCTATATATGAAATTTTATATTGAACAGCATTTCAGCACGGTTTTCTTTGTTTCAAACGAAATTTTCACGTTGCTTAATACTTTAGTTTTTGGAAGGCATTTTCCGTCTTTCCTATACGTCTTCGGATTTCTATGTCACATTTTCCGTCGTCAGTCAATAACATTTGCTAAAAAATGAAATTTCTTTACTTGCTTGATTTCCAATTCATAGCTAGCATCATGGACTGTCACTCTGCAGAATTTTTTTTAATGTTAATTGAATTCAATCTTTTTCGAATGAATAATTATGAAAATATGATTGTACTGAAAATTCGCGGACTGACAGATTTACTCAATTTTGGCTACGTCACATACTTCTTTTTGTTCATTTTCAGCACCCTATCTTATGTACAATCTGATAATTTTATAAATCTTATCGGTAAAGAGTACTTTCTTTTCTCAGTGTATTTTACCGTTTTTTATCGAATTAATTTTCTTCGAATTCTGTCTTATATTACCAGAAGAATACTCCCATGAGTATGTAAAAGATAAATTATTGTGGTTACGAATAATTGTATATTTTCGATAGATTCTATTGAAGAATTAACATTGTTTTCTTTAATAAAATGCTTCTTTTGAATTCGTAACTTCGCTTGCCAAATCAACAAACACGAGTTTACTAAAAGAACAGTACACATTGACAAAAGATGTTTATACTGATTTTATTTATACCTGTTTGCATGCAAATTGCATTTAGTAAAAAGGATAATTAGCGAATAGAAACGAGAAATTGGCGAACCGAATTCAATACATCGACATTTACAGGTACCCTTGAGAAAGATATGAATACATCTCTTGTCTTACTAAGTATGGATTAAACAGGAGAAAATACAGGAATTTTGCGCTATGGTTGTTATAGTAGGACAACTTAAGCTACCTGAAACTATAAAGATGTTTTGCTACTGGATGCAAATAATAAGTAAATAAAAACTTGAAAGATATCAGCTAATATGTATAACCCGTTAATTATACAGAATTCTGTTGAACTCAAAGAGTACTAAGCATAAGGAAGCGGGTGATCGGTTGATTGTATTAGTAGTTGGTAAGATGATAAATAATATCTGAGCTGTTTGTGTAAATATTTACTTATTATCTTGATATTACAGCCATAAATCAGAGAAAAATAAGCACAAGCTAACTAAAGGATATTAAATGAACTACTTCACATGCATTTAACAGATTATATAAATTAAAACTAATTAACTACAATGATTTTTAAACTAAAAAAAATCGAAATATTTCATGTTTACCTCATAGAAATATAATAGGATTAAAGCGCGCAGTAAAATAAAACTACTAGATTGTAGTTGAATAAAATAAGAAACAGTGCGGATTTGTCAAAGACAATGGAACAATGAACGCTATATTTATACTCAGAACGTTATCAGAAATAGTAATACGAATACAGAAGGAAGTGTACCTGTGTTTTATAAATTATGCAAAGGTGTTAAATAAAGTACTTCACAGAAATCTTTTGAAGCTGCGCCGCAACCTTGACATATTTAGGAATAATATTGTGCGTTGTGGTGCAGCGGATATCGGCTCGGGACAAGAAACCGGGGAGAGGAGTTCAAATTCCAGTTTAATTCGTTGCATTCCCTTATGCACAAATACCCTTGGGAAAGGTATTAACCCGTCTCCTCCCTCCTGTTATGGGTTAAATAGCAGGACAGATTGGGATCTATAGCTTTGATTGGCAACCGCTACCACTGAAAGTAATGGCAAACCACTGCGGGAAAATATTCTGCCCGGTTAGTCATCTCTCTTTCAAGTCATGATCGCCCAAGCGTGTATCACGTATGGCACTTAGCTGACTGATTAGTATAATCAATAACCAATGCAGTCAGCAAACAGCCTGCATACGGATGACAAATGAGTTCAGCAGGTATACAAAAATAGAAAGCGTTGTAAGACAAGGGTATCTCCAGACAACGTATCTCGAGAGAATTAGATGCCCTTCAAAGAATCTGTATTTACGGCCATGATCTTATAAAATATGCAAATGACACAATGGTGATAGCAGACATGTAAAGAAAACAGCAAAAGCTCCTTTGGAAGGGTGTGAAGGAGAATGAGAAGAAAGAATCAAACATCAACTGTTTGAAGACAGAACGCATGGTTGTTAGCAGAAAAAAATTAGCCCATAGTGAGAATTGCAAGTTAAAGGTAACAAAATAAAATAAATACAACAATTTAAATATTTAGGAAATGTTTTAACAGAGGACAGAAACTGCTACACCGAAATCTGAAGCCCAAAATGAACTCTAAAAGTTAAGCGGCGCATTAAAAATTGAAAAACTTTGCTAGAAACAATGAAAACAGTACAAAAACTTTACATCATACCTATTCTTGTGTCTGACAGTGATTGCTGGACAATCTCGGCAAATGTTAAGAAGAGACTTGAGGTAGCAAAAATGTTGTTTTACAGAAAGAATGCTAATGATACTATACACCAATTAAATGACGAAGTTTTGGAGAAAATGTAAAAAAAGAAAGTTTATACTTTTCTGGAAGAGAGAGTTGAAATTTCTACAGCACATAATGTAGAAAGAGGGTTTTGAAAATATGATATTTACAGGGCAGATTGTAGTTAATAGAGACAGAAGAAATAAAATCTAACATTATTGGGCTTGAGTAAATATATGGCAGAACAGAGTTTAGGTAAAATAACAAAGATAAAATTTGTCAATAACTTCAAAGAACATGTTGTTATGGAAATCCATACAATGGTCAACATCCCAAGAATACACGGCATATAAAAGAAGAAATGTTGCATATTTTGTAACGGTGCAATTCCTATGTTGGAGTAATAGTGCAGATATGCATTTCTTGCCGAAGAAAAAATATCTCGTGGTTGAAAACCTATAGACCATGTTTGAGTGCCAAATCAAAAGAAATCATTCAGTAAAACTATTGACACACAAAGACGGATAATTTTTCCAGTGATATTTTATAAAAGTCATCACAAAACCCGGCTATGAATCTGAGATAAAATTATAATACTTAAATCTAGGCAACGTAGTACAATTAACTTATAGTTTTACACGTCAATACCCCTGCAACTTTCCCTTCACTAATCGGGGTAAAAATGCGGTTTATTTTATTATTTATTATCTTTTATGAGCTCGGTAAATGTTTACATTTAGTAATATACTTTTTACTAGATCTTCAAAGGCAATATTGTTTCTTCATTATTCATATATTCACCTCAGTAAATTTTGCTGAATATTTTGAATTTCTGGAGCATTTCAAATCTGCATTGGACTTTCAACGTTTCTTGCCATATTACAATATCCACCTTCTTCATATTTGTGCTCTTCAGATTCTTCCCTTTTCTAACACTCTTTTCTTTTCCCATACTCTCATCCTCATAATGTTTTTATCATTCTTCACACACTTCACATTCACCTTTCTTCTTCTTCTTCTTCTTCTTCTTCTTCTTATTATTATTATTATTATTATTATTATTATTATTATTATTATTCACTGCTCTCCTTCTTTGAACTCGTCATCATGTTGGAAAATATCCTCTTTCATTTTTACTAACGTACGACACTTTCAACGTAATGTTTCGATCACAATTTTGGCAACAAAGTCTGTCAAATGCTAGAACTACTGTGGTTTTGGCGCTACTTTCTCATGTTTTGATAACCAATGTCATTTTTGTTTTCTGTTGAACTGCAAAACTCATTTTTCATCAACTGTTTAAATACTATACAAAAACGAATACATAACACAATGGTAAATTTCGGTGGAATATTATGTTCAGTCATCAAACAAATGTTCACGAGTGGCTTAATATTTTTCTTTTAAATTAAATAATGGAATGCTCTATGAATGCCACTCTGGCGAATAAAAGAAAGGATAAACTCATTTTTTATACTGTTGCTTTACGTGCAACCATGGTTTGATGACACATAATTTATAGTAGCTTGTGAGCACTACATCATGTACAACTAAACTTATTTTCGCATGAAAAATAATTATTATCAGTATAGATTATAAAAAAAATTTTGACATTATTATATTCGTTGCCATTCGAACCTGTATTCTTATTTTTGATGTTATGGTAAATGTTTGGCGAAATTGCAAGTAATCATTCGAAATCAAATTCCGATTTTTACATTTAATGATTCACTTAGGGAAGGACTACACAAACAAAACATGTTATTTTTAACTAATAAAGATATCGTTTGAAAAGCTAAGTCATAAAACCGCTTATATAGTGATGCTGATAATTGTGTATGAAGAAGATATAAAAAGAAGTATTGCTTTCATGACACTATTTCATTGCAGTAGAATTAACACTATCAAATCT
Organism: Ascarosepion bandense; assembly: GCA_037127315.1. Classification (NCBI taxonomy): domain Eukaryota; kingdom Metazoa; phylum Mollusca; class Cephalopoda; order Sepiida; family Sepiidae; genus Ascarosepion; species Ascarosepion bandense. The sequence continues at coordinate 1,558,617 of JBBBDQ010000777.1, forward strand.
TTAGACTACCAAATCTTTGTGTAAGAAAAGACGAGAAAATAAATCAGTTTGTAGCTACCAGTTTAATATGACCAGAATAAGTATTGAGATAAAATCAAATTACTAAACAGCCACTAGCAATGTTAAGTCATCAGACAACATCAATTCCCAAAGTAAATAGGAACAATCAATGGTGTAATTAAAATAATGAGTGGCGTAAGTAAAAACAGAGAATTAATCAGTGTTTATGTGTTTCAATATTAATGGATGCACGTTTTTCACGTTCTGACGTGAGCTCGAATGCAAGCTAAAAACTTTCTCTAAGGACGTCTTTGTCTTGAGTGAACTTCTGTGAAATCGGTATACTTAGTTGCAAGTCCGCATTAACGTTTAAAATTTGGTCGCAAAGACAGGTTTTAATCACCAAAAACACGAGTGTTTATATGCATTTCGTGCGATGAGCTGTCATCTCTTTAGGAATCCCTGTCTTCTAGAAAATTGTAGAAAAAGGATTGTTGTTCACTACCACAAGTAAATATGTATTTTCAATGTGCGTGTTGACGAGAGCTTAGAAAAATAGATTCCATCACGTCAATGTATGCATTCTATTTTTTTGTTTTTTGTTTTTTTTTTGTTTTTTGCTATAAAGTGATATTTAAATGTAGGCTCTTTTTTAAGTACCTATATATTATTAATGCGTTGAAGTGCTCTCGAATTTATATATATATATATATATATATATATATATATATATATATATATATCGAGACAGCAGATAATTTCTAAATGTACTGGTTGGTAAATATAAGAGACAATGAATGTTTATTACGTTTAATCATGATCCGTTCTAAACATCGTATTTTGGCTTCAATTTCAGGTGAAAATAAAGACAGGAATTCTCCAACATTTGGATAAATTTTTATTAACTTGGTTCTAAGCATTCGACTCACATGAGCCATCTTCAGAGAGGTTACCATAAAAACATCTACCAACAAGGACGATTTTATCTTGTGTTGATATAAAACTTTGCTAAGCAACTACAACAGTCACCAAATAGCAAATGCAGTTCGTAAATTTGTAATGCGGTTCTATGACGTCACACCGCGCGAGAGCCCAAAATGTTAACAGAACCATATATTTAAATGCAATTTAATGTGTTTTGGCCAGATTTAGACGTAATTTTATAAAGTGGGGGTTGTTTAAATTTAATGTAGATGACCTCTAATATCTGAAGTTTCGTTTATTGTATTGTTGATTAAAATCTGTCTAATATTACCTACATGTTTTTCTAAGAAATATTGTTTAATTGGACTCTGATCAGAAAGGTGAGAGGTAAGTCTATGGGAGAGCGTTGTTGTAGTCAAATTAATATATGCAGTGGGTTTATTATTAGTACCTGAAATAAATTATTATCACTTGAAATTAAAGCCAAAATACGATACTTAGAACGGCTCATGATTAAACATAATATACATTCATTGTCTCTTATATTTAACAGTACATGTTTATATATATATATATATATATATATATATATATATATATAATTGTATATATATTTATCATTTTTCTAATTCTGTTTGCAGTTAGATGGATGGTTAAACACGTATAATAGGTAAAATACAATGAGATGTATTTATGTATGTACTTTATCGTCTATGACATAAAAGTCATTCGATTGTTTTAATACCTTATATATTGAAGTCATTAGGTAATAAATTGCACATTACATTTATTCGTATTTACATTATTCAGACTATTGTCCTCATCTTAAGGACAAATGGCCCAGTGGATATAGATATTGTTTAGTTGCTGTGACTTAACCAAAAGATTTGTGAGTTCAATACCAGACTACGACAGTGGTGAACAAGTAACTTACAGGGTTAGAGTGAGATAATTTATGACTACCAGTTCAGGCTCTACGCAAAGGAGAAAGATCATATACCCCAGTGATTGTAATAAAGAGTTCGGTTCAAAATTCCTTCATGAGAAGGCCGGAATGTACAATGGCCGAAACGCTGTACAAATGTTAACAAAGATAAGAACAATAGTCCAGATAAAATAAATACTCTAAATACTACATAATCTCAGAAATATGGGCAAATATATTTAATCCTATTGTTTAAAGATTTTACTCTTTAATTATATATACTGACCAAATAGCGTCTTGTCGTGCCGGCATATGACAGTTGTAAAAAGTGCTCAATGCACACCCAACACAAATGAACCGAATATGCAGAGCAAGCGATATGTTCAAAATCACAGCACACACCACTAACTTGCTAGCCAGTCTTTGACCACTCAGGTCTCATCAGGCAAACAGTGGTCTGCATGTGCATGGCGCTTGCTTATATACCCGGCAACTCTCTTTCGTCAGGTGTAGGCGTAAGGAGGCGTCAGTCCCCTTCGCGATTAGGCTAGTGTGAATCCGATCCTGCCCCGCTGTAGCGCACTTGTTTAAGGTGTATCTTTGCACGCTTATAGAGATTTGAAAATAGAAAACAATTTTTAAATGTTTAAGCAAACGCTCCGATTATTTTTTAATAATTAAATTTATGTATTTTCAACTATAGGCCTGAATATTAGAGAAATTTTAGTCAAGAAAAGTAACGCATTCCTATCCGGGGAAATCGTCGTTAGACCCGTGAATTTGGGCAACAATCTTTCTTTTATGCAAGTTTCATTAAAAGAACACATGAAAATTATATAAAAGAAACTTAATTATAATATCTTATCTGCCATTTTTAATGAGGCCAGTATATATATATATACATATATATAATGGCTGGCTGGTCGTATTCTAGGATATATGCCCACGAGGGTGGTTAGCTAATCACTTTTTCAGACGCCTGTTCAGGAACACTTGTGCTTGTTCACACCTGTATTTTATACTGCAAATATGCTGAGCAAACCTCAGGGAGCGAGCACGTTTTCTAGCCTGAACAGCTATCTGAACAAGGCTAGAACGATGACATGTAACTTCGAGCAAGTACATAAATCGACAACTCCTTAAAGAGAGCCGACTATACAATTTCACTTACAAGTCTTGCGTCAACCCGTGTTATGGTTTTCCCAATATATATATATGTAATCATCCGCAGACATATCTGTTTCACTGCATCACAGATCATCAGTACTGTTAGACATCCGATTGCTTTTTAACCCAGGATTGAAACCCGACCGAGATGGCCTCAGTCGGCGATTCTACCTTTGAGAAATAAGCGTTCGGTAGAAGGAGGGAGATTTTTAGCGTGTGATGCATCATACGCTAATAACCAAAGTTTGAAGATAAATGTTGGATGGAAAACATGGAGCTGGAAGGGATATCACACAAGTCCGAGAAAAAATTGTTAACATAGAATTTACGGTTACATCCAGTCAAATCAACTGTATATTAATGAGACCTTGACGCCAGTTTAATACTGCGCTTAAATTCGAAAAGTCTAGTTACCATAGCAAGAAGTTTGTCCGAACAATTACTGTGAAAGTATTTATAGAAGAGTCAAACTTAAGACGCTGAGTCACCAAATCAGGACCAATAATATTGCTGATTTTTCTTAAAATTTTAGCAAGAAGGTCTATATTAATGGCAAGAGCACTGGACTATATGTGGCGGCAATATAGTGAGTATGAACAAATGTAGGATAGATACTGAGGAAAAACTGTCAAGACACGGAGAAACACCCTTCTTAACAACTAACCATTTTAACAACTAACCTTCTTAACAATTAACCTAGGCATGGATTACATATCGTCTATCGTCTTTTCACTTCATGTTAGCTTGTGTTTATATATATATATATATATATATATATATATATATATATATATCATTGTTGCTACTGCCCTTGCTGTTTGGGATTTTAGGAAAATTATATCTGCGTCCCAGGTGTTAGTGTAATTTTGTAAAAAATTAAAAAGGATTTACAAAACTTGAATTCTAACCAATTAATCGCTTTCGTCTGAAGGAACCGCTACCTTTTCAATAATAATCATTTCCTGACAGTTGCTATTATCTAATCTAAGTATAAAGTCTATAGACTTCCTATTGTTTTCGTTTAGAAACCATTGCCCTACAGACAAAAGTTGTGATCGATCAGAACCAAGTAGTTGTCTGAAATAAGTATCTTTGTGATGACTGAAAAGCAGGAGGATCTTCAACAAACTGAATATCAATCAGGCACTATAAATAAAACAAAGATTTCTCCCTTTGGAGTCAAAACACGTTGCATTGCCGAAAAAAAATAGTAGTAGTAATTTCTTTTTTCTTCAGATTAGAATGATTTAGTTAATGCTTTTGAGACCAGAGATATCCAGAGATTTAGCCTTTCTACTATTTGCCCAAAATTTGAGTAGGATATAACACTAAATTGCACACTAAATTACACATTGATGTAAACATAATTGTAAGTACTTTTGATAACTCTCTAACACACACACACACACACACACACATATATATATGGTGCGATTTATCAAAAATCACATCAACATCTCATTTTATTATATACATATTAGGTGGCCAGATGAAAGGCTTAATGTAGTCGCAGAAATAATTAGTTTATCCTGCTTGTGTGGCATGGTAAAGAGTCCTGTTGCCAGAAAGATTACTTCTTTAGGTCATAGGGTGGCTGCTGGAAGACTTAACTTCTCAAGGCAATCGATGTAGGCTTCCGTGTTGAGTATGAGGCCCTGTGGAAAAATGAATATAAGCATAAAGTCGCCATGACTGTCGGTCCCCTCAAACACCTCATAATTAAACTCATTCAGTTATTTCCGAATTCTCTTCAATGTCTTCAGATAGACTCCCAAACATTTAAAGGTTTGGAACTTTCGCTGCAAATTCTAAGCAGTAAAACATGCAGTTTCTAAATTTCTTGTGCAATGAATTGCGTTATGGTGCTTTTTTTCAGACACGGGAGAACTGCTCCTACTATAAGGTGAAGTCGACAAAATAAAATAAAAACAATACGCATGCGCAAAATTAAAAATAAAAAATGATGACAATTTACCAATCGCAACCTATAATTATATATATATATATGTGTGTGTAATCTCACAAAGTAGACACTGAAGTCAACATTAGGCTGTTTCAGAATTGCTGTGATACATGAAACAGGCTTTCGCTACGGATTGATGTTGGATTCGGTGTACTCTTCTATTCTTGTGCACTCTGAATCACTCATATTGAGCACTTTCATTTATGAATATAGTTAAACTTGAAATTATATTTATCTAAATAAATACACACACATGCACATACCTTTTATATGCAGATGTGTGATTGGGTAATCGAATGATAAAATAAATAAATCTGTTATAAATGCCATTCTTTGAAAGGTCTTCTTCCAACTAAAAGTTTTTTTTTATTCAACAAATCATATATGTAGATAGGGATTGCAATAATAAACAATTTTCCCGTTTTTCTCCTTCATTTACGTACTATTCATTTAATCTATCAATTTCTATCATAGATAAACAGCATATTCGATATCTTCTTCCTTTTAACTTTCATATATGCGAAATAACAATGGTAAATAAGATTTATATTTGCTGAACTTAATAGTAAATGTTACTGATAATGACTGTATTAAAATGGCAAAAGTTACAACAATCAATTACAAAATATAAAAGCCATTATAACAAACAACTGTGTTGATAAGCCTTTCTATGTTTTTTCATTCAGTTGTTGGGGATCCCGAGCCCTCTTCTAACATTTTGGAAATTTTAGTTTAATTTTTTGTTCACTGCAAATGTTTTCTCTCCGTATTGCAAAGATAAATTCTGTAGTTGAATCGTTTCTGTAATTGCTGATGATTTGTGATTATATAAAACAGCCGGAAGCTTTTTTAGAACTTAGTCGGTTAGATGAAAAGCAATAGCTAAGATAAGGAGCCCAGATTCTTTGAATATTTTTCTCATGAAAACCAGATCGATAGAGTATCATTTTTTTCAGCGAGTATTACCATTCAGAATAGAAAACAATTATTGAAACTGAATTTCAAAGTCTGTCTAATGCGTGCGTCACAGTATACTGTTCTGGTTGCGTTATTAGATGTAACATGAAAAAGAAATCGTGAAAGAAAGACATAGGCAGCGTTGAATACGTCTGACATAAGGTTAATATTTTGGAAAACAAATTTTAAAGATGTGTATTGATATCACAAGATGGTGATGTTAATCGTAATATTAGCAAGTAAACATCGGCAGTCATTGACTGAAAAGCTAGTGATACCTTAGGTGAAATTTCATTGGAGAGATGAACCACTGATTTATGGAACCAACTCTCAAAAAGATGCTTTCTCGATCACTTCAGCCTTAACCTGTTCAATTCTACGGTTAACTGTTGTCTTTCTCACATATCCCCAAAAAATTTATTCTTTCTATTAGCCTCCTACAATGACAGGCTCTTAGGCCTTATACAATGTGAACATTATTGAAAAAAAAGTTAAAAACAAAGTTTCTCACATTATTATCCTTTCAAATCCATGATGTCATTTATTTACACGTGTTCTTCGATGTTTCCCTCTATTTTTTGCTTACAATATTTTCTCTGAAAATCAAATTTTCCCAGAACTCTTTCCTCATATGTACAAATTATTCAATTTTCTCTTTCACATACTGCTACGTTTTTATTTTTATAAAATCTTACATATTCCGTCTATGAAATTCTCAGCAACCTTCTGTAGAAGCTACCTCTTCTGCCCAAGTCTCCTCTTCATCTGCTGATAACTGTTCAATGCCATACAGATATTACAATTTTACAAAGTTATTACCCACTCTTTTTCATGGAAAAATGTATTCCGTCGAACATTTTATAAACAGTTGCATACACAACGCAAACATGCATGCGACATTAACGGCAGATTATAATTTCAAATCTCATCCGATTAATTTCTTAAATATTTACAACAAATTTGAACAAAATATGTGTAACGTAACATCATTCTAAGCCTCTTCTCGGATAATCAGAGAAGGAATGGATGGAAGTAATGAAAAACATACTCCCTCCTTCAAAATTCCATTAGGAACTTGTGACAGGGAAATGCTTGAATGTTTATTAAATTGGCCTTGTGTCAAACATAACCAAACTTCCTACAACTTAGGATTTATTAGAATCATCAGAAGGTGGAAGGTTGGACGTTGGAGTGTGGAAGAATAAAATATTTTGCTTGTATGTTTAAAATAGAATTTTAATAAAAGAACAGAATAACATCAATTTGTAGAAGATAAATGCTAAAATAAAAAATGTACATAGCTAAATGTTTCTGAGAAATAGTAGTAAGAAATTAAGTGTATCCAGAGCTTATAGTCGTAGGTAGCAGAATGTGTGTTTGAGAAAAAAAATATATATATGGTGCGATTGATAAATTGTTGCCATAAATTACGCAAAAACATCACCTCAACATCTCATTTTGATATACATATTAGAGGCCCAGATAAAAGGCTTAATGTAGTCGCAGAAATAATTAGTTTCTCCTGTTTGTCTGGCATGGTAAAGAGTCCTGTTACCAGAAAGAGTACTGCTCTAGGTCATGGGGTGGATGTTAATAAATCTAACTTCTCAAGGCAATCGATGAAGACGTCCGTGTTGAGTCTGAGGCTCTGTGGAAAAATGAATATAAACATAAACTGGAATAACATCAATTTGTAGAAGTTAAACGCTAAAAGAGAAAATGTACATAGCTAAATATTCCAGAGAAATAGTAGTAAGGAATTAAGTGTATCCAGAGCTTATAGTCGTAGGTAGGAGAATGTGTGTTTGTAGAAAGATGAACAGGTTACTATTAGAGTCTGTGCTCTTTTCACTTTTCATGACCGGCAAGAAAGTGAAATGGAAAGTAAAGCAATAAAGGAAATTGTATTTATCGAACGTTAAATTCTATGAGCCATTTGAAGTATCTTGTTATTGTTGTCGTCGTCTTCTTCTTTTTTGACTGCGAGAATGTTGAGGATGAAGAAGAAGAGGTAAGGGAAATTAGCACCAGTGATGAAGAAAAAACAAAACGAATGTGTGACGTGACCTTATATGTTCGGGTCAGGCTTGATGTTTCTTTTGTTACATTTAAGCTTGTCGTCTCCCTCTGCTCCCATCTGACTGACTGCTTTGACTTTCTTTGTGTGTTTATAGCCATTTTTTTTCACACTGGTTTGCTAACTTTTCCCAGTCTTGCAAATTGCTTCCTTTCATTGGTTAGAAAGTTAATTTAACATCTGATCGCTAAATCTGGATTCGTCTTTTTCTTTCACTACGGGGTCAGTTCTTTTTCTATACGGCAAAATCAAGATTTTGCACGTCATTGTGAATTTTTTAAAAATGAAGAAGAGAGTTGCTTTTAATTTTTAATTCCCTATCCACCACAAACTATGTATTTGCAGATTTAATCTTGAAAAGCATTCAGTATGTTACTAAAGGAAAACCGATCATCATATGCGACATTATCTTAGTCACTGTGCTTTTTCTTCTAACATAAAAAGTTTTTCTAACATAAAATGTATAACTTAAATAAAATATAGCCGGTAGATAAAATTTATTATAAGTTTTTTTTTCTTAGTGCCTAGATTATATGAACATAAACGTGCTACTAAAAGATGTGCGTTGTGCTGCAGTGACTAGCGGCGCAAAACGAGAAACTGGAAAGTAGAATTCGAATTCCAGTTGAATTCGTTGCATTCTCTTACGCAAAAATAGCGTTTGGAAAGATATTAATCCGTCGCTTCTCCCTCCAGTTACGGGTTAAATAGCTTTGGTTAGGAACAAGTCTACCACAGAAAGTAATGGCAACCTACTACGGGAAAATTCTCTGCCTAGTTCACTTAGTTGTTTATCAAGTATGTCACTAAACTGACTGACGAGATGTGCAACTATGTATCACCGCTTTAGTTTTGAATTAGCTAGATACAGCCGCCATTAAAAAATTTTCTTTTTTCGCATTTCATAGCTGTGTAGCGCCCCTCCCATTTCTTTTTACACTGATAACAACAATCTTCAGAATGTAAATGCAACGTCAGTCATCATTTTGTCAATTTGAACCCAGCTTTTTTAATCCTTTTCTTAATCCTCCCCATTTTCAAACTTCTCATTCACTTTCACTTTCACTTCCTGTAATCACCTGCGATCTAGTGGCATAGTCGCCTTTATTGTGTGAAACGATTAAAATAACAAAACATACAAAACAAAAACAAATAATGACTTACAATTCCCTTAATATTTGCGAAATTCATATTTCTATGTGTTCCAATATTATATGCAAAACAATGTAGTAATAACTGCCTTCTTCGTCTTCCTCTATGTGCCCTGTCCCTTCAGAACGTAGGCGATCATGGTTCTCCACGCCTCCCTATCCCTTGTGGCTCTTAGTATGTTTGAGCCTGTTGCTCCTGGCAACCCCCGTTCCGTCATCCACCTGATCAAACCCTGCAAATATGTTATCCGCTGCCTTCCTCTGTCTCTCCTTCCTTCTATCTGACCAGTCAGTATCAGGTTCTCCAGGCTCTCTTTCCTCACTGCATGTCCCAGGAACTTCAATTGTCTCTTCCTGATGCTCAGCATCAATTTCCTTTTTGTTGCCATTCTTTCCAACACCTCCTCCTTGCTTGCATGCTTAGTCCACGATATCTGTAGCATCCTTCTGTAGAACCACATTTCGGCCGCCTCCAGTTTTGTCCTCATTTTCGATGATATTGTCCAGCATTCACTGCCGTATTGAAGAACTGACATCACGCAGCTGTCTAGTACTCTTTTCTTCGTTTCTATTGAGATTTTCCTGTGTGTTAGTATTTTGCTCATCTTCTGGAACGCGTCCTTTGCCATGCCAATTCGCCTTCGGAAGTCCGTGTCGCACTTTCCATCTTCTGTTAGAACACTTCCTAGGTACTTAAATTTTCCTACTTGCTTGATTCTGGTATCCCCCACCTTTATTTGGCATTTTGGGTTGTATCTTTTGCTGATGACCATGCACTCAGTTTTCATAAAGTTTATTTGTAGTCCCTTCTTGTCACTTTCCACTGCTACTTTCTGTATGAGGTCTTGTAGTTTCCTTTCCGTGTCCGCAATCAGCACTGTATCGTCCGCATACCTTATGTTGATCAGGTTGTGGCCTCCAATAACAAATCCTGGCGTGTCATCTAGGGTCCTCAAAATATTCTCGCTGTATAGGTTGAACAAATCCGGTGAAAAGACACATCCTTGTCTTACGCCTTTTTCTATCTTTGTGTATCTACTGAGGTCGTTATCTGTCCGTATGCAGGCCGTTTGCTGCCAGTAGAGATTCTTGATTATTCTTATGTCTTTGCCGCAAATGTCGAGGCTGCCTAGCATATCCATCAATTCTTTGTGTCGTACTTTGTCGAATGCTTTCGCGTAGTCAATGAAGCATAGGTACAAGTCTTTCTTCATTTGTAATGCCCTTTCAGAGAGCATCCTAATCATGAATATGGCGTTTCTTGTTCCAGTGTCTTTTACGAACCCGCACTGTTCCTGCCCTATCTCTGGCCTGATTCTGCTTCTCGCTCTATTCATCAGGATTCTGACAATCAGTTTTGTAATGTGACTCATTAAGCTGATAGTTCTGTGTAGATGACAAAATCTTTGACCCTATTTTATATACTGGAAAATTTTATTTCTTTGCATTTCATAGTTGTGTAGCTCCCTTACCATTTCTTGATACACTGATAACTACAATCTTCAGAGATGTAAATGCAACGTCAGTCATCATTTTGTCACTTGGAACCCAGCTTTTTAATCTTTTCTTAATCCTCCCCATTTTCAGACTTCTCATTCACTTTCACTTTCACTTCCTGTTATCACCTGCGATCTAGTGGCATAGTCGTCTTTTTTGTGTGAAACGATTAAAATAACAAAACATACAAAACAAAAACAAATAATGACTTACAATTCCCTTAATATTTGCGAAATTCATATTTCTATGTGTTCCAATATTATATGCAAAACAATGTACTAATGATTGCCTAAGAATCCTAAAATATAAGCCCTATGTTTATATGAAAGAGGACAAAATCTTTGACCCTATTTTATATAATACTTGAATACTAAAATATGATTATTTAAAATGTTTCAATTTATATATAATCATGGCAAGTCAATTTGAAACAAAAAACAGAAAGAAGAATTATTTCATTCAACAAAGTGATTTATAAAACAGACAAACACAAACACAATCAATACAGTTGAAAAGTAATGTTTTGGTAACCTAATTTCTACTTGTGTTCTTTCGGGAAGTGTACTGTCCCGTGAAGAAGTTAAATTTAGAATTTCTATCAGGAGTGATAGCTTCACTAAAAAAAAATTATATTGCTTCCCAAAGTTTGTGAAAATTACTTGATGGCTGCATGAAGGAGCCTTTTGACAATGGTTCAAATGACTTTTTATAAAGTTCAGATGTAGCAAAAGCACAGGTTAATTCATAATTCGGTCAACTTTAAACCTAATTTACAAAAGATTTAACAAAGTGTTCAAAGGTGGATGTGAAGTCAGAGTAAGGTTAGTGGTTTTAGCACAAATACTTTTGTGAAAGATATGAAGTATGCTCTTCTTGGCAAAGCATTTGCTTAAATAGCTGACACACTAGATGCTATAGCCGTGGTTGGAAGCCAGTATAGAAAGAAAGCTCTGAATTCCAAACCGTATGTAGCTGGTGGAAATCAAATACTTGAACTCTAATTAAAGTTCACTTAGTAAAATTCAGTTACAGGTTGCCTGTGTGGTTGTAGAGGAAACACGAATTAGCTTTAGTAGAAAGACAAGCAAGCTGAAAATAAGAAATTAGAATTATTTGAAGTACACGTCAGTCAGTCAGTCAAATGCCATACGTGATACACGTTTGTGTGATCATGTCTCGAAAGAGACATGACTGAATGGACAAAAGAATATCCTTTCTGCGGGAGACTGGTAGCCAAGCCAACGCTTTAGAATCCAATCTATCCTGTTATTTAACCCATAAATAGAGGAAAGAGACTGATTAATAACTTTCCCCAGGGTAAGTGCACGTAGAAGTCGAATAAACCTGATGATGATTTGGTGATTACAAGAACACCATGATCTAGAATATACCAGCAGATATATATTTTAGTCATTTTCTTCCTGAGCTATGTCTAAATATGGATCTTTAGCAAGTCGCTGTAGACGAAAGATTTCGACCCTATCAAATAATCTCCTCAGGCTAGTCAAGTTAATGCCAATAATTCCTGCTTCCTACTACTTGATGACGTTCGACCCGAATGAACGTAGGCTTGTCTATCAAGTACCGTTCTTTTCTAGACATTCCTGTCGTCTGTGAATAGCACCAAGTGAAAGCCTTTTTTCATAGAAGTTTCGCTTTAAATAATAAGGTTAGCTAGATATTTTTTTTCAGATGAGGATTCGTGTTTATTTCTCAATGCTTCAGAAGGACGTTACTTGAATGCTTTTGTACATGTGTTGAACATCAATCGTAAATAACTTTTCGTGACCTTTTTGTATGTACTCGCGCCTTTTAGTCGCTAAGAAGTTTTCCTTAATAAAGAAAAAGACAACCACCCACGCGTCTTCCCTTCGTTTAAAGACACGTACTGCTTGTAAACGTGTTTGAGACAAAGTTTCTTCATTTTGCGATAGTTTATTTTGTAATCTTACTCGTTTTGTAGGTAATTTTTTATTTCTTTGTTCATTATGCATTGGAGCTATTTTGAAAAAAGCAGTACACCTTCATGTAATTACTCAAACATGTTTTGAGGCTTGTTTTCTATAAAATTTGTAACATTTGAAAGAAGTGTTTTTACAGAAATTGCTGCAGGATGATCATTAATGAACAAAACCTCACTCACACAGCCCAAATGTTTCTCTGAACAGCGTGATGAGGAATCGAGTAAAAATTCCATAAAATCCATGCAGTGAATTAGTAGATAGTTTAGGAAATGCTATTTTCATGTGAATTTAGAAATCAATAAAGAAACCCCCTTGTGCAAATTAATTGAAACAGATGCTTTAGTTTCTTTTCTTTCAACATACATTTAGTTTTAGACCCACTGGAGTGATGGAGTGTAATCGATTTCTATTTTTTCCTCAGATTAGGTCAATTGAAGTGGTATGCAGCAATATGAATCTATTTTCGGGGTGTTTGATAAAACCTGTTTGGCCTTGAAATATATTGCGTCATCCGTGATCGCATAAGATTTTTATTGCGTGCAGATACTATTGTCTCGACTGTCAATTTATTTGTCCTATGGTCATTGTCTGCGATGGACGTTATTTCAAGGAAACGTACGAAGACTGTAACGCTGCATGAACACACTGGAAAGCTTTACAGAGATCGCTGATATCTTTTATGTCACCCTTTCAACTGGTATTCCTGTTATCAAGGTGAATAAACAAACTGGATCCATCAGTCCAAAACGTAAAGGAAAACGCGATCCGAAGAGAAAGAGAAAGGGACCAGGGAAAGCGTGACAGATCCGAGAAAAACATTACACGTTTTATTTAAATTAATTTAAACAAGGTTGTTTATATTAAATACTTATCAGGTCGGAAGATTTTAAATCTTAAATGTTGTTGCTATTTAGCTGATTCTTTACTGGATGCTTCATGAATCTGGCTTTGACCAAATTTGGCTGAGTTCAGTAAATATAAGTTCATAGATATTGTGGTGGGTGTTAGAAAGCTTCTACGCTGGTGATACGATCTGAATAAACGAATATAATTATTCCAATAAATGCTGAAAATACCAGGAAGAGTACACGTGGTCAAGCAGGAGGTTTTATGTATAGCAGGAACTTTTGTCTCACAATCTTAAAGGGACAATTCACTATAAGCCGGTTAGATGTGGTACAATGCTAAACAACTCACTACTGAGTTGTAATATTTTCTAGCGAGACAACCAAGTTGAGGTGCCCAAACACTCAAGAAGTGACAGCTAAAATTAGTGTTGAATATAATAAGACAATAGTAATGAAAATATTTAACTCACACAGTGCATTGTGAGTATACGAGATGTAAGGGGATGTAGCAAGTAATATAATTGATGAGTCTAACTAAAGGAAAGTCATAACATGGACTAGAACAAGATAAAGAGGAATTAAAAGGAAAAAGTTTTTATTTTCTTTAATGTTCTGTATCACTTTACAATATTGGTAATTGCAGCTCTCCACATTTTCAGATTTTATTAGCTCTTTCCAATTCTGACATTTTACTATCTCTGCCGCTCCCTGTCTGCGCATCCATTTACGTAAGATTGTTGAGTAAGTTATTCGCTATTTTCAACAATCTCTTTTGATTTAGGTATATCTTGTGAGTATCAGAATCTTTACTCCTTCAATATGCGTCCCAAAGATTTTAATTTTTTAATTAGATGGAAAAGGAACAAGAATATATAGAAAACCTGAAAGTATATGAAGCATAATTGAAAAAGTAAAAGAAGCACAATGCTACTGTTATTTGTTAGGTAGTTAAAAGGTACAAATTCCCTTTTTAATCAGCAGAAAAGGTATTGTCAGCATGACATTGCAATGCTACACTGTACAAAACAAAACAAAGAAAAAGAAAAAAGTTACATGAAAGGCAGTATTATATGTATCCCGATACAGAATATTTGTATGCTTCATTGTATTTCTCATCTATTTCAGTTAGTAGTGTTTTCAAATACCTGTATGAATTGTCATTTTACAACGTTTCGATCGTTGAACGCTCTACGCCTTCTTTAGATGTTAGGAAATTTGAACCGAACATGTTATTTTGATCATTGGGGTATATAATACCCATTCCATGTGCGATTCTACTTCCGGATGACATGTAGTTATCCCCCTTTAACTGAACCCTTTATAGGCGATGGTTAGTTCTGATGACTTGATCCGAAGAATTGTGAGTTTAATACCTGTCTACAGCAATGGTGAACAAATAAAGAGTTTCAACGCCCGAAATGTGGTAAACATGGCAATAAATTTGAGGATAACAATCCTAACAGTGTAAATAAAGTAAATACTACCTCATCTCAGAAGTATAGACAAATACTGTACTTGATTGGTGACAGTCACTGAGGATATTACGAATGAACTATTTTTTAAATGGAAACGCTCGTGTCACATACCGTCACGATTTTAGTGACTAAATTCATGTCAGATTCCGGTGCTTTCACAAATGCCAGTGGCTATTCGTAAATTTTCCATACTTTAAAAATATCATAGACAGGGGAATGGAAAGGTCTAGTATACTGTGGTTTCCATTTAGTCTTTTTTTGAATTTCGTTTATGACTTAAGTTGAACAGAATAAATTGGAGTGGGATAGTTGTTAACTAAAACGATATTGTCTGGCATTAGATAGATATGGCGTTCTCAGAAGTGAAATAGCCAACCGATGGTAAAGATCTTATAAAGAATTTTCCTAATAATTTTCACAGTTTAAAATATAATAGACACATGGCATGATATGAATGTCAATTATCTTCACTGCTAAATTTACTTGAGCCATATTCACTCTAGTTATCCACAGAAATATCTTTAAAACTAATAGATCCACGACACTAATAGTTCTAACTAATGTTCGAAACTAGTAGTTGCTTCCTTCAAAATTAACTTAAAGTCGATATTGATCATTAGGACACAAAACTACTTAAACTAATATGCAACCTTCCGGTCTTAAGAATATTTTAGGTACCAAAGTTTAAAGTAAAGATTTTTGCTTTGATTTTAGTCACACCACAAAATAGCGTTTACAATAGCTCCAATTTTTTTATTTATAAATGTCTTATAAAATACTGGGAAGTATTTTTACGAGAACTGTAAATATTGCTTCATCTCAATGCCTCAAAAATGAACCGATAATGAAAGCTTTACAAATATTTACTAAAAAAATTCGGAATGTTTGCCTATTGTCTTCAGCACTTGAAGATGATATCGTAATAGAATTTTTTCTGGTCATAGGTTTATATTATTTCTTCACTATTTGCTGCCGGCAAATTAACTCTTTACAGTGGAAAGTAGCTTAACTACTAAAGTGCACACGTCTTCGATTTCCTAGGCGAAAATTAAAGCGCCCAAGTTTCCGTTGAAACACAGCGCGAAGCGAAAGCATTCCAAGTAAATATCAATTCAGTTCTAATCAAAATTAACTCTAATTTACAGAAATGCACACAGATATAAGACTATATATATATATATATATATATATATATATCACATATAAAAAAATTCAAAATTCCACGTGATCGTATGACCATTTCAGCAGCTGAAACTAATCCCGCTTCGTCGTAATTATAATGATAAATTACAATTATTTCTTTGAGTGTGTTGTATTGTCGCTTATATTCTCATTATTTTATTCACAGCGCCGAGAGAAAAGAAAATTACTTTATAGAAAATTACAATAAATGAAGTAAAAGCGGACATATAATACTACCTATTATTCCCTTAATATCTATTATCCAAAACAATTATACAGTCTTAACAATTACAATGACATCGAATTATCAGTTGTATGATCAGAACCCAAAATACTGACAATAATAATAATTTTGAAGCAAGCATATAAAAAATAAGCTGCCACGACTCTTCTTTACAATATATTGGGGAAAGTTGCGGAAGTTTTTAAAAAAAAATCTCAGTTCTCACAAAAAAGATCTTATATACAACAATTTATCAAATGTAGTAGTCATAAATTCAAATAAATACAACTCCAGCCTTGATTTAAAGAAATGTCACGCTTATTAATAGAAAACTTATTCGGACAGAAAATTCATCAGAGTGCTGCTATCTCATCTTACTTTCTCACGACAACATACAGGACAATAAAAACGGAAAAAGTTCAAAACCTCCTATTATTTAAAACATATAAAATATAAATTATTCCGAAAGTAGAATAATCATTACATTATTAATAAAAAACAAAATTATCAACATTTACTCACATTTGTTTAGTAAACAATTAATTACATCATTCGGTATACCAGAATTTCCAGTTAACTTGATGTCTATGTAGGAGCGTCCTTCAAATTTCAAATTCTGAAAAACCAACGAAATTTTTACTTTATATATAAATATCTCTTTCAAAATGAAATACTTACATGTGTCTTGATAGTCTAATAGATGCGAAAACAACCGGTTAAGATAAATTTTAAAACACACACACACACACACACACACACATATATATATATATATATATATATATATATATATATATATATATACGACGGTCATTCAATAAATAAGGAGAATATTTCGATGTAAAGAATTCTAATACAGATATAAGCGTACTTTATTATTTTCTAACGTAGTCTCCCAGCAGTGTCACACACTTTTCCCATCTGTGCACAAGCTTCCGTATTCCCTCAATGTAAAAATCTTTGGACTGATGTCTCAGCCAATCGCTCACATCACTTTTGACTTCATCGTCACTTTCAAACTCTGTACCTTCCGTGAACGAGACCAAACAGATGAAAGTATAAAGGAGCAAGGTCTGGGCTGTAAGGGAGATGAGGGAGCAGTTCCGTTGATGGTCTACACCGTTTTGGCTGCTGTGTGAGGCCTTGCGCTGTCTTCGAGTAGGTAAGGTCATCATGGACAATTTTGTGTGCTGTCCTAACAGATAGGCTCACAGTCCTTACAATGTCATCCACAGTCACTCTTCTGTCAGACTGAATGATGTCATTGACTGATTCGATCAACTCATGAGACCTCAATTCTGTATGTCTCTCAGGCCTGTCATCATCCTCAACACAGCTCCGTCCTTCATTAAATAATTTAACCCACTTGTAGGCATTTGTTGGCTGAAACAATGTGGCACCATACAGAGTTGATATTCTCCTATGAGTTTTAATTGTTTTGCACCCTTTAGCAACCAAAAGCTTGATAGCTGACCTCTGTTCAATCCTTGAGCATGCTTCTTGGTCGGACATTTTTGTTAATCTCCAAAATTCTCGAGGTTTTGTTTTTCAATCAGCAAAAAAAAAATCAAATTTCTTTGAAAAAGAAGTAAAGGAAAACAATTTTTAAAAAAGTAAGCTTCTATTTGTATTATAAGTACAAAAATTCACCTTATTTATTGAATGACCCTTGTATATATATATATATATATATATGTTAAGTGTATAAGTCGTCTGACAACTCGTTTTGAGGATAATCATTTCAGTTCCTACAAGGAATTACTGACAAGAAGAAGCATTAACGAATATTCGTGAGCAAATTCGAAATGTTTGTTTATCTTCTACAACACTCGAAGTGCATGTTTGCATTTTGTTAGGTGGTTCTAAAGAAGATATTTGCATACTTTTTGTGAGTGAAAAATGTCAAAATAATTTTAATAGTAGAATAAACACTACATCTGGAAAAAAGTCATTGAACGACAGTGGATGGCCATATGTTTTGTGATAAAAGCTAAAATGTTTTTACAGGCATTTACCCTTTTACTTTTTCACTCAACCTCATCATATGTTAATGCTCGTCTACATGAATTGCAAATCCGACGGTATACTTTTTAAATTGTTTGTTCGTTATCATGTTCTTCTTTTTTTATTGCAATCACTAAGCGTGTAACTGATCCTGATGAATAGCATTCCATTTCAGATTTATAATATAGTGATATTCAAATGTGTACTATTTTCCTCTTACGTTAAAAAATTACATATATGCAGTTGTAGCTACCAATTCCTGGTTTGTTAAACATCTTAAAGTTTGTAACCTGACGTCGTTACTGCAAATAAAATCAGTTTAGATAATGAATAGAGATAACTATTAGGCAGACAAAAACACTGGCGTATTATATACTAAAACATCATGAGACTTACGATTTTTTATGTGGTATATCCTTTAAAAACTTGGCGGGACATGGCTTTGCATATCTTTTTTTGCACCAGTGAAATTTGTCTTTTGGCCCACGTTTTTGTATTTTTAGTTCTTAGTCTACCATTTATTTACTCACATTCATCAAAATATCTACCTTTGCTGTCTCTCTAAACGTAGAGCTGTCTCTTATTGCAGTTGATTGCAACAGCTTTCTATTCTTTTTTGTCACAATTCATAAATAGAAACCACTTCTCTAACACTGATCTTCGAGATAATTGTCCAAAATTCATTGCACATTTTTTAAAAACCATTTAGCCCGCATCAATCCCATTAAGACTAGAAAACGTCAAAATATGTAAAGAATATGAGAAAACGGTAAAAATTAAGGAAATAGAAAAATAAAAGAACGAGAATTAAGAATACAGACGATGACGATTGATATTGCATCGAGAAGTTGTCTTGTGTTTTGCATTTTGTTCAATGAAACGTCTAGTTGTCATTTATATGAGAAGTTTTTTTGTATTTTTCTCTCGAAATCTATGTTTACGCTAAAATATTAAGGTCAACTTTTAAACGAGAAAATAAGTTCATAAAGTTATTACATGACTTGAAATCTCACGAGAGTTTTTGCATTGCTATTATAAATTGTATGCTCTTTTCAGATGTGAGTGTTCAGGATACCTTAATTTACACCTTTCCACCCTTTACCATCCTTCTTTGTTTTTCCATTCACTCGTCATCTTTATTAGGTAACGCGCTGTGTAACCCAGCTGCTCATACTCTCACTTTTTTACGTGGATAGCAAATTCTCTATATTCCGTTTCCTCATTATTGTAGGATTGTTCTGCTCATAAGTAACAGATTTCTTGCAGTTACTTTCTTTCGTGAAACTTACTCCTTGTTTAAGTAGGCTATTCATTTATCAGTATAATCACAACACTCTAATGAATAAGTAGTAACTAGGAATATTTTGTAAAGATATTTAGGGAGTGTTGTAATACAATATTCATCTAAGGTTTAGAAATCCTTGTGAGTTTTGCTATGTTTAGACTTGCACGTTTCTAGTTTTGTAACAACTATGTAAAAATCCCATTCTACTTGCGTGTTTGCAATCGGGAAGAATTGCCAGCTTGCATGGAAGTGAATGAACGACTCATGACAACTGAATCGCTTCACTCATCATTTGCGTTGTAACTAAGTCATCAGAAAATGCACAATCTTCTGCTAAAACACAAACCAAATGAAAAGTTTCAATTAAATATCGATTTTGTTCTAATCATATATTATGATTTAATATCCCTTATAAAGGCATGCATGAACATACAATATTTCCATCCATAGAAACTGAAATATATAGATATGCCTATGTAAATGTAAATTAATATAGAGCTCATATCTGTATCCATTAATTTGTATATTAATCGGAACTGAAATATATAATCATATATTGTTCATTAACGACGATGTGCACACATACATTATATATATATAAATATATATATATATATATATATATATATATATATTATACATTATATATATATACATTATACATTATATATATATATATACATTATACATTATATATATATATATATAACGTTAAATAACACAGATAAATTGCAATAGAGAAAAACACAAAAGAACTCAATGTTAACTTCATTTATTTAAGTTATCAGAATAATATAATTTAGAAAAAAAGATTTTCTACAATTTCATGGGTAATACGTATTTCACAGGCACACCTTACTGCTCGTCAAACCCAAAT
This sequence comes from Ascarosepion bandense, assembly GCA_037127315.1. NCBI lineage: Eukaryota > Metazoa > Mollusca > Cephalopoda > Sepiida > Sepiidae > Ascarosepion > Ascarosepion bandense. The sequence goes on from JBBBDQ010000777.1 coordinate 1,579,136, forward strand.
GATACAACATTTAATATTCAAAATAATACAGAAAATAATTACACACAGGCGCTCAGATTTTCATATCGAGAAAGGACATTTGTAACGGTCATGTACAAAAACAATTCTTCGATCATTTAACAAAAAGCCCAAACAGAGAAAAAATATAGAAAATTGAGAAAAAGAAAGAAGAGAAAGAAAAAGAAAGGAAAGGGAAAAAGAAATTATCTATATATGTATATATTCATATATATATATGAATATATGCATATAGAGCTACTTTCTTTTTCCCTTTCCTTTCTTTTTCTTTCTCTTCTTTCTGTTTATCAATTTTCTATATTTTGTCTCTCTTTCTCTCTCTCTTTCTCTCTCTCTCTATATATAGATATTCATATATATATATATATATATATATATATACAAATTCATATATATATATATATATATATATATACTTATATAAAAATGATATGCATATACACGTATACAAATTCATAGGTTTAAATATATATAAATATATATATATATATATATATATATATATATAAATTTTAAACTAAATTCAAAACATGAAAATCTGAACTGCATTTTAATCTGAAAAACTACCTTCAACAAATGTACTTTTTCATATTAAGTTATACAAAGCAAATTTGCAAATCAAAGCAAATTTGCAAATCAAGCTACAATCAAGCTGTTAATATATTAATAATTCTGGATGACACTATTTAAAGTCTATTTCGTTTTCCTTAATTTTTCTCAGCTTTTAAAACATTAAATTGACTTTTAATGTTTAAAAATTTGAAATCTACAGGCCGAAACGTAATTATTTTCCTTTTTTGTTTTTTAGTTTTTTTTTTTGTTTTTGTTTTTTTCATATTCATTTCGACCCAAGCAAGGCAGAACTGCCACTGGTGCGTAGTGGGTTACATAAGAGGTGAGTGAAGAGAATGAGAAACAAGTTACAGGGGATGTCAGAGAATAGATAAGAGAAGTATGGCAACACTAGTGTGAACAGGACTGCTTGAGAATAGAGTGGAAATGAAAGGAACATGATACAAAGGTTGTCAGGGAACGAATGCACGTCAAAGACATAAGAGATGGCAACTGACATTGCATGTACATTCTCTGAGATCATAGCTGTCATTAAAGCAAGTATAATGAAGAGAATTCCACAGGCAGGAAGAGCGAGTAAAGAAACTGTTGGAGTAGAAGTTGAGGTTAATTCTTATCGGTTTCACTCTAAAAAGGTGAGACCTACTCGCTAGTCTAGTAGCTCGACTAAATCCATGCATAGGGAGCACCAGGGAGCAAATCTCATCGGAGCGGAAACCGTGAAAATATTTGTAGAAGAGACAGAGGGAAGCCACATTACGTCGGGTAGAAAGTGACTGAAGTTGAACTACCAGATCCGGATCAATTAAATTGCAGATTCCTTGTTAGGTTTTGTCAAGAACTCCGAGCTGAATACTAGGGGCACCCGATCAGATGTGACAGCATTATTCAATGCACGGGTAGATCGTACATTTATATATGTGCAAGATGTATTCGGATGAGAAAAACTTCCTCGCCTTACACACGGAGCCGACCTTTCTAGCGGCAGATTTACCTATGGATTCAATGTAGCCATTCCACTTGAGATTGGCTGATAGTTAGACCGAGGAGACGCAGTGTTTTATTTTCAGATAGACTAGCCTGATCCATGCTGAGGTGGTGGAATTAGAACCGATTCTCTATGGTGAATCAGAGCAGCTTCTTTCTGGAAGCATTAAAATTTACAAGCTATATCGTCCACCACATATTGGAGGTCCTTTTAAAGTTCTGCAGCAAGGTCTCTTTTGTCAGCCTCAGCAGATTTCTTAGCGAGACGGGTGTAAATGTTGGTGCGGTCAGCGTAGATGCCTATATGGAATCTGATTACATCAAGGATATTGTTGGTAAAGATCAGAAAAAAAGCGTAAGACCTAGAATAAAAACTTAGGGGGGCTATAATATTTTCTGGAAGCATGCACATTCAATACTACCTTCACTACGCGATTTGAAAGGAACGACAGTATGAGGTCAAACAACTGTCCAGTTATATCATAGACATGTAGGTTGCGTATAAGGCCAGCATGCCAGACTCGGTCAAATGATTTGGAGATATCTAGTGCAACACCACGAACTTTACCTTTCTTATCAAGAGCCTGGTATATATACTCTGTGATGGTCGTTAATACATCAGCAGTAAACCTGGTGAAGCGGAAACCATACTGTTTATCAGAGAAGAGACCGTGTGCTGTGAGATTTTGAACCACTTCAGGATTAATAATAGCCTCAAACATTTTGCCAAAAATCGATAGTAGGATGATAGGGCGATAATTAGAGGGGTCTGAGGGTTCTCCTGAATTCTTAATTACAGGAACCCCAGAAGAGAACTTCCAGCAGGCAAGAAAGCAAGAAGCAGAGACATTAGTTGTAAATGTTTACTTTTTAAAATATGATATCTACTCATACATACTCAAGAATATAACATTTAGAGTTTAAAGTAATATCATATATAGGATTAATTACATCATTAAATTTTGAATTTCTACGGTTAATGAACAAAAGATAATGTAATTAAATATTAATTTAACTACTTAAAAATGTTTTACAGACTAAATCTATATTTAAAAAATGAAAAATGATATCATATTTAAAAAGAAAATTCTTTACCTTAAATGTATATATATATATATATATATATATATGTGTGTGTGTGTGTGTGTGTGTGTGTGTGTGTGTGTGTGTGTGTGTTTATATATATAATCAGTTTTACTTCTTGCGGGTTATTAGTGTAAAAAATGAAAGGGACAGAAACATTAAAAATGATTGTGAAAAGAAATTTGAAATCAGGAGAACAGTATATAGTGCAGATGAAGATAGTTGAGTGCCATACGTGATACACGCTTTGGGCGATCATGTCTCAAAACAGACATGACTGACTAGAGAGAAGATTATCCCACAGTAGGTTGCAGGTTGCCATTGCTTTCTGCGGTAGACTGGTTGCCAGCCACTGCTATAGAACCCAATGCATCCTGTTGATTAACCCATAACTGGAGGGAAGAGACGAATTAATACCTTTCCCAAGGTGAATGCAAGGAATTCAACTGGAATTCGAACTCGGTTCCCCCATTTGTCGTTATTCACTGCACCACACGCACATCCGCACAGATGAAAGTTGGCTGAAAAGTATTGGCCAGAATGGAATTTCTACAAGCGAGGAGTGCAAGAAAAGAAATTGATTGCATATAATTTACGGTTACATCTATCCAGCTGAAATATAAGTTGAAGAAACCTTGACAACAGTCCTTTACTGCGCTTACCTGAACAATATCTGTGTGTATGTGTGTAAAGCTTTTGTCTTTCTCATGGCTATAAAATTAAATTTGAATAAGTTGATTTTTCATGTTTGTAAAAGATTAGCTGATATTACTTGTATTTGTTAAAAAGTGAATTACATGTTACATGCAAACATTAATAATTCGAGAAGGTATCTTATATCCCAGTACGAAAATGATTCTGGTATTCTCTAAACCATTTATTTTGAAATAACAAATGTTTATTTCAAATCTCAGAGAATACTTTTCAATGATATGCAACTGCTATTATTTATCTCCCTTGAATATTTTTCTTATAAAGAAAATTTACGTGGGTGCCGTTGAGATGTCCGTTCGTCTTATTTTCTTTTGTCTTATTTGTCTTTACTGTTTGTCTTTAATGAGCTATGAGCTTTCTCAGATATGGTTTAATCACACAGACATATGGGCTGACAAGCTGTTTCTTCAATATTATAAATGAAGCGAACAGTTGTTCAAGTGCATACAGGTATAAGTTAAGATGTCATTTGTCACTACCCAAGCATAACCGCACGATCACTTTTTGGTTGGAATCCTGAGCTAATTTCAAATAAAGGTTCATTCTCTTAGGATCATGGTATAAAATTATACACCCAATAGATAATGAATAGCAGCATAATTTATGATGTAGATAATACTGAAATAAAGAAACTGAAGTTAGTGGTGATGATGATAATTGTAAAACAATGCTAAAATAGTTTTGAATGAGGTAATGACGATGATATTAATTGTTTCAGCTCACACGAAAACAATAATTATATTGATAGTTATATCTGGGGTTTTAACTAACTTGGGCTAGTGGTATTCGTTCTTTATTGATTTAATCATATTAGCGTCACCATATACTACATTGACCAAGTTGCAGATGATAGGAATCCCAGCTTCAATTTATTCTCTTTAATGATAGTTTTTTAATATAGCACATCAACCTCGAGATCCAACTGCTTATTTAAAATGCATCGATTTACCTCGTTAAAATTTTCTTGATTAGCTAACTTTCATTCCTATCATTCATTCGTTTAATTCCCCCACCCTTTATTTTCTTTTCCTTAATTCTCTCTCTCTCTTTCTCTCTCTCTCTTTCTCTCTCTCTTTCTCTCTCTCTCTCTCTCTCTCTCTCTCTCTCTCTCTTGTGATAAAATTGTTCTTTTTCATTCCTCGAGTGATGAGAAAGTGTATCCCTTTTTTCAGCAATTGTGCGACATGATTATCTCAAACCGAATGATTTAGGTAAGCCCATTTTGTAGAGATTAAATAATTTTCATATAGAATAATGTATGAACAACACATAGTGTTATGATAATTGTGGTAGCTCTCGCCATTTTCTGATTAGCTAATAAAAACAAGATGATGAAAACAGACATGACACCTTTTTTATTATTACCGGTGGAGTAAATTTACTATGTGAATTATGAATTCTTGTTAAAATCATATATACGGCTATTTCTTTAAGCAACCTATTGTATTACCATTAGATCCAATGTTGCTGATGCTGACAGCATTCTTTCCTTTTGTATCAATAGTATTTTTATATAAAGTTCTTTGTTGTGAAGTTTATAAAATAAGAGAGAATTATAAAATAAGAGAGAATTAAACCTTCTGAGTGAAAGTATTTAATTATAATACACCAGATGAGATCAAACCGGCTTAATGATGTTTTTTTAATCGTTTCACCTCAAGCAAGGCAGTACTGCTACTGGTGCGCAGGGAACTACATAAGAAAAGAGTGAAGGTTTACACATGAGGAGAGCGAAGGGCAAGAGAAGGATAAGAAGAGAGTTGTGAGAGTTAAAAGGGAAATACAAGGGATGTGAGGTAAATGACACTACAAGGACTAGAGTCAAGGGGATTGCATTTAGACTCTTGGAGGTAGTAGCCTACAGGGAAGCAAGCATATGAAAGAGAATTCCACAGGGTGTAAGTGCGAAAAAATAAGCTGTGGAAGTAGAAGCGGGTGCTGCATTATGTTGTTTTAATTGTAATTCGGTGAGACCTTAATGCCAGTCTGGTTGCTCGAATAAATTCTTGTAGTGGGGGTACCAGTTTATACTTTTACTTCTACAATTAATCAGTCCTATAAAGAGAATTACTTTTATCAACACTAACAATTTTAATAGCAATCGTCAGGTTTATTCATAGATTTAATTCATTGTGTATATGTATCGTCACTTGTTATTGCTTTCGCCAGGGAAAAGTCTCAATATTCATCTATATTTCCAAAATGAGGTAGTATGTATACTATTTACATTGTTCGGGTTATTTTTATCATCTTTTTTCTCATATTAGCGAGATTTCATTCGTTATACACCCCGGCTTTCTTCAGATGATTAGAATTTCTAAGCGAACCCTTTATTTCAATAGCTGCGGTATAAAGGTTTGTTTCGAAATGCCAATCACATGAAGAAGGCCTGAGCGTACACGTCCAAAACGCCGCGAATACAAAAACGAAAATTGGAACATGGCTCTCTAATTAACAATTCCGAGTCACCCATTACATTACCCGCACATCCAAGATTAGAGTATCTGGTATTCTCATGCTATCAGCTATCTAGACACTGACCGGGCTTGACGATCGTACAGGAACCGGTGTTTCTACGTGCTTTAGCCTGGTCAGTAATTAGATGGGTGACCATTTAAGAATACCATGTGCTGTAAACGAAAGGACCAAGAATAGTCCAACGGTCCTCCAAGTTTGGGGGATGGGAGGTAGACTAACAACCCTGTTCCATAAAAAACAATTTTGTTACGGAAACAGTAACAAAAAGTTGCTGCCCTACACACCATTGGGTGTAACGGATGATCGAATCGAGAAATTAAACATGAAAAAAGGAACAAGGTACTTCCTGGAATGGTAAGAATGTGCAGGGATATTATGGATAAGCAGCTCAGAATGAAAGATTGTAGTCAAATTCCAATTCCTATAGGGTTCGTTACATCCACTTACACGGTTATACCATTGGGCAAGGTATACATTGCTCCCCTTCCCCAAGCTAGGTGCTAAATATTATAACTTTTAGTTGAAATATGATTAGTATTTTGCATGATTGTTAATGCTGTATTCACTCCTCAAAAATGAAATATACTTACAATCCATAATATATTTCTAATTTCAATAATCAACAAATATTCTTTTACAGTTTACCACTAAATCAATCAATCCTGGATCAATATACAGTGCCCACCATCTTCTATCGTAATTTCACTATTCTGAAATATCTAACTGCTTGGCTACCATTTTGCGAATGCTGACATTTCTGCTTACAGTGGATTATGGGAAATAAATATTAGCGTTTCGATGAGGCTTGTTTGCCATATACGATCTTAGTTCTAACGACGAACCAAAACATAGTTTCTAATGGTGATATGAAAAACATTTTCGTATTGACAATTCTGAGATATCTTATACTGAATATGGCGTACAACTCTATACCTAATTTACTGCTGTCGCCATCAGCAGTTTTGAGCAGACTACGCGGAAGTAATGAGGTGATCGATGTAAACCAAGGAAAGATACGGTATTTCATACAATTCCCTAGAAGCAATATTACGCACTCAAAACAAAGCCATGTACACTTAGATTTTTGAATACATGAGCAAAAATGTGTGTGAAAGATGGATAAATAGAGAGAATTTCGCAAAAACATTATCAGGTATATTTTAATGGTGTCTGTAAATAGAAATTCTCTAAGCAGACTTATTCTCTATATATGTAAATGTATAATATTCGTATTGGAATATTTGCAATCATTCATGAGATAAAACATGGCATATTTATATTACTCCATGCATTTTGAACAAGAAAATAAATTGTAAATAGAATAAAAAGTAGTTTAGTTAATTAAAAGAAAGTACAATAGCAGGAGTACACACACACACACACACACACACACACACACACACACACACACACACACACACACACACACACACCACGTAGAAGAGTCTTTTGCAAAACGTGTTAATTGTTTTTGCCCAACGGCCCCCATGTACCTATAGGAATAAGATACAGTTATCAGGTAAAATTTGTTCCGGAAATCTCCGCAGTATAATATTCAACTTATATTATTAACGGAGAAACGTTGAATTTGTTACATTGACAAAAAGAAGATTGCTTCTCTGATATTAGGTTAAAGATGTATTGATATAAATTTGTTTGGCTGGCATTCTTTAGGGCAAACATCGTGCTCACAAATCTTTTACATTTGGATTATCATTTATTTTGATCCATTCAAAAATAGTCTTAAAGGAACAAGATTCATATCTTTACTAGCATTTAACAGTCCATTATTATAGTTTTTATTATAGTTGTTTTTAAGAATCAATCAGTAAGGAGCTCAAATGTTAATCCTTTTTCCTTTTTACATAGCAAATTAACTATAAACGGGTATTCACATTGAATCTTTTTTTAATACCTCATTCTAAGCAAGGCGATATAGCCACTAAGAGGCTATATTGAGTGTGAAATGATGTAAGAAAAATCATTATTTTGGAGAGTGAACAATGAAAGAACAGGATGCAAGGAAAGAGAAAATAAAGATTGATATTTCATTTAAATTTCTGAAAATCAAATCTGACTAAAGAACTTGAATCTAGAAAGAGTTTCACAAAGAGAAGAAAAGAAACCATCATTATAGAATTAATCGCTACATCTAACAAATTCAACTGTAAAATAGTGAGACCTACCTGCTAATATAGTCAATCAGTTAAGTGCCATAGGTGATACACGCTTTGAGCAATCATGTCTCGAAAAAGGCATCACTTACTGGGCAGAATATTACTCCGCAGTAGGTTGCCATTGCTTTTGCGGTACACTGGTTTTCAGCCAAAGCTATAGAACTCAATCTGTCCTATTATTACTGGAGGGAAGAGACAGATTAATACCATTCCCAAATGTATTTGTGTGTAAGTGAATGCAAGGAATTCAACTGGAATTCGAACTCGACACCCCGATCTCTCTGAGTTCTGAGTTGATATCTACTGACCACGACGCTAGTACTGCTCTTAAATTCGTGTAAGTTAGAGCTACCAATAATAAGGCTCCCCAAAACAGTTACCATTAATATATTCATAGAAAAGGTGCAGGGAAACTACGTTACAACGGTTGGAAACGTATTGAATCTCGATATTTGGTCAGAACCAACAACACTGCAGATTCTTCTTTGAATTTTGTTATGAATCTCTAGATACATGACAAAAGTACCAGACAATAAGGTATTATTTAATGCATCGAGGAATGGAAAACATAAATGTGTAAGATTGTGGCGTGAAAAATCATCTGGAACGAAAAAAGTGACCAATAGTTAAAATACCTGAATATTGTCTTTCAGATGCACTTAAATAACATACTAGCACTACTTTCGATTTTCTCGTTAACTTATATATATATATATATATGTGTGTGTGTGTGTGTGTGTGTGTGTGTGCTTTCCTGCCAAAAAAGTTCTCCATTTACAAGTCATATCTTGTCACAAAACTGGTGCTATTTTTTTAGATCAGTTGTCAGTTTTACTTATCGGACCTATCGAACTTAATATTAAGGCAGGGTTAAGTAGTTGTTGTCAGTTGTAATCTGAAGGCAATTCAGAATGCCAAGTGGCAATGAAATGTATGAAGCTTCATACTGCGTATCACAATTCTTTTCTAAAACTTGATAGACACATTCAGTAATATTTGTTAACATATCAGCGGTTGGCCTAGAGAAGTGCAAGCCATATTGGTAATCTAAAAGAAAGTCGCTACAATTGAGATTGTTAACTAATTCTGAGAAAATACGAGGTTGCCAAATGAGTTAGATTAATGAGACAATAAACTCAGAATATTCACCAGAGTTATTAAAGACAGGAAATACATATGACGATAAAAAAGCTGGAAAGTAGAAAGCAAGACATTTGTTGTAGACTTTGGAGAAAACAGGATTTAGTCCAAGGGCACATTTTCTTTGGACAACTCTAGGGTTACCGTCAAGTCTACTTGTTTTGTAGGGGAAGTAGTTTGGAGATTATAGCAGAATTTATGGAAGGAGAATATTAGCATATGACTCAGTAGAGATTACGTTCGAGTTGGAAATCTGGGAATTATTCTCCTGATGATTTGAGAGAGGGTTAGAATAAAATTTCGAGTAAAGCACACACACACACACACACACACACACACACACACACACACACACATATATATATATATATATATATATATTTTGCAATTCGGACATAGATTCGCATAAATTAAGGCTCATAAACAAGAGTGGTAAAAATAGAAATATATATCCTTATATTTATTCATGTAAATACGCCTGCATGTATGTAAAGCGTTTCGCCAAGAACTTATATTAGTTGGCTTGCAGAAAATATTTTATGCTATTTCATAGTTGTTCTTTGTGAATTTAATAATCTCCCATGGAGAAAACATTTTAATAGCATGTAAAGAATAGATCTAAAGTGTGTCTATGTTCCAAGTACGCCTGAGCAAAACAATCGCTAGATATTTCTTGGCATCGCATTGAATAACTTCCATTCAAAGAGCACATTCTTTTTATCGTGTCTTCATTTTATCAATGCAAGCTATCACTTTGATAACTTGAATCTCTTTTGTTGTCTCAAAACGACCGAATGAATCTTCAACATAATTTAGATTGGATGGATCAATAATAATATTCTTTCGCCGAAGATGCTGCGTTTAGTATGGCACTTTTGGCACAATAAAAGTCGCCTCTGATTCAAAAGAATTTTGCAAGACGAGTAAAAATCTACCATTGGACAATAATAAAAAAAATAATATGAGGTGTCCATATGCAATTATCTAGGATCGACATTTTATCCCTAAATAAAGTCGCGTCCTTGTTGTGACGATAAACTATACCCGAACGGGAATATCTCAGGAGTATGAAACCATACCTTAATTGGTTTCTAGGTCTGCATTGACCTGGGGAGGTGGCACGTGTTAGGTTCCGAGCAATACAAAAACAAAAATAATGAAATAAAATTACCAGTAATACATTTTTGCAACACAAAAAGTAGTGCGTTTTGGTGCAATGGATATCAGATCTGAATAAGAAATCGGGGAGCAAAGTTCACATTCCAGTCGAGTTCATTTCATTCACTTACGCATAATTTCCCTTAGGAAGGATATTAATCTATCTTTTCTCCCTCCAGTTATGTGTTGAATAGCAGAGCAAATTGGATTCTATAACCTTGGTTAGAAACCAGTCTACCGCAGGAAGTAATAGAAGTAAAATCATCTGCTTAATCAGTCGTGTCTCGAAAGAGACATAATCGCCCAAGAGTGTTTTACCTATAGAAGCTGACTGAACACAAAACTAAGACAAAATTATCCGCAATGCATTTTCGTACTACAAAATAAATTATCAGCAATATATTCTTGCTCTGCTCCCCCACAGAAGTAAAGTTTGACACAAGGTCGGATTTTAAATTGGGGAACCCGAGCAAGGATGCTCAGGCCATTAGTCAAATATTACCCAAATACCTTTGACATGGTGATTGGGTTCAAAACTTCTTAACATTTCTAAGATTGTCTTTTCTAGTCTTACACACCTTCTAGGAGGCAGGTAAGTATACATTTTAGAATAAAAAAATACCAGCAATGCATTTTCGCAATACAAAAACAAAATTACCAGTAAAATATTTTTGTAAAAAAAAGGTCAATTAATTACTTTAATCCTTTTGCAAATAATTAGACATTTGTTCCAGGAAATACTTTTAGATTATTCTATCAAACTTGTTATTTTAATGTAAATTTGAATGTAGTTGCTTTTTATAAACTGTTATTTTCATTTGTGTTATTATAAACATGTTTCGGCCGAGTATCCCCTGACCATCATCAGGTATCGATAGATTTGAGGGATATAAAATATCTGTTGCATGTCAGATTTTGTCCCTGTGGAGCCAGTTTTCGTCGTTCATGCTGAGCCTGTGTTTCACTAACTTATCCCGGTATCAAATTCACACCCACTGTAGGAGAAGATTAAACATGTGTTCCTCTATATATACTTTCTTTCTCCTCTCATATTTACTCTTCCAGCATAGGACATTCTTCTTCTTCTACTATGTGCCCTGTTCCTTCAGGACGTAGGCTATCATGGTTCTCCACGTCTCCCTATACCTTGTGGCTCTTAGTATATTTGAGCCTGTTGCTCCTGGCAACCCCCGTTCCGTAAATTCGATGTTCGATGACTTCAGTATTTGCTTTCCATGGCGGATTTGTACAGCTCTTTAGTAATTATGGACGTAATTTTAAGATGAGTAATTGTGAATATACGTTTATTATTGTTCTCACTTGGAGTGTTATAGCTATTAGTATAGCTGTCTTCTTTCTTTGTTTTTCTTTCTTTATTTCATTGTTTTTTTATTATATATTACTTTCAAAGTTTGCGTCATCAGCACAACCCATGAATGTGGAGCAACGAATCAAGAAGGCGCTCGAATGTTCGCCAATTTATACACAGCGAAAGAACAACGGATAAGTTAAATCTCTTTACTTAGAAAGTGAAATTACTGCCCTATATAATAATAAATTAAGTATACTTTACTGTGATATTATTCTCAAAAAAAGAATACATATACCAAAAGATTTTATTTTCTTAACTCGAAAATTTAGAGGCAGTATTTCTAGTTGGTAAAATAAGTATTCTTTCGGAACAACATTTGGCAGACTAGATATAAAAAATAATTGATAGATAACAGAAAGATAATTTAAATATCACTGACATATCGAGTTAATTCCCAAATAAAATCTTAATTCTTCACCATATTGTGTAGTTAATGTAAGTTAAGTGCGCATAATTGCAATTCATCGTCATTAGCAGAGAAAATGAGATTTAAGTATATCATTATATGTAAAAAAAATATCAGTTTGCATAATTGTCTCTTATTCGATCTATGTAAAAGTTTGCAGGTGAATACATATATATATATATATATATATATATATATATATATATATGCGCATGAGGGTGCACATATGTCTAGTATTATTATTCAATGTTAATAAGGCATTGCTTAATGTAGTATAAACGGAGCTACTTTATATATATATTAATAAATATAGATATTGTCCTACGTTGAAGGCACGACTGGGAATTTCATGGAATCATAAGGTGTATTTTTAAAACTCATAGTGTAATAGATTTGAATTTAAGTTCAAATGTGTGTGTGTGTGTGTGTGTGTGTGTGTGTGTGTGTGTGTGCTGAAGTGAGGAGACCGATGAAAGAAATTTTTGGGAAAACAATGATAGTAAAAAAACTATTTATTGTATATTATTAGGCATTTTAACAAGAAAAGATGCTAAAATGTTAACTTTTCGGGCAGGCTTGTAGAGACTTTTGCTGGTGAGGCAATGTTTTGGGTATGTGTTATATTACTTTTGATTATTTCTTCCAAGTACAATCATAAAGCCACTAACACACAAGGTAATTACTGAGTATTATAAACATAAGAAATAAACACTATTAAGGAAAAGGAAGTACAAAAAATAAGAATTAGAACAAAACATTGAAATTTTACTGATGAGGTTTAGTGGTTTGGGGTAATTTGACACGTTTAGGGTTGTGTAGTTTTTGCAGATGACTCTTTGTTGAAACTGTATTCATTGAGTATGCTTGAATATCTTTTAAATCTATACTTATATATATGTATATTTATATATATAAGTTTTAACTTTTTTATCGTATGTGTCCAGTTTTTAAATAAGCTGGTGAAAATGAATATGAACTTCGGACAGAGCTTACACGCTTACATTATCTTAAACGTTTGTATATACACATAAATATACTCTTTTTCCGGATCCTATCTGCTCATTTAATATTAAACAAAAATCTACTATATGGCATTTTCTAGAGTACTCACCTTTAGCTTTAAAACCTTCTTTTGTCTTTTTCACTTTGTAAAACAATCTACAAATTAGTCTTTCGGAATCAATCTCAGCTTTATACTCTTTATAAACAATCTTGGTGGTAATTGCGAATTATCTTTGAAGAAAATCTAGAATTCACAAATGTTCGACAAAATTAAGACTGAAGACTGGTGCTGACCGACGAGATATTAGGGCAAAAAGCCCAGTCCGAGAGCGTTACATAATTGACAAGTTCAAACAATTGCGTCTTGCGTTCGACTAACTAACCCCAGAGGAGAATGTCTGCTTTATTTGGTTCGAACAATCTTGTAGCATGGGCAGCGAAATGATAAACTTCTCCAACGGTAGACTGAATATAGGATTCATTTAGAAATTCGTGGCAAGTGGTCAAATCTGACAGATATCCAAAAAAGGCTGGATAGTACAACGGTAGAAATATTAGGCTAAGTAATCTTTTATATACCGTGTCCCTTCAATACGATAATCACTTTATCCTTCGCATCTCAAAGTAAGTGTTCGTCTCCTTTCTTTCTTTCTTTCTTTCTTTCTTTCTTTCTTTCTCTCTCTCTCTCTCTCTCTCTCTCTCTCTCTCTCTCTTCTACATAAGCTTTTTTATGCCAACTAAATGTGCTTCTTGTTTTCAGCATACGCAGTAATTAACGAATGCATTTTCCTCTTTCTTTCATTCCTTCTTCAAACAAGTCAGCATACTTTTTAGGTACTTACAATCCTTCTGGTTTTAAATATCCTTAAAACTTCACGTCACTCACTTACTCTAACTATATTTCAAGAGTCCTTTTGTAGTATCACATTTTGTTACCACAATTCTTATCCATCGACATATACGAATATGTCTTTAAAATTCTTTTTTGTTTTTAATAAATTCTTAAATTTTTTCCCATGCTACTCTTTTTTTTTAATAAGATCTAAAGTAGGTCCTTTTTCATCCTATGTACTATTGAGTGACTATTTAAATTTTCTAAAATTTAATATTGTTCAAACTTTTCGACTGGTTCTGTTTTGAAGATTGTTTTACGTGATGAGATAGTAGGTGGATTTCTGTTATGTTTCTATTAAGTTCCAGCAACTAAATAACTGCTTTCAATACTATTTTGTAATAACCTCAGTTTCTTACTAGATAAATATTTTGGTTAAGATTGAAAAGAACAGTCTGGGTAATAATTCAATTTTGTGTGTAGTACTCATATTAATTTCACTAAAAATAGTTGTGTCTAGCACAATGCCACGAATATGCGAACACTTACTTTACTGACCATTACGACATCGATTAATTTATGTAAGCAATACTTAAAAAAGACGAGGAAATATAATTCTGTACATTTTACTGCAAAAATCGAACGTTTCATGTTCATGGGAATTTAATAAAATTGGATGACCTTTTCTTTTATATGATAAGTTTTTCAGGACCGTGAATATTCTCAATTCCCTTGCTGCTCTCCTTAGTATCTCCTTGCTTTCAATATCTCATGAGATCTAAATTCTCTAGGCTCCATTTTCTCGTTATGTGTACCAGAAAAATCAATATTATATTTCTGATTATTAGTTTGCGTTACTTTGTTTCTGATTTACTGAAAACTTCCACGTTGCTTTTCTATTCTCTATTCTTATTCTTCTTTAGTAGAAATACATCTGTCACTTCAGGTTTCCGTAATTTCTGTGAGAAAGCTTCCAACATTTATTGCCTATTAGACATTGCATCGATATTCAAGACTGTTTTCTTTGTTTAGAGCAAAATTTATATTTTCTCTTAATACTTTGCTTAGTTTCCGGAAAGTATCTTTCGGATTTCTTTGTCACAGACGATCACATCACGTAACTATCAATTTCACCCGATTAATACATGACAATAAATATATCATATTATTTCCAATCAGATAAATTCAGTAATAATTTGAAAATAATTTTTATAATTATATGAAAATAATTCTTTAATTGTTGTTACTTTCTTTGGGTCGCAGAAAATAAGTCATCATAGCCTTCCACAATGTGGCTTTGTAGCTCTTGATAATTTGTATTTTTGTTATCTTTCTAAAACTTTGTTCCGCCATCTATTTTCACGAAGTATATTTTCAGTTGTTTACTTTCTTCTTGTCATCAGTCTGTCCTGTGAGTACCAAATTTTCCAAAGCCGCTTTTCTCATTATATACCCTAGAAATTTCAACTGTCTCTTTTCGCTGTCAATTATAATTTTTTTTTTTTGTTTACATTATGTCTAAATTTTCGTTGTTGCTCACATGCTCGGTCCATTCTATCTTGACTATTCTTCTGTAGAATCACATTTCTGTTGCTTGAAATATCTTCTTCCTCTGCTGAATCGTATTTATTACTCCCTGTGTTCATAGTAAACTTCGATGTGTGTCACTAGGTAAGTTTATTTTCCATCGTAGATGAATGCAATGCTACTTCTGTTTCTTGTGCACTTTCATGAAGATTTAGCAAAATTACAGTAACAAAGTTTATGGGTTTTCAAAATTCACTATCTGTTTTCATATCACCAAAATCAACCTCTGATTTAGTACGATAGCATACTAAAATTGGATATATTAATTTTTGAGCGACCCTTGTACTATATATCATTGTTGAATCAAAATTTAGTGGAATAAAAAGAAAGTCCACAAAGATAGTTTTTATCTATCTTTTAAATAGACTAAGCTTACTGAACTCAATAATCCTTAGAAACATGGAGTGTATAAAATAATTCTCAGAAAAAAAAATCTATCGTTGAAGTTCCCACCTCCGTTAAGGATATTGTTTCCGGTGGGAAATACGCATTTGTTTTTCTGGAAACTTCAACTTTCTTTTCTTCTTTACATTTCTATCCTCTTTTTCTGTATTTTTCTTTATGTCTTTCTCTCTCTCTCTCTCTCTCTCACACACACACACACTTCTCTCTATCAAATATATACAAGTAACTTTTTGCCTATTAATCAATTTAAAGAAGATTAAGAGTGCAGCTTATATATTTGTTGATGCCAGAAATATATTATGTTTTACGGGAAATCCATACTAAAAATAACTTTTTTGCCAAAGAAGTTGAAAAATGAAGAAGAGAATATTTACGGCCACTTTATATTTCTACAGGCTAACCATGTACTTTCTCTGTGAATAGACTAAAGAAGAATTGAGTTGTCTGTATCAATTAAGGTTTTTCGCCGCAGTGTGTCCCTTATTATCTCTTCTACAGAAATACTGTTTGAACGACGTGGACATTTATTATTTTTTCTTAAAACGTAGAAGTCAAACACACACACACAAATATATATATATATATATATATATATATATATATACATACAGCTATATATGTGTGTGTGTGTGTGGGTTATATATATATATATATATATATATATGACACACACACACACACACATATATATATATATATGACACAACCATGTAGAATTGGCACTGTGAACGTTTGAATAATTGGAGCAAAATACTTATGCTTAATGAAAGTTTTCTATAATACCGGTCAACTCATGGTGCAACTCATGGCAAGAACTGGAGACCTGTTTCAAAATGATTGGATTAAAACTTAAGAGAAATTTAAATTAATATTTCTAATAAAATATTTTTTCATTAATTTTCTACTACAAAAATTACATTTGATTCCATTATACATTTTTCCTTGCAATACTAAACTAATATACACCATACATAATTTAAATTCGTTTCAGATATTCATAAAGAAAATTCAAGTTGGTCTTAAATATATTTGTCATAAATAAAGTATCGTATAGATGAATATTTAGTTAACGTTATGTAACAGATAATGGTATTTTAATACATTTTGCAATTTAATATCAATATTTTGGAGAAAGTCTTCTAAAGTAATAACTCACTTAAAATTTAAACCTAAGAAAACATTTGAAAGATTCTTTAGAAGAAATAAAAGATAAATAGAAACATTTAAAAAATTCTATAGAAGAAATACAAGTAAAATAAAATTAATACGCTGACTGCCGTGATCGGCGTCATAACAAAAACCAAGTTATTTCATTTTTGTGGTCTTGCCATCAACGCTATAACCGCGAGATTTTCGTTGATTTAATCTGGCGTCTTAGGTAGAAAAGAAAAATCGTACAGGCAAATAAAAATTTTACGGTAAGACCTACTTAAAATGTAACAGACAGAGGAAGCATTTAAAAAAATTGCCTAGGTTGACCATTATCAAATTAACTTTTGAAGTCAGATTTCATAACTAATCTCACTACTCAGCATGTTAATAAATTATTTTTTTAAATAGGCTAAAATTAGGTATTTTTCTGTTCAACAGATTTAGCAACATCATACAGATAAGCAAAGAATTAAATTTTTATCAGCATTTGTATATGAACAAAAGTTATGTATTTAAATTAATCTTAAATGCAAAATGTTAAATAAACTTTCAATAGAAAAGGCGCAATTTCTCAACAAAATTTCTTGTGAATTTCACGCAATATGTTTTTTATTGGTATACACATAAATGTAGCAATCCTGAAGGTAATGAAATATATTTACATTTATTTCATCTAAATAATCTAAATTTGTTCTAAAAGTAAACATCTCTTTGAATATTTAAAGCCGACGATAGAGTGAATAACAACAAACTCTACCCGGAAATAAAAAGTGTCGGTCCCAGTTGAATTAAGAGCTTTGAACCCATAAAATATATCAGTACTTTTCCATATGTTACGTTCTTACAGGACGTGAGTAATTATGACTCTAGAGATTTCGTCGCTTGTAATATATAGGTCGTTACGTAGCGCACGTAAGCTGCAGTTGGTAGATAATATTAGAAAACTGATCTGATCTAAAGATGTCTGACCATATGTCTGACCATATGCTCTTTTTTCGATGGTTTACTAAGTTAAGAGCAACGACTAAAAAGAGATAATTGCCGATGGCCACTTTGTTGTATCACTGAGTTTTCGTCCTCTTTACGGTCCATAATATTTTCAAGATTCGTCGATAACACATTTTAAAGTCTTGATTATTTCACGCTAAACACTTTCAGCGTCTAGTATATCGCTAGTTATCGTAATAGTTAACAGTTATAAGTTTATAAAAAGCGGGCTTATTTATTTTATTAACAAAACTTAGAGTCTAGTCTTACTAAAGCTAGTTGCATCAAGCCCGAACACAATAGTCTATTCTATATTGTATATCTTTATTATAAAAAGACAATCCCGATATATATATATATATATATATATATATGAGTCTCAGATCAGAATAGTTGGAAGAAATACATTTTGTAAATCATAGCAATTATAACACATAGCTATGATAATTTTCTCAGAATTTAATTTCTATTTGAAAACAGAATGAATGATGGGAAGTTGAAAAATGTTAGAAAATACATCGCATTTATTACAATTGTTTTTCTTCGAGCAATGTCATTTTAATAAAAAAATTGTTCATTTATTGAAAACAGCCCCACACCATCAATTATTGCATAATTCTGATATTAGCTTATATTAAACACGACAAATGAACTATGTTTTTCGAGGAGTGAATATTTCGGAGTATAGAATTTTTACTAAAATAAGAGAGCTGTCCGTCCGTTTGTCAGAAGCCAGAAGTAGATAATTAGATCCCTTTAAGTTTGTGTGTCAGTCGAGGTGATCATCTTCAGGATAAGTTTATTTGTGCCGAGATCACATTCACACACACTGACAATCACTTTCTTCTTTTTTCTTCACTGTCTTAATCTGTTTCTCTCGATTGATATTTCAAGTTACCCACATACATCAGTATATAAATAAGTAATAACTGAAAATAGAGCAAATGACAAAGTGTTGTTGAATTTAAAATAAGGTAATATTTAAATTATACAATAATAAAAAGTTGCGGCAAATTTTTCTTTTCAAGTGAGCTACAAAAGACAAAGGGTGGAGCCGAGATCTGTTTTTAACAGAGGAATTTAACATTGTATTATTAAAACCAGAAATAAATTAAGAATACATACATCATACATTTAATCACAAATGTACGCAATACAAACATGCGGAATAAGCAATAATAAACATGGAAATTACTTTTATTGCAAATGTAAATTAAAATATGTTTAATTAATAGTAAAATTTATAAGATTGTTACTTCATTTTTTATCATGAAGTGCTTTTAAATGAAACCTAACAGGTTTTTGGGTGATTTATTTTAATATAATAATGTCAGGGTGTTTATGCATGCCGTGTGCCTAAGTGAATTATTCCGTTAATTACATTTTCACTTCTCTTATTTGCAAATAATCAAGTAAACACTGATAACGGATACTGTGACACAGTAATCCAAAAAAGATTTTTGAATTTACAAGTGTTGTTTTTTTAAAATCAAAGTATAAAAAACAGTAACATTGTTAGAAACAAAGAAAAAGGGGTTAACTACTGTGCTAAATCAAAATTATATTTGGCAGTGAATGCTGGACAATGTCTTCACAGATAAAATGGTGGCACCAGAAGGAAGCTGAGAATAACATGTACAGAAAAAGAGAAATTTTTCAAAACATATAATAACGAAAAAGTGTTTAGAGAATTCGACACTCACAGGAAAAACAATAGGCAAGTGTGATGGCGGGAAACGATGTGTAAGCTACCGAAAGCGTTTGTGTAAATGCAATAAGGAAAATGATTGCAAGGGGATAAACATTGATTAAATATACAATGGAGAGAAACTTGGAGAGTGACATATTCGCTGATACACGGAAATGAAACAAAATATCAAATAAGAATCAGACATAAATTTGTTGAAAATTGTTTTTGTTTTTGTGATGTCAACTACTGGCCACTGTATATTTTTACTTTTTACTATAATGGATCTTTTGTCATTATCTGCAATTATATTTTCTGTAGAATATCCTCTCTTGTAAATCTTTGGGGTTTTTTGTAACATCTATTTAATTTTTTATTCTGAAAACAAGATTTTCAAAAATCTCTTACAAAAAATACATTTTTTTTTAAAAATTGTCAGCTAATATTTTTGACTGTAATTCTATTATCTACCCACTTTTCTTTCTTTCCTTCTTATCTCATTTTGTCTTTTTATAAGTTTATGTCTGTGTGCTTATATTGTATTTGCCTATTCCTATCCTTTTTTTTGGTGTGTGTATATATTCTATACTATTAATTGTTTTGTGTATTTGTGTCATTTAATATATGCATATATCCTGTCTGTATCATCCTTCTTGCGTGTTTATGTATTCTCTACTAAAATTGTTTTGTGTATATGTGTGATTTAATGTATATATTCTTTATTCCGCATGTTTGTATTGCGTACATGTGTGATTAAATGTATGATGTATGTATTCTTAATTTATTTCTGGTTTAAATAATACAATGTTAAATTCCTCTGTTAAAAACAGTTTTTAGAATTCTCTGAGTAAATTTAACACATATTTATTTATCAACCGTCTGTATGAGGTAGGTGTAATATATTTTTGCACTGCCAAAATAAATTCGAGATTTATAACAACTGTTTAATTATGTCTTGAGTTTTCCTCTCAATATATATCGCCGACTGACGCCATTTCGGTCGGGTTTCAATCCTGGGTACAAAAGCAACCGGAGTCTAACCGTACTGATGAGCTGTGATACGGCAAAACAGATCTGTCTGCGGATGACAATATATATATAACATAGTGATGATCCGCGTATACTGTCTTAATATGTATAGAAAAGAATATTAATAAAAAAAAGTTTTGAATTTAAAAATGTACTTTTTTGTACAGTATTTGTTTATTATTATTATGTCATTTTTCATCATATTTAGATTTCTGCATTGGTCTCACTACCAACCAAGTCTGCGGGGAGACCTAAGGCAGGTAGTGGCGTGTTGTTATGACTCCATTTCATGTTTTTCTATCCTCCCTATCATCCCCAGCATTACATAGATAACGTTTTCCTTAGTGTGTGGGCTGTACTTAATAATACAATTTTTTGTATATCTCTTAAGCTGGGGTTTCCAGGGATTCTTTCAATGTGTTGTTTTGTTCCATTTTTTATCATTCCAAGTGCACCTACTATCACTGGCACAACTCTTGTTTTCAATTTCCACATTTTTTCTATTTCAATTTCCAGGTCTTTATATTTTGACAGTTTTTCAAATTCCTTGATTGCTATGTTACAATCCGCTGGACAAGCCATATCAATTAATAGACAAGTTTTCTCCTTCTGGTTTTTAACAATAATGTCTGGCCTGTTTGCTTCAATTTTTCTGTCTGTGTAGATGGTGTAATCCCATAGAATGGTTACATCTTCTATTTCTGTAACCGGTGCTGGATGATGTTCATACCAGTGTTTGTTTACAGCTTTTCCATAATGTTTGCACATTGACCAATGTAAATATTGCCCAACTCTATCGTGGCGATTTTTATATTCGTTTGGGGCAAGCACAGAACAGCCTGAGATTAGGTGGTCTATTGTTTCTTGGTGTTTATCACAAAACCTGCATTTTGGATCCATATTATTATGCATAATATTTGCCTGAAAGTTTCTCGTGAAAAGACTTTGGTCTTGTGCTGCAAGTATAAATCCTTCAGTTTCAGACTTTAATCCAGATGCACGTAACCATCGATGAGTATTAACTTTGTCAACATTGGATTTATTGGCACGTACTGGATATTGGCCATGCAGAGGTTTGTCTTGCCAGCGCTGTTTCATCTTTTCAAGAGCTTTATCTTTGGCTTTCATTTTCATATTTTTTGCCGCAATAGTTGGTTCTTGGCTACTGTTTTGCTTTTCTACAGAATCTACTAACTGTAATTCTTGTTTGTATTTACTGCCTTCTTTTATTATTGAATATTTTTTCTTTCTTTCTTCATGTTGCCTTACTAATTGTATCATCCAATCCTTTGTTGTTTCTATGTATGTTAGTAAGCCAATAGTTGTTGTCTTGTATGACAATTCCAGCTGAATAAGACCCCTTCCACCTTCTTTACGGGGTATGTATAGACGGTCTACATCAGCCTTTGGGTGATGCATCCTATGCTTAGAAAGAAGCTTTCTTGTTTTAGCATCCATTCGCCTGATGTCGTTTAGAGTCCAGTTTAAGATGTTGAAGTTATATTGGACAACTGGGATTGCAAGGCTATTAATGGCCATAACTCTATTCTGTGAATTTAATTCAGTTTTTAATATCATTCGTAGCCTTCTATAGTACTCTTTACGCACTATTTCTTTCATTTTTTTATGGTGAATGTTTTCGCTCTCATTTACACCTAGGTATTTATAAGCTTCTTCTGGTTTCAATTCTTTTATTGTTACAGCAGGGTCTAGGCTAATTGAGGATGTTTCTTGTATTGATCCACGTAAAACTGTAGCTTTAGCACATTTATTCAAATTAAATTTCATTCCAATGTCTTCGCTGAAGCATTTTACAGTTTGCAGAAGACCTTCCAGCTCATTATCATTCTTAGCATATAACTTTAAGTCATCCATGTAAAATAGATGGCTTATTTTCTTTTGGCCTATTTTATAACCACATTCTGTCTTATTAAGTTGACTGGTTAGTGCTATTAATGATATGCAGAATAGTAAGGGAGATAAAGAATCACCTTGAAATATACCTCTTTTGATGTTTATTTCATCAGACTTATAGGTTCCATTTATATGATTGAGGTAAAGGGTTGTTTTCCATATAGACATGCACTGTTTGATGAAATTGATGATGACGGGCGATATCTTGTATATATTTAAAGTCTTTAAAATCCATTCATGTGGCACACTATCGAATGCCTTTCGGTAGTCTATCCAGGCAGTACTAAGATTTTTCTTTGTCTTGTAGCAGTTTTCCAGGATCATTTTGTTAATTAGCAATTGGTCTTTACAGCCATAACAGCCACGTTTGCACCCTTTTTGTTCAAGCGGTATCATGTCATTTCTTTCTAAGAATAAATATGTTTGTTTTGTTAAAATAGATGTTAGTAGTTTATATGTTGTCGGAAGACATGTAATTGGTCTGTAGTTTTTCGGGTTGTTTGTGTCACCATTCTTGGGTAGAAGAAATGTAATTCCTTTTGTCATCCATGCAGGAATTTTAGTGGGATCGTCAACCATTTCTTGGAGTTCTTTGGCTATTTTTTTATGTGCTGCATTTAAATAATATAGCCAAAAGTTAGGAATTTTATCTATACCTGGAGTTTTCCAATTGTGTGCTTTTTTTAGTGCAAATTTAATATCATCTTCTGTAATTCCAGACCATGTCTGTTCGGGTTTATTCTTCATTCGTTCTATCTCCTGCGTAATCCAATGTACTTCCTTGCTAGGTTCTTTAGGGCAAGCCCATATCTTTTCCCAGAACTGTGTGACTTCTTCCATTCTGGGGGGTACTGTCACTTCAATTCTTTTTTTACCTATTTCCCTGTAAAATCTCTTTGTATCAGTCTGAAAGATCTTGTTTTGTCTGTAAAATTTTGCTCTTTTTTCATAGCGTCTTATTCTTTGAGCCTTCAGTTGGATTTTTTGCTTTATTTTTTCTTTATTTGATAAGACGTCATTTTCATTCCTGATGTTATATTTTTTTTTATTATTATTATTATTATTATTATTATTATTATTATTATTATTATTATTATTATTTTTATTATTATTAAAAATAAACAAATGCTGTCCAAAAGAAGTACATTTTTAAATTCAAATCTTTTTTTTTATTAATATTCTTTCCTATATATATATATATATATATGTCACTCTCATGGAGAGAGAAGCAATAGCAAGGCAGTGATGGCTCAGTTCATTAGAGACACAATAATGAGGCAGTGTCGCCGCAGTCCATTCTCTTTACTACTAGTTATGAAATTTTACTACCAGTTGTTAGAGTTCTTGTAATAATTATTTCGTCAAGTAGTAAGGAATATATATATATATATATATATAACTTTTTCCTGCTTGTTCTTTACTTATTCTTTCATATATATATATATATATATATATATATATATATAAAATAAATTTCGATGTTCAAAACTGTTGAATGATCATTTCAACATGAAATCCCAAAGAGAGATTTCACATCTCATCGGCAACTCCCACATTTCGAAATGAAATAAAATATAAGAAATAAAAAATAAAAAAATTGAAGGTTAGGAATTCACCGGCGGAAGTTAAAAAATTTACGTCACAAAAAAGAAAAAAGAAAGGCAATTTAGCAATCAATGTCAATTTTAGGTTTTTGACAATTTTATTTTTAGATTTAGTTGTAGATGAATTTTTTTTTAATTTGGCTTTGTCTAGCTTTGCAAAGGGGAAGGGATTTAACGGATGGAATAGGAAGTGGTGATTGATTGAGAAGTGGGTTAATTTTTGTATCATCTTTTAATATTAAATTATGAATATTAATTAGGATCGGGTCTTTGGGATTTATCTTCCTGCTTTTCCTTTTTGATTAAAGTCATTTTAATATATATATATATATATATATATATATATATAACACCTTTTTTGCAGTCATTGTTTGGCAGAATACATTCTTCTTTATATAATATTCAAAAACTATGTATTTCGGGGAAACTCCGTAGAAGTGTAGTATTTTTGTACGTTAAAAAGCGCAAGGTAACGAAGAAATTTTCCATATTTAAAGTATTTGTGCAATAAATAAGACTTTAATGTCTTTATTAATTAATATTTAAATGTTAAGCATGTATACTTCATAAGAATTTGTTGTCTGATCATTTTATTTTCATTTATAGAAAACTATAAAGGCAGCACTTATTTTTTTAATCGGAGAACTTAGGACTGTTTGCTATGATTATTTAAATGCATAAATGAAATGCTGTCTTACTTTTCTTTCTTTCTATCTTTTATACATTTTTGATTCCAGGTCTTGAGTTTACACAAATCAATAAAAAACAAAAAGGAAATATTTAATAACTATATACTCCAGAGAAATCTGTTGTAGGTATTCAAATTTTAAATTGGAAGTGTATTTTTCATACATGATTAATTCGGTGCAACTTTTTATTTAACCTTTTTGCAACTTCCAATCTCAACGATTTCATTGTATTCTTTAGAATGTCTATATAAATAATTTGAAGGAATTAATCAAATGCAATATATCAGCATCTAATCTTTAAGTATAAACCGATTTAAATACTAACAGAAAGAAATATATGATAAAATTAATAAGTTAGTCTTAGAGAGTTATAAAATGCTTTCCACATTTGAAGACTAACTGCGTGTATACTTTTTAAACAGCGACATTTTAAACGTTTCCCACAGAGAAAGGCAATAAAGCCACTATGTTGCAAGAGGGATAATTAAGAGTGAAAGAATATGACTTTGCGCCTAATTTAGCAGTACACTTAACTTAGTAAAATCTATGTACCAAAGAGCAAAGTTATTATATGAAAACAATTTTAAAGAAAGTACAAGGAATGTTACGGCGGTGAAAAAGCTACTAAAACCAATATGCCAGACTATGTATTGTAGCATTGAAGATTATTTTATTTTTTTTTATTTTTATTTTTTTTTTTTTTATATTTCGTCAAGAATCCCTAAATATATAGCAGAAACACCAGACTCAATTTGGCAGCGGTATTCGATGCATGGTCTCATAAATGTATAAGGAAATTTCTAGGGAGGAAATTGTCAAGCACAACACCATGAACGAAATATTTTGTAATAGACCTATAACTATTGTATCATTATAATCTTTGGCCTTTATATCAGTGAGTAATATTAGACTGAGAAGTCACGAAGTGTCACACTCTGTGAGGTTTTCATCTGAATATCAAAAGAAGTGAGTTTGTTTGGGAGGGGCGTTAAAATTAACAAGACGTTTCTACCCCAGTGAAAAGATCGTAGATATTTTTAACTTCAACTTACGTGTCTCTATTAAAACAACGAAATCATCGAGAAATTTTTATATGTTTTTAGGATTGTTAACTCTATAACGACTTATTTGTGAATTACTGACAGGCGAAATATTTCTTTATTAATAAACATGCGAAATATACTCATAATTAAAGTATATGTTTCAAGTTGATATTGTCACGAGGACGCAAGAAATGGTAGGGAGTGAAAAAGAAGGTTTAACGGAGTGGAGTGGGGAAAGGAAAAAGTAAGGAACACGATTCAAAAGACAGAAGACGGCGATTGATGTTGCATTTAAATTTTCGAAATTTTCGAATTAGGCGGCAAGGAAGCAAGAAATCGGAAGGGAGTTCCACAGGTGGGAAGTGTGAAACTGTTAGATGCAAATACCACTTCAATCTAGTTCAACACTAAAACAGTGAGATCTAGTTGCCAATCTCCAGTCATACAGAAATTGATGCAGTTCAGTCGAAACAATTTCCATGAAGTTATTTACTGAATAACAGAAGGAAGCCACGTCCCGTGAGTGAGAAAGTCACAGAAGTAGAGAGGACTGGTCAGGATCAAACTTTTCTTTGAATTTTGTCAAGAATATTAAAATATATAGCGGGAACACCAGGCCAGATATAGCAGCAGAACAATAGGAATGTCACTCTGGTATAGACGGAAAAGGTGATTTCTGTGGGCTGTGCAGGCAAGTTGAAATCAAAGTATTTTATCATGGTTTTACTTGATATTTTTTGTGTTGAAACAAAAGCTTCAATGCTAGGTTAGCGTACAGTATTTAGCATATATCAGGGTTTCTTTTATTAGAGAAATATAATTATAATTATAATTAGTTCAATATATTTTTAGGTTACGTTTTGTATTTCAATCATATATATTGAAAGTTAGATGGCCTGTTTTCTTCCTGGCTCAAGCATGCTTACGATAACTTTTTGCATATGCAAAAAGAGCCTGGCACCCTCACACTCAAATGCACACACACACACACACACACACACACACACACACATATATATATATATATATATATATATATACTGGCAACTGGGTCCCACCCATTCACCGTCAGGTTAGCCAAATGCAGACGAAAATTCTACTCCTGCAGCTTCCTCTCTCGCACTTCCCGCCTGTGGAACTCACTCCCGTATTTTTGCTTTCCTGACGGCTACAACCTCCTGAAATTTAAATGCAAAGTTAATACTCATCTACTAACCACTGGCCTCTAGCTCTCTCCCCTCCCCTGTATAACCTTCCCTTTCTCTCCTCCTATGTATCTGTCATCGCACCTTTCTCAGCTTTCTATTGTTCCTTTCTAACTAGCTTGTACTCCTCACTCTTTTCTAATTAATCTGTTTACATTTATGTAACCCCCTGCACATCAGTGGCGTTTCCGCCTTGCTCGGGGTGAAATGATTAAAAAAAAAAAATATATATATATATATGTGTGTGTGTGTGTGTATGTGTGTGAATGATAAAGAAATTTAAGGCATGGTATTTTAGTGATTAGCTAATTCAATAAACGGGTAGGGTTTCTTAATGGAATGTTTTATAATACAAGAAATAATGGTGGTGTTTAGCTGTACACATGGAGGAATTTTTTGGTAGTTTGTTTTGTTTACGCATTAGAATTGGCGTACCAGCTACAGACAATCAAGAAGAGGGGATTCATTGGTTTTATATAGAGACTTTGTATGGCTGAAATGCGGAAAACTTCGAGAATTAATTTCAATTCCTGATTTTGAATGCTTTGTATTTTAAAAAATAGGATAAATGCGTGGCACTGTAAATAACGCATCCAAAGCGTAAATTTGGTATGTGACCAATAAATACTGAGTATTCTTTTTTGGCCAGCACCTCAATTCAGTTTTGTTATGACTTTTAGAAGATTCAATGCCTTTTGTCATTTTTGCTTTAAGGCAATAAATGTGCACCTTGAGGTGAAGTTTTTTATCTTTATGATTCCTAGATATTTTATTTGTAGAACCTTGGGAATTTAAGTGTCCTTTAACTTTGGATCTAAGTTGTAGGCTGGTTTGTCTTTATTTATTTATTTTATTTTATTTTATTTTATATGCAGAAATGCATATAATTTATTTTTTTTTGCTTTTCTTTTAGTATCGAAATCCATTTTCATCTCATCATTTTTGTATTTTGCTTAAACATGTTTGTAAACATCTTTCAAGAGAAGGCTCGTTTACTGATGAGTATGATATTGAGAGATCATCTTCATATAGTGATATTTTAAATAAAATATTAATAGTTTTAACAATACTATTTATTTTGAGAATAAATAATTTTATTGATAAAATGATACCTGAAGGTACTCCTGCTTGTGTGTGTCTGATGTTATGTTTCGTAATTTGAATGTTCGATTTGATAAGAAATTTTGAATGAAAATACACATTCTTGCTTTTATCCCCGTCATGTTCATATCTTTTGTGATAGCAACCATGTGAGGCCATTCTCTTGTTCAAGATCGAAGAATATTCATAATACACGATGACCTCGAATAAAGGCTTCACGAATAAAGGATTTAAGGCGTACATGTCGATCATGAATTTCTTGATTTTTCAGGAATAGACTTTGGTAGCTTAATAAGAGATATTTTTCTTTCCAAGTACTACATTAGTGGAGCATTTACTATTGTCCATCGTCTTGGAAATGTAATTTGGGCCGGGAGTCTGTTAGGTTAGAATGGTATTTGCCGAGTTTAAGAATTAAAACGATGACAGCCACAATTTGGGAAATTGTTTTGAATACCGTACATCATTGAGTATCTGGAGAATAGCAGGTGTTTTAACAATTGCTTATGAATTTCATCTAGACCAGTTGCATATTTTTTAATATTGTTCATGGCGTTTTTAGCTCCGCCATAGAAAAGAAAATATTGTACTTTTCTTTTAGTTTGAAGTGAATGTACGCTTTCCTTCTTGCATAATATTTTTATATATTTAGAATTTGAGAGTGTCGTGATTTTTTAAGAGTTTTTTTTTAATTCTGTTTTTGTTAGATTAGCTATTTTTTGTTTCAGGTTAATTTATATTCATCTGTTTTGGTTAAGTGAACTGTTGGTATTTGTGATGTTTTTCTATTAATTGCTCATATTATTTCCCATGTTTTATTTATTAAAGAATCTGTTGTTCAGTCAGGAGCCGAAGTTTTTACAAGATTCTCATTTAGACTTTTTAATTATACAGCGTGATTTGCTCGAGATTGCTTATAGTTTTGTAAGTTGATTGTGGTTGGGTTGTGTAAGTATTTCCTTAGCATTTTTACTGGTTTTAACGGCTTCTTTGTTTTCTGCTGTAACCAAGAGATTTTATTTGTTATGTGGCTTAAATGTATACTTTGTTATTATTTTCCATTCTTTTTTAATAGGCCTGCTTATAAATAGAACAATAGGTGAATGGTGACGAACACGTTAGTCATCATGAACTTTTCATTGAAAGTCCATCAAAATTGATGGGGAACATATGGTTAGGTGCGTAAATGATATTGATACGATACCTATTTGTAGTATGTGTGCATTTGGTTACTAAGCACACATAGATCATTCTTGTTGACATTTTTTTAATTATACCAGCTTAATTGGCATTCATACATCCTCACATTTTGCTGTGTGCATTAGATCACTCGTTATTAAAAAGGGGTTGGAAGTTGTCCAATTAGCCTTTCTAGTTTAGTCTTTTTCACTCGGTGTTTTGGAGGGGTATAAATTGAACATATAGTTTTGTTCGATGAATGGACGATTTTACTGTCATGCTCTGGCGATTTGTATTCAATTAAATATTTTCATGTGGTATTGACTTTTAAACTAGTATTGAAGTAACCCCACTTGTCCTATACTTTATTTCTGATACATTTATTTTTTGATCAGTTTCATGTACTTTAAAGGTGATGTTGTAAGATTCTTTGACCAAGAACTCCAGAAAGTAGACTGTATTTAGATTGCAATCTGTAAAGATTTGTTTGATTTCTTCAAAGTTTTCCTACAGGCTTATTGTAAGATTTATGTCCCGTTTTTCTATTTTTTTTAATCGTTTCACCCCGAGCAAGGCATTGCACTGCCACTATTTCGCAGGGGGTTACATAGGGGGAAAAGTGATGAGAAATGATGGTTAGATATAGGAAATGTCAAAAGGAGGGTGATAGACGGGTAAGGATACCGAGAATGAGGGTTGGGTACATAGTGAGAGTGTTTGAGAGAATAGATACAAGTTAGTGTAATCGGAGGTATCTATTGGCCTTACATTTAAACTCCTGGAGATTCTAACTGTCGGGGAATTCCACAGGCGAGAAAAGCGAGAAAAGAAGCTGTTGGAGTAGAAATTACGGTTAAATCTTATCTGTTTCACTGTAAAGGGTGTGACCTAGTTGCTAATCTAGTATCTCGTGTAAATTCGTACCTAGGCGTCACTAGTGAACTAAGTACATCGGAGCAGAAGCCGTGAAAGTATATATAGAAGAGGTACAGGGGAAGCCCCGTCACGCCGGTGAGAGAGTGGTTGCAGCCGGTCTGCCAAGTCAGTATCGATCACGTTACAGATTATCCGTTGTATTTTGTCAAGAAGCCCGAGGAGAGTAGCAGGGGCACCCGACCAGATGTGACAGCAGTATTCAATACACGGGCGGATGGTAGATTTATATATGTGCAGGATAGATTCTGACGAGAAAAACTTCCCGGCCATGCACAGAGAACCGACTTTCATAGCAGCGGATTTAGCAATGGATTCGATATAGTCATTTCATTTGAGGTCCGCCTCGAGTGTAAGGCCAAGGAGGCGTAGTGTTTTCCTCTCTGGGAGGCAAGCCTGTTCCATGCTAATGGGAGGTAAGTGCGATTGTCTATGGTGGTTAATTGATAGCAGCTTCGTTTTGGAAGCATTGAAATTTACGAGGCAATTCCTACCCCAGTCCACTACGGATTAGAGGTCCTTTTCAAGTTCAGCAGCGAGGTTTGCTTTGTCGCCCACACCAGGTTTTTGATCAAGGCGAGAGTAAATTGTGGTGTCATCGGCATATATGCCTACTTGGGATCTAATGGCATCGGAGAGATCATTAATGTAGATCAGAAAGAGCGTGGGACCTAGTATAGAGCCTTGAGGGACTCACGCGTTTGTATGGTAGTTTTGGGAGGCATGTCCGTTTAATACTACCGTCAATGTGCGGTTAGAGAGGAATGACTGGATTAGGTCAAACAAATGTCCAGCTATACCATAGCTCCACAGTTTGCATAAAAGGCCAGCATGCCAGAATCTGTCGAACTCTTTGGAGATATCCAAAGCAATGGTTCGGGCTTCGCCATTCTTGTCGAGAGCCTGGTATATGTACTCGGTAATGGTCGTTAGCATATCAGCAGTCGACCTGGTGAAGCGGAAACCATACTGTTTGTCTGAGAGAAGCCTGTGGACCGTGAGATTCTGAATCACCTCGGCGTTGATAATTGCTTCAAAAACTTTGCCAAAGATCGGAAGGAGGCTGATAGGGCGGTAATTAGCGGGGTCCGAGGGTACACCAATATTATTAAATATAGGAACTACAGAGGAGGTCTTACAACAGGCAGTAAAGTAGGAAGCAGATAGGCAGAAGTTATAGAATTTAGAGAGGACAGAGGAGAGTTCTGGGGCACATTTCTTCAGGACTATGATTGGGATTCCGTCACCACCGCTCGCTTTTTGAGGGTCAAGTTTTGAGATTATCTCAGAGATCAGCGTATAATGTGGACGTTATTCATTTGAGCCTTAGTTCTAGATGGGAAGTCGGGTGTAGGTACTACTGACGAATCCAGTGCCGAATTAGTGGAGAATCTATGAGCAAAGCATTCAGCCTTGTCCGCAGAGGAGGTGAGGACCTCAAATTCATTGATTAGTGGGGATATCGAAGTCTTACTCTTGTTGAGCACGTTCTTGCAAAGTCGCCAGTAATCTTTGGCGCCGAACTTACAGGATGCTATGCGTTGCTTCATTCTGTCAGCAAGCACAATCTTAGCTTCGTTTAGTATTTTTACACTTATTACGAGCTGAGGCGAAAAGTCGCCTGTTTTGGTTCGACAATTGGCTTCGATAGAACTGGAAGAAGTGGTTCCGGTGGGCAATAGCGATAGAGCAAGCGGGCGAGAACCAGGTAGACGAATTTGATTTAAGCTGGAATTTCATGGCAGGGATGAAAGCATCGATGCCAGCCTTAACCCAAGAGGAGACCTCGGACGCACATTCTTCTACGGGAAGACCGAAGACGTTGTTCCAGGGTACGTCACAGAGGAAGTCTCGGAACGAATCCCAGTCCGCTCTCTGGTAGCAGTAGGATATTCTGCTGGTCTGGGTTTCTTTGGTAGAGTGAGAGTGGATTGAGACGTTGACGGAAACTACGGCGTGGTCAGAGTTTCCGAAAGGGCAGAGCTGCCTGGTAGTACAAGCGTCTGGCATGGAAGTGAAGCAGAGGTCTAGTAAAGAGTCCCTTCCGTTAGGTTTATTAGGGAAACTCGTGGGGAAGTCCACCACTTGCGTAAGAGCTTGGGTTATTGAAAGATTCATGGTGCGGACCCCAGCAAGGTCGGTGACAGTGTTTTCTAACCACTTGGTGTGGTGGTCGTTAAAGTCACCAAACATGAATATATGGGCAGATGGATGAGAAGAAATGGCCTTGTCGATATTGATAGAGATTCTATCAAGTACCGAACAGTCAGAGGAGGAAGATGGGGAGCGATAAAGGAAGAAGAGATAGCTAACCGAGCTTTGAAGTGAGAGGCGGAAACACATGAAAGAATGATCCAGGGATTCGAGAGATATTACCCTGGCTAGAGGGAGGTGTTCTCTGATATAAACACCAAGCCCATGCATATGGACATTGGAGTCCTTCCTGACGAAGGGAAGATAACCAGGAACGAAAACCTCGGAGGAGGAGATAGAAGGGTCAAGGTTAGTCTCACATATAACTAAGATATCGGGTGAGTTAGTTTGGAGCAATGTTTCTACGCTGTTAAAGTTAGTGCGGATACCACGTATGTTTGTGAAGGAGACGCAGATAGGTTTTAGCGGTAAATATTTTATTTTAATGCGTGGATTGTAATAATGATTATAGTTTTAGTTATCTTTTTCCATATATTTTATAATTTCGATACTGTTTGTTTCTTTATTTTTGAACTTGTTCATCGCCAAGTATTTGTATGTTTTTGATTATTTTGGTCCTTTTCATGTTGTTTTTAACATATTTACGTAGATTGTATAATTAGTTTTTTTAATTCTGTTTCATAGATTTTGATTTTGTATTGAGATTTGATAGATTTCTGTTCTGTCAGTTTTGTTTTGTTTTTTTTGTTTTTTGTTTTTTTGTAGAATTTCTTATTTGAAACGTTTTGAGTTTTGTCATTGAGGAGTTGTTGTTAGTCCAATTTGTGTCGAAGTTACACTGTTAATAGTTTTGGTTCAGTCATATGGGGTATTTTTCAAATTTATTATTAGTTTTAATGTTTTCAATGTTTTTAATTGTTCAATTAAATTACTAGGTTTTGTGTTTCATGATATTTGTTTGATATTAGGTTTTCATAGTAAGTTGATGTTACTTGAGTAATTTTCGCATATGAGTTTTTTTCGGTGCTTTTCTTTGGTTCTGAGTAGGACATTGTTTTGGCAAGATTCTTTTTTAATATAGCTTGTTCTTTTCTCCAAGTTTTGCAGTTCCGGGAAGTTGTCCTATGATTTTTTTTTACAATTAAGGCATTTGTTTGGGCATGTGACCTTTATGCGGTTTGGATCATTCTCCCCACGTTTTCCACATAGCGACTTCATTTCGCATTTATTTTTATCGTTTCCTCATCTTTGGCAATTGAAGCATCCTAATTAGTTTGGAATATATGTTTCTACTTTGGGATAAGTATACCTAATTTTTATTTCCTGTAGTGACTCTGGTGAATCAAATGTAATGATATAAGTGCTGATATCTATAATTGTATTTTAATAGATATACGTTTATGTATGTAGTGCTTTGCTTTTGATAGAAATATTATTGTTAATTTCCGCCAGTGTACACTATATAGTACGTCAGTGCTCCTCGCCACGCCTTTGCCAGAATATAAGAATTGATGTGGGTAAACCCTTACTTTCATATCATGAGATTCGTTCATCATTAACAGAGTTTCAGCGTCATGTTTTCTTTGATTTCTATCAGTAATGTAATTTCTTTTACTGTTTTTGTAGTTATCCTTGACATTAAGATTCGTTTCTATTATATAAGATGGCAACTTGGTTATTAGTTCATTTTCTATTTGCTCTATTACTATGAATTTCAAACATTTTTCTTTTGAATGATTTTCTGTATAAATTTCTATGTCTATATCAATGATTAGTCTCTTGGGTATTTTATACTCGTATATTATTATTATGTTGTCATTTTTCATCATATTTCGATTTCTGCTATGGTTGCACTATCAACTACGTCTGTGGAAAGACCTAAGGCAGGTCGTGGCGTGTTATGGTTCCATTTCATGGTTTTTCTATCTTCCCTATAATCCCTAGCGTTACATAGACAAAGTCCTCCTCAGTGTGGGGGTTGTATTTGATAAGACAATTTTTATGTCACTTAAGCTGGGGTTTCCAGGGATGTGTTGTTTTGTTCTATTTTTTTATCATTCCAAGTGCACCTACTATCATTGGCACGACTCCTGTTTTCAAATTTCACATTTTGTCTATTTCAATGTCCAGGTCTTTATATTTTGACAGTTTTTCGAATTCCTTGGTTGCTATGTTACAATCCGCTGGACAAGCCATATCAATTATTAAGCTAGTTTTTTCTTTCTGGTTTTTAACAATAATGTCCGGCCTATTTGCTTCAAATTTTCTGCCTGTGTAAATGGTTTAATCCCATAGAATGGTGACGTCTTCTATTTCTGTAACCGGTGCCGGGTGATGTTCATACCAGTGTTTGTTTACAGATTTCCACAGATGCAAATATTGCTCCACTCTATCGTGACCATTTTTATATTCATTTGGGGAAAGTACAGAACAACCTGATATTAGATGGTCTATTGTTTCTTGGTATTTATCACAGAATCTGCATTTTGGATCCACATTATTATGTATAATATTTGCCTAAAAGTTTCTAGTGAAAAAACTTTGGTTTCGCGCTCTAAGGATAAAGCCTGGCTTTAATCCAGATACCCGTATCGATAAGTATTAACTTTATCAACATTGGATTTATTGGCACGTTCTGGATATTGGCCATTCAGAGGTTTGTCTTGCCAGCGTTGTTTCATCTGTTCAAGTGCTTTATCTTTGGCTTACATTTTTATATTTTTTGCCGCAATAGTTAGTTCTTGGCTTCTGTTTTTCTTTGCTACAGAATCTGCTAAATGTAAATCTTGTTTGTATTTACAGACTTCTTTTATTATTGAATTTTTTTCTGTTTTCATGTTGGTTGACTAACTGTATCATCCAGTCTTTGTTGTTTTTTGTATGTTAGTAAACCAATAGTTATTATTATTATTATTATTATTATTATTAGGCAGCCATACTTTCCACCCACCTCTGAGAGCAATATGTGGAAATGATGAAGAGAGAAATGCCATTCACCTCATTCTTCTAAGACTACAAGACTGTTATACTAAAACGTGATCGGGGTTTCAGGCATCTGTCATATCCGGGAGCCTTCACCCAACTATGGGCTTTCCTCAAAGTTGAAATAGCTATGTCAGATTCCTTTCTTCCCAGTCTGATTGACTCTTGAACCACCGCTTACGAAACTATTGCAATATTTGATATGGTAAATGTTTGTTGCTTTTGTTAGTCTAGTTCAGGGCTTGAGGTGACCAACTGGTTGATTGGATCGAGTTTCTTCAACAACCTGTCTCACTCAAATAGTGGCTAAATTGATCTGTGGAAGTTAACCCTCATGGGCATCACCCAAAGCAAACAGGTGACCTAAATGGGGAACTTCTACTCCCTTACAGTAGGACACTCATTCATGATCGAATTCATTACTCAGTAGTATTGATCGCTAAATATAACTCCAGGTAGTTACGTCCCACACCTTTTTTCTTATTGTCAAACATTTTTCAGATCTTGTACATTGTTTATAGTCTTTAACGAATGTACTGCAAGAAATTTAACCCAAGCAGTACTCAATTTTAGTAGAGACATGCGTAATGAAATGGAAAGACTACAATGAATCTATTACTAGGTCAGCTGCTTAGAAAGTTGATTCTCTGTACACATTTTCTCTCCAGAATTCATCATACATATCTATAAGTCTACCAGTTTTTCATCCTTAGAATATTGCTGCCACATATGGTCCTGTGTAACTTTTATTCATCTTGGGGACATTGATAAAATCGAATGAAGAACCAGCAATATCATCGGTCCATACCTGGCGGCTAGGCTTCCTTCACTTACCTAATGTCGTAAGGTTGGTTCCTTTTGCCCTTACTCTAAATACTTTCATGGAAATTGTTCGAGTTAGCTTTTCGCTAAGTTACCTAGACTTTATTAATTTAAGCGCAGTACTAGACTAGAAGAGATGTGCGTTGTGATGCAGTGGATGTCGGCTCCTAACGGGAACCGAGTTCGAATTCCAGCTGAATTCCTTGCATTTACTTACGCGCAAATACCCTTGCAAAATGTAGTAATCCGACTCTTCCCTTCAGTTATGGGTTAAATAACAGGACAGATAGGGGTCTATAGCCTTGGTAGGCAGATGGCAACATACTGCGGGATAATCATCTGCCCAGTCATGCATATCCCTTTCGAGACATGATCGCCCAAACGTGTATCACGTATGGCACTTAGCTGATTAGACTGGCGTCGCAATCTTATCAATTTACAGGTATAACCGTAAATTCTATGCTATCAGTTTCTTTTCTCGCACGTTTCGCTTCTGGAAATCCCCTTCTGGTAGCATGCTTTCCAACCAACTTTAATCCTCAAATATTTAAATGCAATGAGAATTGCTATTTACTGTCTTCCTGATTACTAATA
Organism: Ascarosepion bandense; assembly: GCA_037127315.1. NCBI lineage: Eukaryota > Metazoa > Mollusca > Cephalopoda > Sepiida > Sepiidae > Ascarosepion > Ascarosepion bandense. The sequence goes on from JBBBDQ010000777.1 coordinate 1,616,143, forward strand.
TGCAAGAACAAAATAGTAATGTTTCTTGTTTATAACTCTTACACACCCAGTAATTTCCTTGCGTCTTAGTGACTTTACTGCCTTGTATGGGATGAAATCAATTAAAAAGTAAACACTTTCAGTAGATGTTAGTGGAACTAGATTCAACAGAAGAAAATAAACTAGCAATGGAAGATTCCTAGTGTGAAAAATCCATGGAACAAACATGGATTCATATGAAAAACACCCTACAATACATCTATGTGTTCTCTGGACGATTATGAATGCTGCTCCTGTATGAAGATATCGATTTTAGGCATATCACATATCATATATTTTTCTGTAGTGAACAAAACTATATACTTATATAATTGCAGCTACTGATATATTACTCAATCGCCATCTGTCTGTTTTCCTTTATTCCTGTCGACAGCTTAAGCTTTCATTTAATGTTCAGTTGCTCTCCGGGTAGAATTCTCGCCTATTCGTCTCAAATACAGTCTTTTTGAGATTCCTCACTCGCGCGGATAACATGAAGTGACATGAAAAATTGAATCGTAGTGTCAAATCACATCTTTGGCTGTTGCATTTACTTTCACACAATGTAGTTTTTCGTCTTTATCTCACCAATGCGTTCAATAACATGGTAAACTAGGTTTTGTAGTCTTGAGTGAACACCTTTGTAAGAGAAGTGTAATTCTGAATTTATAAACCTGAAAAAAGTAAATGAAAACGATAAACTAAAGTATAACTGAAGAGCTATGATTGATATAATTGCAAATAATTATGAGTTATATATATATATATGTGTGTGTGTGTGTGTGTGTGTGTGTGTGTGTGATGACATGAGTAAATAGTTGCAATTGCATATTTTTAATTTCCCTAATGAGCATTGTTTATTTTGATTATTTACATATATATATATGTGTGTGTGTGTGTGTGTGTGTGTGTGTGTGTGTGTGTGTCAACGTAGTCACTGACTGAACAATAAAACAATTATTAAAATTGTTTTATAATTGATATTATATTTGAAAGTGTCTGTAGTTGCTCATTTCTTTGCAATTTCAGAATTCTTTTTTATATTTTACTCATTTATTTGTAATTAAAACTTCTAATATCAGAGAATGTCACGTTGTGTTACAATGTTTTGAGGTTGATACGAAATAACGTCGAAATATAATCAAAATTATATATTGATTCCCTTTGTTATTTAAATATTTATTGTCTAATGTTACCTACTACATATCTATTGTCTATGCATGATCTTATACAGGAGATATTTTCTAATTTAATCTGGTCAACCATAGATTCACAGGAGCGTATAACCCAGTCAGGACGAACGTATTTAAGTATGCTTACTGTCGCTTTTGTTCACTGAAACTTATACATCTCTATGACGACATGAATGGATGCGCCATCGAGAGTACAAGCGCTTGTAATTCACTTTAGTCGAAAGAAAAACAATAAAGACACAGAGATAAAAGTAAACACCGATTGACATGAACGATGACTACCGCTATGAATCGAATCGTTTCAACTCACCCAAATGCAACAACAACGAATGCTCCGAGCTGAATAAATAGAATCCCATTGGAATTTACGCCAAATTTGGACGAAAAATAAATGCTTTCAGCTAACTTTGGTAATGATGCTTGCCACCAGCTAAATTAAGCACCTGAGACACAATATTGACAGTCGATCGAAGTCATCAAGTTTAGTAGCGAACCACAAATGGGAAGATGATGAAACTTATGTGCGTGTGTGTGTGTATGCGTGCGTCCGATTAAAGACCGGTGATATTTTCTTAAGTTTTTTTTACATTTATTTTGTCAATATTTCAGATCTGTCGTTTTCGTTTAGATATTTAAACTTAAATAGATGTCTAAATTTCTAGCGCAGCTCTGTTTTTCAAGATTTAGATCAAAGTTCCTTTACTCCCTTCTTTCGATTTGCAATCAAATAATTATTGACCTTTTGGAATGATATTAATTAAATATTTCAGTTAAAAGTAACTAACCTTGTAAAAATAATTTACGGCGTGCAATACTATCACTAATTTAACTATTATGATTAAAGAAGAGAGCGTAAAAAATTAAAAAATGGATTTAAGTCTCCAACCATATTTTAACCAATTTTCTGCTCCGTTTATTTTTATGCCATACTTTTACAATTATAAATCTTTACAAATGAAAAGAATCTGACCGGAACCGCACTTGACATCATAAAGACATGCAGGCATAATAGGTCTAACACAATTTATCTTATATTTGAAAAATGCCTGTTCGGTGTACATAAAATAAAATGCACTGACATCTTTACAAAGAAGAAAACATTACTGTATATAAAAATCAAGTTAGTAGCATAGTTGTACATAAAGCAAGAAATCCCAACGTAAATATATCTCCGCCTTTTAACAATTGTTTATTATTCCCAGCAAATTTAGTGAAGTGATTTCAAAATTAATATTTTGTCATTAACATTATCTTGTTTCTATCTTTCTCAACCTTCATTTTCTGTATTTTCCTGATGGTTAGTCATATAATTGGATCAAATGTGTTTGGTATTTTCTTTACAATAATTCCTTTTATATTACCGATACTAATTCTACTATTAATAATATAAATTCACTTTAAGTAAATAGGATTATAAAATAATGATACGTAGAAGTGACCATCTTAGACAATTCAACCTTATGACAATAGCTTTGGGGAAACGTAATGTTTTAATGTTCCATTTAAAACGTAGCGTGTATTTTGAACCATTGTGAAAAATTTCACCTTTTATGCCTTGATATGCAACAATTTATGAATGAAAAATATTCAATTTTAATAATCTTTGCAACCTTCAAACTTTTATTATTACTTTAAAAACAGACATTTTAAAGTATATATATTAATATATTCGTATATATTAATACATATTTTAAAATGCCGGTTTTAAGAGCATACTAAAATCCCATCTAATAGTCTTTGCTCGTTTTGTATGCGATATTAAATCAATACGATATTCTCTTCGAAACCTGTTGAGATTTAAAATTTTAATATCGGATTACCGTCTAAAAATAGAAAAATCTATTTGTATCCTCTTCAGAATTAATCACATATACACATACAGGATCATATGTTTCGACTCAATTAATCCGTATATTTATGCACGAAGTGTTTTGAATACTTCGAAAAGTACCGAGAATTATGTCAATTTTTTTTCTTTTTGTTGGGTATCATATTTTAGGAAGTGTGTACAAAACAGTACTACTTTTCTTAAGAACGACGGAACAAGAAATGCGATATTCATGATCGGAATGATAGAGAGAAATAAAGAGAGAGAGAGAGAGAAAAAAAAAGCAATACAAATGCAGAAAAATGTAGATTGTGTATTATACATTACGCAAAAGCTTTTGACGACACAATCCAGTTGAACTGCTAGGAAAACTCAATCTCTTTAGAAAAATATTTTACACTATTCCATGACTTAAGAGTAAAATGCCTGCATATAGAGAAAAAATAAATTGATTAGATATACAAGAATAGAAAAAGGATGTTTCCCCATATTTGTATAACATCTCCAGCGACGCTATCCTTAAGATGCTGTGTAAAAGTAGCAGATTTTTTTCCTTGGTGGGTGTATTCTTAACAAGGTAAGATACGGAGATGTGATACTGTGATGATGACCAACTCGAAAAGGAAACAACAAGACAAGCGGTAAAAGAAAGCAATAAAAAAGACAATCTATCAAATGTATGAAACTAGCAAAAGAAGCATAACAAAAGCTGATCAAGGTGCTGAGAAATAAACAAAAATCATTAGAATATCTTTTCTGTAATGTGACATGTGAATGTTGGATGATCTTCCCACGGATGATGAGTGGGAAATATATCTTCAAATAATTGAGTGAAAAAGCAGCAAGTCCCAAAGAAAGTTACAACAGAAAAGACACGTATTTCGAATCAGAAAAAACGGTTGATATTCCTAACACACACAATGTGGGAACAGGGTTTTTAAAAACTATTGGAAACTCCAACACCAAGATTCAAACACGCATTCTTAAAGATAAGCGAGGTGCTGAGAAACTTTGTTACCTTTCGTTAAAAACAAAGAAAGGTGTTCTGGATCCCTAAGTAATATTCATCCTCTTATATAACAGTGTATGTTTGACATATTTTCCACAGATGAAGAAAAAGTGGAGGTAGCATTCACGTGTTTCAACAAAGCATACAGAAGATTCCATGACCGAACTTAGTAACCAACAAAAAAGTCTTAAGGAAAATGACAACGGAAAGAATAATCATACTCAGAGTCAGGTAAAAACATCTTAAATTCCTGAGACGTATAATAAGAAAGAGGGGCTTGGAATGCACACCATTCACCAAGTGTGTTTGGGCTTGGATGAATGGGTGGTGGAAAGTTGAGGTCTTAGCAAAAAGAAGAAAAACTGCTAAGAACCACACAAGATAGAAAATTGTGTAAAGACATGATAGCATTTGTCCTGAGAGGACGCAACACAGAGAAGAATTCGAGCCAAGAATGATTTAGCTCCATCTTCTATGCACATTGTCATGTTTTATAATGCAGGTTAAAGTTTTCTCAAAAAAAATATCAAAGCTATGATACAGCTTTTAATTTAATATTCATTCTCTTATATAACAATGTATGTTTGACATACACTGTTATATAAAAAAAGACAATATTAAGACAATGTCGAAAAAATACAATATTAAATATTTTCCATAAATTTATTAATAATATGCAATATTGTACATATCTATAGTCAGTTAGATATTTGCTATTATGTGCATTGTATTTTGACATCATTGAGACAGCTACCATTGTTCCATCCTTCCAGAAATTAACATTTTTCTAGATGATAAACTCGTCTATATGGTTTTTACAATTCTTCCAGAAAACTGATGTTTCCCTCATTTAGAGAATTGTGTAGTAATCGAAATAAGTGGCTCTCCGTTGGTATCAGTTGAGTTTGCCGGTTGTAGTAGGACATCATTGCCCATATGTAACAATTCTGCTATCTCTGAAAATAGAAAAGAAGACTAGGGTTACTCAACTGTAAATTGTTCCGACCGATTAAGTCTGGACGTTTTTCATCGATTACTGTATTAAATTGTCCTCACGGTGAAAAGAACTTATCTCAATTCAATGCATTAATGTGGCGAATAGAGCACGTCATTCAAAATGCTGTTCCAATCTCTAAAAATACATATCATTGCCTTTTGGAGAAGTTTAAAGACGCTCATTTCTTTTTTTCAAGTTCTTTTTTTCGCCACTATTGTTGTAAACAGTTTACTTTGTCGAATTGTTTCCTTTAACAAGAGAATCGCAGAATAAATGCAGTCCACTATTCCCGACCATTAACTTGTGAGGTATCCAAACATCGTGGCGATTCACGTACCCAATCGTTTTCAGACGCTTTCCGACTTCCATGGGAGAAATGCAGACTCAGCGACCATTTCATGGTTTTCATTAGTGTTATTTTTAATCGGATTTTTTATTTGAACAACATCAATGCTTGCAGGCCTGCTGGAACATACTCAACATTCCAGATCAAGCTTTTCACTGATGAAACCAACGAACAGTACTCTCAGCTAGAGACTCATCTTCATAAAAGTCACTTACCTTTTTCTTTCTCTTTGTACAGAATCTTTCCCATTTCAGATATAAAAGAGCATCAAATAACGAAAATGAAACTCCGTTTATACTTTTGACATAAAAATTTTAAATTCCTGATTAATTGTTGAAATGTTAGAAGACCAATGTATTTCGTAAGGTTCAGTCATATGAATGTGATATGTATCCCAGCCTTTCTACTGATATGAAATGTGACACAAGGTCGGGTTTAATGTGAGGAGCTCGAGCGCGTACACCCAGGCCAGTGACAAAATTTGAAGGGCCCTGCAACCGTCATCTGCCATGTTATTGGTATGACTACCGATCGTCCCTAATAATAAATTCAGAAGATTGGTAATTAATCATAATCCCAGTAATATTAGATCAAATATTAAAATTGATTCAACAGAGAGCTCGCTGTAAATTTAATTTACAGAGCAGATATTTATTTATTTATTTCATATGTAACTTAATTTCAACTTTTACATTTGAGGAATAACTATTTCAACAGGTTATTAGAACTTGCATTGTTCAACCCCCGCCTGACGTAAAATGAAGAAACTCTAGTATAACGGAAATAAAGGTTAGTAAAAAAGACAAGAATAGGAGAGGGGGGATAGTAACATACTTTTTGGGGGAGTGGAGAGTAGCAGCTTGCCCGAGAAGTCAAATGTAGCCGGGAGGAATAATCTTAGGGTATCACATGTTTAAATTGAGATTTTAACCGATATCGAAAAAATTAAGTACAGATTATAATTATTATTCAGACTATCAGAAATACGTGCTGAGCCTATTAACTTTCAATATATCTGTGGATTTAGGCTTTCTTTCTTCAGTTTCAAATGTTTTCAAGAAAGAAGTGTCTAAAACTTTAGTTTAGGGTTGGTGAAAATGTGTCTAAGAGAATAAATCTTTGTTTTCAAAACCTCACAGAAATACAATAATTTTCCTTGTTCTCTTTGGGGGAAATGGTATCTTGGTAGATCGCATTTGTAGATCTACATTTACCTTCAACTGTACAATTTTCCTTGTATGTGCAATTGCAGGAAGGTACAATACTGGTTTAGCGTAGTGTTTCAACGAATTTCTTTCAAACTTGGTTATTATGTGAACAACGAAAATAATGTCCTCCTCACTCACATTTTCATTATGTGCTTTCTTCAAAACTCTTTTCAAAAGTAACCACAAACCGTTCAGCTTAACCGTTTGACCTTATCTGATAGAGCAGAGTAGTAATATGCTCAATCGAGAACATTTTACAAAAATCTTAAAATTCTTAGGCAACGAATTGGGTATTGTTATCCAAGACTATGGCATCCGCAATGCCATATCTTTCAGACATTTCATGTAAAACTTACTGTAACCATGGAAGTTGGCTAATTGTATTTACAATTTTCAACCTACTTAGTAAAGCTCTCCACTACAAGATAATGAGATCCGTTTATTAGACATACAAAATTATGTGCGAAGTATCTGTCTTTGGGCAAGTTTGTAAGTCCGTGGTACGTAGTTTTGCTACCAGAGTACAACCATTTCAGGTTTTTACTAATTTTTCATTGTCTTGATTTATTTTGGTTCATTAAATATGACTTTCCATAAGATATTTCATCTTTGAAATTCCCGGATGTCTACTATGAAATTCATTTAATATCCGCTTTTGTAATATACTATATATTAATATTTTTTTGCAAATATAATTACTCCGTGATAGAGAGAATAAGCCTTTAAGTGTGTATTTCGTTCTAAAAGTCGTCTAACTGCATCACTTTCTTTTATTATTATTATTTTGTTTTAGAAATAAACAGGTTTTGTTCGGTTTTCCGATTACTTTTTCCAGGGTAACTGGTACTTCACATACTACATTGCATAATATATTTTTAATTTCTATTTCACTTTTTAATGCTGCAATCAGAGTATTCTTAAATGGTTCAATCTTGACAAACCAGCCCCATGTCATAATATTTTCAGCGGCTGGTATTCAATAAATAGTAATTTAATAAGTTGTTACCCAGCGTAGTAATCTATTCGATGTGTGCGTAGGAACTCCTTTTGAGGAAACAAATATTGATAATAAATATCTATAGTCTGCCTGTAATCGAAAACACCGTGTATAAATTTTTTAATGTTTTCACGTCAAATACTATTGCTATTTTTTATCTATTTCTTTCTGTCTGCAGTAGCAAACGCAAAATGTCTGCGACGGTTTTCATGTTACTGTCAACTACTTTATGTAGAATTACAGCTCCTACACCGTAGTCACTACCGACTGGAAATAATACGATTTCTGCCTTCGCATCATCGTGCTCTAATGATAATTATGACGTTAGTATTCTCTTGATTTCTTCAAACGCCTTTTAAAACTTATCAGTCCAGTTACACTTTACCCCCTTTTAAAACAAATTATTCAGTAGAGCTCTCAAATTCTGCATATTAAGTAAGTAGCTTTGATAATAATTTTCTTAGACATTCTTGTAGTTTAGTAACGTTTGTTAGAGAAGGCATATTCTTAATTGCCCTTGCCTTTGCTGTACCTGATAGACGATCATTTTTGTCAGTAATTTGCACTATAAACTTGATTTTAATGAAAAAAATCACATTTTTCCATGAGTTTGAGCTAGTACTCTCGTATTTTTAGACATTTCTTTATACATGCTCGAGATGAAGTTCCTTAATTGCACTTTTAATAAACATCTATCCGCAAATATAGTGTCCATAGTTGTTGAAATATGGCTAAAGCCAAATTCAATATAAAAAAAAGTCGTTTTAATTGATACAATCACTTGTGCGTATTTATGTTTATTAATTATGAACATCCTTATTTGAAAATACACCCCAGAAAGATTACAAAAAAATTCGAAAAAAATTCTGTTTTTTTTTTATTTCGCAAAAATTCTTAACAAGTAATTTTGTGATTTGTTTCCCTAGTTGAAAAATCAGAAAAAAAGACGATTTCTTTCTTTACATACACTGATAATGTTACCTATGCGTTTTCAACATTTTTCTTAGCTTTTATATGTGCTTTTTCATTTTTTCAAGTTCCTTTGTAAACACTCTCAGACTTAGGATTCTGTAACATTCGCTCGATATTTCTTGTAGTGTCAATATAGGATGCTACCACGTATTTCTGTGTTGTCTTCTGAAGTCAGCTCGTTTAATTTGAATCTTTCACACTCCTTAACGATTAGCGCTTATGTGACAAAATCAGATCTATAAACTTCCAACGATTGTTGAATATGTAACTTTTTTCATTGAAAATTTTAGTCGGAATATTCACCGTTTCTTAAAATCAAACTTCTCCAGGATTTGTTGGTAGTACAAAATTACAGCATTTCCCATGTTCTACTAATAATAACCTTCTCAACAAAAGTTTTGTTTCTTTTTTTTCTCGTCTTCTCAGTCGCTGCATTTTTCTTCATAATTTTGCTCGTAACTTCTAAAAACATTTAGTAGAGGTATTTCCATCATCCTAATTTTACGCGAATTCAGTTATGGCTTTTGCCACCGCGTCAAAGTGAATGTAATTGGAGAATTTTCCGTTTTCGTTTTAATTATTTCAATTAATTGTGTTGTTGTTTCTGGAGTGCCAACAACTGCTGATATTACTGTTGCATTACTTTTATCAGTTCGGCTAGTAATTCTTCCCATTTAAGAATATCTTTTTTCTTTACACACATCAAATAAAAAATTACGCCAACGTGGTACAACGTTTTCTTTGTCATTGTTATTATGTGCTCTGCAAAAAAAGAATTTTTCTTACTCTCTATTTCGTATCCTCGTTGTGTTTCGTTATCACGTATTCACTCCTGACCTTCACCATACTAAACGGACATACTTTCAATAAACTATATCGCTTTCTTTTACTAACTGTAACATTTAATTACTACTTGCTGAACAGCCTACCTCAATGGTTCACGACACATTTTTATCATATCAGTATCGATTATAGAAGAGATCGAAAAGTGCATACAATTCACCAACATTAATCCCATGCCACATACAGACAGTTACTAGATTGATTGAATAGTCACAATCCAAAAAGCAACGGTAAATTACTGTGTTAATCAAAGAACGTAAATGTATGTGATTTTTCTGGTTAAGGAAAACCGAGAACGCACCAGTCAAGTCAGCATGAAATCTTTACAACTAAAAGAAAAATTTTAAACTGCGAAAAGGAAACAAACATCATTTGGCAACAAAAGGTTGCGACTTTGAAAAAAAGTAAAAAACTGAAAAGAAAAGTAAAATATCAAAAAGAGAGAAGTTTCCTCTATTTCCCCATACGGTTATACCCTCCTCAGATTAAGACATTTACTGTGGTGTGCAGTAATATGAATTAATTTTCGGAGTGTATGATGAAATTTATTTGGCCTTGAAAAATATTATGTCATCCGGGATTGCATCAGATTTTTATCATCCCCAAACACTTTACTCGATTGTCGATTAGTTGTCCTACAGCCGTTGTTTGCGATGAATGTTACTCTAAAGAGTCGTACTACGAGTAAGCGTATGAAAATTGTAAAGCTACAGAAACACTCTGGCAAGCCTTACAAAGAGATAGTAGATATTGTTGATGTCAGCTTCTTACCTGTCAGTTGTGTCAAAAAGCCGAAGAAAGAAAGTGGATGCTTTAATTTAAAACGTAAAGCTAATGTGGTTTGAAGAGAAAAAAAACGCCAAGAGATTACATATAAATGGTCGGGGAAAGATTTTAAGAAGACAATATTAGTTTTGTTTCAATTAATTTGCACACGGGTGCATGTCTTTCAACTTTGTTTGAGTTCTTTATTGAAAGCGCTGTGCTTTATACATTCGTGTTACCGTGGGTGCCTTATTTTTTTCACAATACGAGGCTATTTAAGACTATGACTTCGAGTCTTCGGATTAATATTTTGATTTTGTTGTAATTGCGGTGTGGGTAAAACCGTTCCCTAGAGCAGCTTATTCTATGTTTAACTTTTGATCTCTTTTATTTACATTATTCGGATCATTATCCTCATCTTTGTGGCCCCCACCTTTTTATTTCCTATACTAAATTTGTTATAACTGATTCATACACTGAAGTGTCTAAAGTGTTTAATGTTGACTAATTTCATATACCAAACTTTTATTATATGTATGTGCCATTACATTTGTTTTAGAAATGTTATTTTCTGTACGTAGGACATCTATTTGGCAAGTTATTACAAATATTAATAATTTCCTTTGAAAGGATATACTTTTATTATGCAAAGATTTATTTACGACAGCACCATCTTACATATATGTGAATATTTTTTTATGAATTTACAACATGCTATTTACATTATGTTGCGTTTATCATTGTTTTTACCCATTGAATATTTTATTAACTTCTCTACGGTTTCAACTTTAACATTAAACTCAGCAAGTCTTATTTGCTCTAATTCTGTTTTTCTTCTTCTCTATATTTCTTTTGATGATGGTCCACAACGTTAGTTTTCCATTATCTGGGGAGGCTGGGTCATTCAGTTAAGTTTGTGTGTCTAAAACGTTTTGATAAGGAGGACAAATTTTTGGTTTTGCATAATGTTAAGAAGCATTGCCATTTTGTCTAAATAATCTACCCCCGTTGTTAAAATAAAGGATTTGGTTCAAAATTCCCTGTAGGTTCCTGGAATCGACATACACTTTATAATAACATACATGACGACAATAGCTAGAATGTAAATAAATATTTTTTTTCATTTTTTTTTTTAGCACTTCGGTTTTGGTAGATTATATGCAGCCAATGGATGTACTGTTTTTATTTCTCGGCTATGGTTTTTCAGAGTTTTGACAATTTCAAATAATGTATTCTTATCGCCTTTTAAAATGTCATATTTCGTATCAGAGGCTATTACTGTTATGATCTACATCAATATTTACACATCTGAAAGAAAAAAGTAAATATCAGTAGCTGAATTGTAATATTTACATTATGAAAGACAACTCATGGGTTTCATTAGTAAATCTTGCTGTCATAAATATTTCTAATAAATAACTATAATGTTAGACATAATATATTTCTAATAAGTATAGTTACTTATTAGAAATATTTATAACATATTTGGCGGGATTTTGAAGAGAAAAAACACGGTACAGCAGATGTCGAGAAAGGATAAAATATGGATGACTATCAAGGAAGTAGATGGCAACTGACATTGCATTTAAATATTTGGAGATTGTAGCTCTCAGAGAAGGAAGGAAATGGAAGGGACATCTACATCTATGTGCGAGAAAAGAAACTATTACAATAAAAGAGATGCTTTTTCGGAGGTAAGTGAGTGAGACCTTGATGCCAATCTACTAGCACTTATAAATACAATTGTTTCGTTCACTTTTTACCATTGCCCTTGGGAAAAGCATGAAACTATCTTCCTGAACATTGCACACTTTGTTATTTTTCGTTTAAAGTCAATTAATCTAGGATAAGAAAAACTCTGAATTCAAGCCTTGCCTAGTGAGAATCTTTGAGTGAAGAGAAAGCTAAAACGTAAACGCTCCAGAAAAACAAATTAGAACTCAATAGAAGACTGCTCTATTGTACTGCGTCGTATCTGTCAACGCCTACATCTGTTACTATATATAAACCATCGCTAAAGAAACAGGAAAAATGGTCGGCTTCCTGTACCGCTCTAATAAGTACCTGACTTCACATGATCTCCCTTTACAAGAACCAGATCAGGCCAAAAATTTATTAGAGTTGTCACATTTAGGCGGGAGCAGCACAGATTATATTTTCATGCCCCGATTGGGTTCAAAGTCGTCTCCGAGTTTTTATGAATGATGCTTTTTTTCTACCTTCCATTCTCTCTCTCTCTCACACGCACACACACACACACACACACACACACACACAAACACACACATGTGAGATGTCGCAACCCTCTCACTTCTCTACCACTTCAGATGAACTACATTCCTCCTAGGAGATATTTTTTGGATCACTACAATCTTCAAGTCTATGGTTGATCGTTAACGTCCTCTATTATTTGTAGAAACTGTCTCCTAATGTAACGAGTCACCCCCAGGACTTGTACTGAATCAACCTTACTATAAAAGAAACTAACCATAATTGTTTTACTGTTGCATTGTTCTCTGTCGGAAAAACTGAAAGAAAAGATTTTTAAGTGTAAAGATCCAAAGGTCTTCATAGACCGCCCATGCCTGCAGCGTTTTGCGCTACATTAATCTCCTGAATTCGATGTGTGCCAACGATACACATGAACGTTTGTTAAACCCCAGACTGATTAACTATCAGAAAATAAAAGAAAGATAGACATTATTAATCATATTTTGATTAATAATCTTAAAACTTATTTCGATACATTGTCAAATATATTGACATTAAGAGCTAAAACCTTCTGTAAACAATGTATTTATATTATCATATATATTGTCTTATAAACACTTAACATATCAAACTATAGAGAAATTTAATATCTATGGCAAAAATCACCTTCAAATTTATAAAATATGCCTAGCTTCTTCTGGAAAATGTATTGCATATTCTATTTAGGGTTTTGATATTTAAATATCTTTATCTAATCGTATCGGTACTTGTTAACATGTCTCTAAATTTCAGACATTCCAATTCGAATCGATAACTTTGTGAAGCGTACGGGCGATTTGAACGTATAATATGTCAATACTTTATTTCTACGCTTAACGTTAAATAAACTAAGTTCTTTCTGTAAAATTATTAACTTCAGATTAATTCATAATCCAAAATACCTCACCAATGAATGAAAATAATTTTTTAAAAATCATTTTATTTTTCCAGAAATAGAAAGTTCTCGTCAAAATAAAGTGAGTAGTAATGATTTGATAGCAGGAAATAAAATTGCATTTTTGGTTTGTCCGTACCAAAGTCCTTATCTTGATTGCTTTGGGAAGAACTATGTATTGCTTTATTCAATCCAGGGGCGTAATTTTTCACATTTCATGTTTTACGTGTGAGAGAATGTTTCACATTAAGTGATGCTTCTGATGTCTCGTCTTCTCTGAATTGAGTCAACTTATAACTATGTAGATATATGTAGATATATAATGTTTATATCCAATAAGCGAATATCTTATAGGATAATTAGTTGCTATGATTTTAGATACTTGAAAATTGTATTTATTATTTTTAGAACTTTCCTAAATCAATGACAGAAAAGATAATGCAATTGAACAATATAACATATTCATTAAAATGATACGGAATGAATTAAATGAAAGGATGAAATTGTTACTTGTTAATGTCTTTGTAGACACGGTCACCAAAATCAGCCAATCTCATTATCAGTTGCAAATTATCAGTTTACTTAAATATTTATTATTTTAAAATTGTTGACTTGGAAAATCACGACTAAAAATTTACATTATTGATTTAAGGTGATATTCTATTGTACTAGGCAAATTCCAAAATTCAAAATGCAAAATCTGCAATGCAAAAAGTAAATGTATACATTGCTTTTTACTTACAGTCTTGTAAGTTATTTCTATGTATGTCTTAAGATTTTAGACACGGCTAAACAATAGGCGATGCTTAGTAAATATAGTTCCTTGCTGGGCTTTTATTTCTGTTCGTCTGCCAATGTATATTAATGCTAGAAATATCCATAATCATAATTCTTGGCTGGATTAAAAAAAATAAAAATGTCGATGCGATCGATTTAGACTTGAGCCTGAAAACTATTAGCTTTGTTGCTTGGATTTCATATTTCAATCATATCAGTATGTCCGCTTCCTTTCGCTGAAGGAGGCATTTCTTGTTCTTGAGCAAACACCTGTGTTTGTCTTTGTGGTCAGATGTGTTCGATAACAAATGATTATTTATGAGTTTGTCGTTTTCAATCTTTACTGTTATATCAGCGAATCCGCCCTCAGAGACTGACAGTTTCTTCGCGACTTTAGAACTTTTATCTTGAACCGTGTTTTTCCCTGCAGACACAGTGATTGATAACATTGCTTGTTTAGTTTCAACATTCTTTTGTTTGCGAAAGCACCTCTTTCATTTATAATTAAAATCTGGTGTAACTGTTGACACAGTATAATAAGTTAAAGCAAGCCATATTACAGCCAAGTTGTTTAAAGTAAAAATTACTGCTAAACACATATTGTTTTAAACTATAAATACAAATAAGACAGTATGACGAGCAATTAACGGAGAACAGTTTGCGAAGCAATTATATATTTTTCTTTTTTATAATATTTCAAGAAATTTACAAAAATGTACCGACCAATTTTTTTTAAATAACCAGCACTCATTTACACTAATTATATTGTTCAGACTTTTTTCCCGATCTTTGCTGCCATATTCACGATCTTTAAGCCGCTGTACATTCTGGTTTATTTCTTCAAGTGAACTATCTTGGGTAAATGACACCAGATCCAACAAACTGGGATAGAAAACATCCTCTGTCTGTCTACCCTATATGAAGGGATTCTCGAAAAAATACAAAAGATCTGTGGTCCATATAACATTAGGATGTGCTTCAAAAGTGGTTCATCACTTCGCAGACACCTCTTCCAAGTAAAATCTTTCATAGAGGAAAACATTATTAGGGGATGTGTGTACACCATTTCATGCAGCGGTGGCATAATATATAAAGATGAAACGGATCACCCTCTTAAGATATGACCAAGAATACCACAAAGCCGTAATTCGATAGGGAAATGGAAAATTCAGGCGTGGGGTTATTACCGCCACCTGTAGGATAAAGTTGAAATAATCGACAGTACACATCTGGTAAATACGGAAACTAAAGAAATCAGCACATATGCTAGGCCACAAAAATGTCTTAATCGGCCAAGCATAGAAATTAATAGAATACGGAGACCAGTAATACCAATAATAGCACTCCGCTAGAGAAAAACAATTACAAACAACAATATTGTAAAATGAGCCCTGGTACAAAAACTTGATTACTGGTACAATAGGTTTATAAGTCTCGAAAATTCATATTCAAGGCATTAGGTTCATAAAATCTAGTGGATAAAAGTTTTGGCTGATTCCAGTGACTTGACTTCAAAAGTTGTCAGTTCAATATCCTGGTTACGGCAGAGCTGTACTAAAACTCAGAGTTGAGTTAAATGAAACTAAATGATGCTGATATATCGGGAAGAAACATGGCTCGTGAAACTAAAACAGTCTACCCTAGTCTACGAAATAAAGTGTTTATTTCAAAATTTCAATCATATGAAGAAGGCCGGAATGTACAACGGCCGAAATGTCGTGAATATGGCAACAAAAATGGGACAACCGTCCCAATAATGTAAATAGTGTTAAAAATTACAACACTTTATCTCAAAATTATACACGTACCAGGATCCTATAAATGTTATTTATGAAATTTAATAACGATTATGGAAAATTAAATTTCGGAAGCAATACAACGACTTCTATTTACCATTTTTGTGCGATCATCTGAATGTTGCCTTGTTACAGGAAAGCATCCGTTATACTTAAAATGCAAGAGCTGAAAAGACATTTCGTCAGACTATTTTAAAAATTAGCACAAAAGTTCTTAGTAAAGACATGAATCTATATATTTTCTACAACTAAGTGTTCCATAGTAGGTGAGACGGGGTTCTTCAGATTAGAATCTCAGATAATCAATGATAACTATTCTGAATGCATAATCAAGTATAAGCAATAGCTATCATATTTAGTAGGACCTAAAAAGGGACAGGAAATAAGGAACCATGATCGCCTACGTCTAGAATGGAAAATAGATGAACATTCAAGGTTAATAAAAATTGGATCTGTGCGATGTTATGATCACCTCTATATAAAGGATGTAGCGTTCTAAAAATGACAAAAAAAGATTGTTCTTATATCTATTAATGTCTGAATATATAAAACAAAAAACTTGTTCTATGTTTTTATTGTTGAATTTTTAAAGATTAGACACAATGGTCTTTGATTCCTTATACCGAAAAATAAAATAAAATGCTGATGCCATTAATCGGCATGAGACTGTTTCCGTGTAATAATAAATAGTTGATTAAAGATCACATGGAACTCAACTTGAATTATATTCCTCATTTTCTGGACATATAAAAATAAATAACCCAGTTTAATTTTCCCACCGGAATACCAGAATGGAACATTGGGAGGAAAAAGTCTAAGTGATTTGTTGCCTAGCGATAATATTGATTCTTTAGTATCCAACGACAGACAAGGGATATAATCGCTCGAAATCAAAGCAGAGACCTTTCCTAGAGATTGTGATTAGTAAATACCATCAAATAACTTGAACACTGACTTTTTTGCGTCACGTTCAAAATAATAACCGAATCTCTTTTAAACTTCCATATACTAGAATGAATAATTCTCACTGAGCACTTGATAGAAGCGATTAGAAAATGCGTTTTATTTCTAATGAAAGCGGTTATTTTGTTATAAATAAATAATCTATCGAGCTAGATGGCATAATTTTATCATGATACATGTCTAGGAACTAAGGAGTAATTCTACGATGTTATTTCTACAAGAAAAGAAAAATGTAGATCACACACACAGAGACACACACGTAATTTATAAATCCATAATTTACAATTACCTTTAATGAAAATATGGAAAAAATACAAGAATACTATTTAAATCGCAAATTCAAAAGCATGTCGCTATTCAAGAAGCATTATATATATATATATATATATATATATATATATATATAGAACAATTCAATTTTACTATTCTTACATTATTTAATAGTGGAAATGGAGTATTGAAAGATTTTTAAAATAGAATGATATACAAACGATTTCAAGTTGAGTGCGGTACGTGAGAGCTTTGAAGGAATACTTTTCCTTCAAGCAACACAAAATAAATTATATTACAATCAAAACATGATGGAAAATAACAACAGCGGAAACATAACACCCTTGAGAATGAAAACCAAAAATTGTAAAAAGAAACAAAGTAAAATGGTCTATATAATATTCTTGCACTCACAAATAATTAGAAATCACAAAAAAGACATTTAACAAGTTAGAAATAATAATTAAACCTTCAAAAGAAATATATTATACAAAAATCTGAAAAGATATTCACAAAAATAATCATACAAGCAAAACATCATCATAAATACAATTTTTAAATATATGCCAAAATGAAAAAAAGAATTATAGACAAAAAGCAAAACAGCTTAATACAGTGAAGATAAAAATTAAATAGATTGACAAGTGGTTAGCTATAAAAAAAAAACAACTGTTTGAAATTTATATAAAAATAATAATTATAGATAAAAATAATAAAATAATAGCAAATTATCAGATTCATAAGAGAGACAGAACAGCTGAATTTGCTAGAAAATTATTGGTAAGAAAAACAGATAATTTATATCTATGTTTGTGACGGCATTTAAAAACCAATTCATTCTGTTGGTTTAGAAGCTGGTTATTGCCACTAAATTTAATTATTTTTATTTTTTCACCTAAGTATAGGTTTCGTATATTTCTAAAGCTAATGACAATCTGTAATATTCTTGTGATCTTCTATTCGATCTGTATTGAAGGTTGTCTATCTTTTAATTTCCGGAATTATTTAATCAGAACAGTCTATGTTTTAAGGTGTGGCCTAGAGAAGGTATATTTACGATTATAAAATCTACGTTTCCAAGATCAAGCAAAAATTTCAAAATATACTTTTCTTTCTTTATCTTATTCCATAGGAAAATAGTTGATTGGTGTATGACTTTTTTAGACATACATATACCTCCGACTGGACAGTTATCCTCTATTCTAAAATTACAGAAATGATTTGTATTTATTTGTTGATTTTTATAAAAATTATTTTGTATTTTATTATTATAATGATTAATGACGCTGTAGATATTGCTAGTACAGGAGTAACTATTTTTTTATGTTTTTCTATGAACGATCTTACTTAGAAAATTTAAAATGTTTATAGATGAAAATAAGAAAATATCTACCACTATTAACGTTAAACGATTGGTAAAAGGTGGATCTGAAATATAAAACACTTCTTTCACTATTTTTTTATTTATTAATCCCCCTTTCATTAGGGGGGTTTAGATAGAATAATTCATGTTTAAGCCCGCTCGTTCGATAGCGTTACAATTGATTTTTATATCATTAAATATTTTGTTATTGGAGGATAATTTATTTACCCTAGTATAAACGGTATTGGGAATTTGTTTTATCACTTATTGGGGATAGTTAGAATTAACATTGATGTATATTGGAGACCCATTATTTTTATGATATGGCTCAAAAGTAAGCACTACATATGATCTAAAATATTAAAATCACCTATCATGGTAGTCCTTCTTCATGCGCACTTAACCGACAAAAATACGAATGTCGCTAAAATCTTTATATGACACCGGTGTTTGCATATTAAAAACAGATACGTCGTGATGTATATAATATATTCTTCATGTTCTTGAAGCGGTCTCCTTTTGAAAAGAGGCGATGATTATCGTAGGTTACAATGTATCTAATCCTCAATGATGTTTCGGTAGATATTGCGTGACAGAAGTTAGTATATATCTGCACTTCATACAGTAGCTTTATGCCGAGAGTGCCTCATGATGCTATCAAAGCAGAAAGAAAATGAAATTCAATTACTTTGTAATCACGATTGGCAGAAGAAAAAATAATTCATCGTATCAATCATTAATACATAATTTACCTCCATACATATAAAATCTATGTAATGTATGTTCTAACGCTTATCTTTCTTCACTCTGATTAAAGCTATCTGCAATTTCTGTCGCAGTATTGGATTGTAGTAAACGACAAATATTCCTATTATCTACTCATATCGATTCATCTTGCGCACCCAAATCTGTTTGTTTACTTGGTGGGTTTTTACTCCTGGGGTCACTTTCTATTGACACTCATCAAAATTGATTGTGAGTACCTAATAAGCTTTGTCCTTTCGGAAATTCTCTAATACAGTTTTCTAACTGTAACAATGTGTTTTTTATCAAATTCAATGGAATCTTTATTGTCCATTACTGTGATATTCACCACATTATCATAAATTTCGCAATGATGGCTTAGCTACTGGCTTTGACAGATAAATTTGCAGTTACAAGAAAGTAGCTATCTTTCTTGTCACAAATGCATGCAGATAATATTAAACCATAAACTCCTAGTTAGAGTCTAAACGTATTAACTCTTTATGATATATATAGACTATAATTTTAATAATGTTGGAAAATGAATATTTCTTTGAAAATGCTTCCTTATTTTCATCTCAAATCAATAAAATAGGAACTTCAAGGGCAATGGTCTCTATATATGGAAAATAGGGTCAGTTTAATTGAGGATAGAAGATATGGCTACTTTTAATTCAAACTTCTATGTGGTGTGTAGCTTCAGAACGTGAGTGATCATAGCTTTCTTCAATTCTCATTCCTTTATAGCTCTTAAAATTTTTTGCCATTTTTGCTATCTTTCCTAAACGCTGAAACAAGTTAAGTAAATAGAAGATAGCAATTAATGTTGCATTTAAACTTTTAGGGATCGTAACTATCAGGCAAGCAAGCAATCGATAGGAAGTTCTACAAACAAGAGGTTTGATAAAAGAAAATTTATAGTAGAAGAGGAGATGCCCTTTAACTATATTGACTGTAAAAGGTTCGGTCTTAGATGCCAATATAGTAGTACATGTAAATACATATGGTCTAGTACCAGGGAAAGAAAAGCACGTCAGAGAAGTTTCCAGGAAAATACTTATAAACAAGACAGAAGGAAGCCACATCAGGTTGGTGAGAAAGTAACTTGAGGCGAGCTTCTAAGTCCGGATTGATTATATTGTCGGGAACTTCAAAATGAATAGCAGATTGTTTATGCGCTTTTTTCTCTCATCTTTTATATGTTATGTGAGTGTGAAAGTTTCTGAACCCTCTTTCGTCATTATGTAAACTGGGAATTCTATCCGTCTCTTCTTGATGTTAATTATACGTGTCTTTTCCGTCTCATTTTTTCTCTAAGACTTCGTCGGTGCTCACCTGTTGAATCCATGATATCTTCGGCCACCTTCTGTAGAACCACATTTCTGATACTTCAAGTCCCTTCTTCATCAGTGACGAAATTGTCCAACATTCACTATCACATCGAAAGACAGATCTTACTAGTAGTGATTTATGAAAGTAATTTTGGCAAAGAATTTACAAAATCGTTTTGGTGCAGTTACACTCAGTATTAATTTTTAATACAGGTTCCTTTTTTTTTTCAGGTGTCGGAAGTACTCTGGGCATTGGCATCTATGTCATTATTACGCATGTGGCCCATCACCAGGCAGGACCGTCTGTGGTCATTTCTGTTCTTGTCGCTGGTGTTGCTGCTCTTCTCTCAGGTAAGTCATTACAAATTTGAAATAATGTTGTCATTATTCTATTGGCAAAATATAATTTTTACCTTGAAGTATAATTTAAATAAATTTATTTAAGGACGAATATAATTACTTGATAAAACGTTTTTTTTTGTTTTGTTTTTTGTTTTTTTAATCATATCACCACGAGCAAGGCGGTAATGCCACTGATGCGCAGGGGGCTACGTAAGAGTGAAAAGATTGAACAAGAGAAAGTCAGAAACCACATCCTAAACAGAGAAAAGGGATCAGCCTCTTCACCTGTTTAATAGACGTGGGTGGAGTGGGAACCGGGCAATAATTCAGTCTATCTACTCCTATTAGTCTCTGCTGTAATATTTTTATATATATTTCGCTATCATTTTTGCATTGCTAGCGCTATTTCCTCGGCAAGTCAAAAACAATTCTTTAGCTCCACCAATTCAGAACTTCACTAGTAGCATATGTCTTGCTATTCACACGGAAAAACTCAAATTTATTTCTTCCGTAGTCCAAGTGTAACAATTTGAAATCAGAAAGCTTTCCCTCCACTAAAACAGTGGGGAAAATATTTTTTTCATCCCCTCCTGATTTTCTAAGTTTGAACTTTACAAAAATAGGAACGGTCTATAATTTTCAAAGTTAGATCCGTCTAGAAAATTTAAAATAATGTGATTTCCTAGAATGTTTTAAATATCTATCTCTCACTTTCAAGACGGACCAACCATGAAAATTATAGACCGTTCTTTTTTTGTAAGGTTACAAACTCAGAAAATAAGCAGGGGTTGAAATACTCATTTTCCCTAATGTAACTGAATGATACCTGAAGATATTAATCGTGGTCACTTCAAGTCAAGGATTATCCATCCTCCTTATTCTCCACCTTCTCTTTCATTCATTCATCAAAACAATTTACCTGCAACACTCTTTAGCTTCGTTTTATTTAAATTTTATTTAAAAACAGTGTATGTTCACACCAAGTCTATAAATTACCGCTAGAAAGTAAGAGATAACAAGTATGCTCAAACCCCCAACGACTTTCTCACTAATCTTGTCGCGCCTAGATGACAGTCTTCACAATATCAAATTATTCACGAATACATACGTCATCTAAATATTGGTTTTTGGGTTTTCCTGTGCTGTTGCAAACGCAGCAACTATCACAACCACGATCGTAACTGTCTTTTCCACACTTCGTAAATCCCGAGTGAGATCAATTTCAGAGGAATGTGTTAAAACATGGAAACATTTTGTTAGAAACGAGAAACGAATATCCAACTACTGACAGGGGTCTATTTTCCTGTATGGCAGTAAAAGCTGGACAATTTTATAATGAGAATAAATCCGACTCATAACGAAGGGACTACTTTTAGGGAATGATGATAAGAATATCCTAGATAAAGAAAATATGGGTAAACTGAAAATATAAATGAAACACCTACAGAAAATCAACCACATACTTAATGAAAGATCGAGAAAATACTGAGACATTTTGAAGAAAAACAGTTTAGAAAACTTAATACTCACAGAACATATTAAGTAAAGAGAAAGAGAAAAAACAGCGAGCAGCTGAACTCATGTGTTTGAGCGAAAAGATGGCAGAATTGAGTTGGAGCAAAGTGGCAAACGTTGTTTAGGCTTAAAAGGGCCAGGAAGTAATAGAGAGTCATGAGAGCCCCATTTCATTGAGGGGACATGGTATATAAATTATGATGTAGATAATCTACTAACGTGACGGCGTATATGTTATTTTACGTCTGGCATTCTCTACCTTCTTTTTTCGAGGTGCCTGGTCAATTTAGTCCCAGTATATGCTATTCTAGTGCTTACTACTAATACTGCCTTGGATTTGTTTACATGACTGAAATCAAGTTTCTTTTGCATGCTTTGCAATGTGGAACATTTTATTTAATTATATCTGTATTTATAGAAAATATGTCTTTATGTTTCATATGTTTTAATATGTTAACAATCTTTACTAATTCATATTTTTCTTTCGATATATTGTTACTCATAAACACAATTACAACGATTACAATAAAACAATGTCGATTAATCTTATTGTATAAGTACAAGCTGGAGAAAAGGAATCATTTTTTAAACGGAACATTATATGTAATGAGAAATAGGTACACTTTGATAACAGTGGTCGAGGAGATCAGTGGTTAGATGCAAGTGAATCACCAAAACATTACCCATAATCTCCGCTGCACCCTGCAATTTAAAGGCTACTGTTTTGTAGTCTTTCAGGGGGTTCAAGGGAAAACAATAACTGCAAACTTGTATTACAGAGAAATTGCATCTACTTACAAAAATATTGAAAAAGAACATCCTATATTTGTGAAAAGAGATGGCCGAATTTTGATGCACAACAACGCACAGTTGCAAGCTTCTAAATTAACTGTGTACAGTCGCATATCATGAATTATTAGATGATATTGTAATCTTCATCTTGCAAACAACAATTCCGACGGGTGGTCTGCGTCCGTCGTAGGGTCGGTAGAGATTGGTATGATCCACGTAAGACTGGTATTTGCAATTGATCTGAATTGCGTTAGGTTATCTTAAGAAAAAATATAACCTCCGAATCAAAATCAATTTGAACTATGGTTGCTAATATTCACTCATGCATTTGGGAAAGTTATGGATTCACTTATCTCCTTTTTCTATTCTATTGTCATTTATTTTGAAAAAAAAGCAAATGTTTTATTTTATACCACAATATTTGATGAACATAAAAGAAAATGAGTTAAACATTTACCGAAATTCATCAATTATAAAACCATACAATAATTACCTATGTATAATTATATAACTTTAGGTTAATCAAGAAGTCTTTATGTCTGCTTTATTGAATCGCAGTATGAGTACTTTCTAATTGCATTCTTTTTTGATGGTATAAATACTATATATATATATATATATATATATATATATATATATATATCGTATTTATACCATATATATATATATATAACATCTATACCATATGTATATATATATATAGTATTTATACCATGTATATATATAGTATTTATACCATATATATATATATATATATATATATATATATATATATATATCGTATGACTCCAAGCATGGCGGTAACGCTACGGAGTGCATAAGTGTAAAAAGATTAAGCAGAAGAGAGTGAAGAGAAGGACGAACCAGTTAGAAAGGAGCAAGAGAAGGATGAGAATACAGGTGTGATGACAGTTTTAAAGGTGGAGAGAAAGGAAAGGATATACAGGCTGGTGAATAAAGAACTAGAGTCAAGTGGTTAAGAGATGAGTATTGACATTGCATTTAAATTCCTGAAGGTTGCAGCCGTCAGTAAAGAAGGAATATGGAAAAGAATTCCACAAGCGGGAAGTGCAAGAAAAGAAGCTGCAGGAGTAGAATTGTCGTCTGCATTTGGTTGAGCTAACTGTGAATGGGTGAGACCCAGTTGCCAATCTGGTTGCACGAGTAAACACCTATTGCAGAGGCACCAGTGACTTAAGTTTGCTAGAGCAGAAGCCATAAAAGTATTTATAGAACAAACAAAGGGAAGCTATATCCCGTCGGTGGAGAAGTGGCTAGAGTTGAGCCGCCATGTCGGTACCTGTCACATTACTGATTCTTCTTTGGAGCCTGTCAAGAACACTGAAATGAACAGCAGGGGCACTTGACCATATATGGCAGCAGTATTCCACACACGGACGAATGATTGATTTTTATATATGCAGGATGGATTCAGGCGGAAAACATCCTCGCCCGACACAGTGACCCAACCTTCTTAGCAGTGGATTTAGCTATATATATAATGACGTAAATTAATAAATATTCATTTGAGGAGGATGGACATATGTATAGTATTCAGTTTTATGGTATTATTCATGTTTTAATAAAATAGTGATCAATTTATGAACAAAGCTGTATTCTATTTTAATTTAATTTATTTTATTTTATTAATGCGGAGTCATATCACAAATGCATTCTCCCTGAAATCAACAAGTAATTATAAAATGGTGCCAAGTAACTGGAAAACCAGCATAAATAAGGAAGCTAAGAAAATAACTAAGAATGTAAATGTAAATGATAGGGTACCAATTTTACAGAAACAACAGGCATTCATCACAATCAAAGACCACAAAGACAATTTCTTTAACAACGTACAATAAAGGTTATTAAACCCTTAAAAAAACTACATAGGTAAAATTAGCAAAATTATCCTCGAAAGAACTTCCAAGAATGCCTTAGGCATGAACCAATGGAAGAATACAGCCGAAGCAATTCATTGGTTCACAAATATAAAAAAATAAAAATGAATGCACTTTCATCCAGTTCGATATTTTGACTTCTATCCATCTATAGCTGAAAAAAAGGTTAACCACAGCCTTAAATTTGGCTAAACCTTATTGCCGCATCAGTGACGAAGACATCAGCATCATCAAACAGGCCCAGAATTCTATTTTATTTGAATACCTGTAGACTAGAAAAACAACCCTGATTTCTGCATCTCCATGGGGGCCGATAATTCTGCAGAGGTCTATAAATTGGTAGGGCTTTTTTGTTCTGTAATCTTAGGAACAGCTTTGAGTTAAGTAACAATTGACTTTACCGAGAAGATGGATTGATACTCTTCCGTAAAACTAATTCACAAAAAAAAACTCAGAAAGGATGTAATAAAAATTTTCAAAGACTGAGATCTTAACATTATCACCTTAACTAAAGCTAATGACATACATTTCTTAGATGTTAACTTTTACCTGAGCAATGGCCTGTACAAACCATACACTAAGGACTCACACAACCACACATACATCAACAGGGGATCAAATCAACCACAGAGAATCACGAACAACCTACACAAATCAGTCTATTCCCATTTAAATAGCAATTCTAGCAATACGGAAAGTTTTGTCATTTCTAAAAGTAAATACATTAATGCTTTAGAAAAAACTCAATACTAGTTAAAAATACTCCGTTAAAAACAAGGTAGGCAGAAATAAGCACAAATCACGTTAACGTAACATTTTTTTTGTTCAAAGCTCCATTCAGTCATTCAAACTAACATTGATAATCTATTTCTTACCTAAATTCAGAAACATTTCTAACATTTACATACACCAAAAATAAGTCTTCAATAGAAACAATGTTAAAGTTAATTATAATTGCATTAAAACATAGATAAATACATTCTACGAGATAATGTTATGGTATCAAATAAATATTTGGCCCACATAAACAACATCCGTCACCCAACTAATAGCAACAATGAACCTTCTAAAAATACTTGCAACTGTTAAAAAGTAAAGCCTGCCCATTGAATGGCCAGCGTATGTCTGAAAGTATTGTTTATAGAGCTCGAATTCATTCGGATGATAATGATGTTAAATTTTACTTTGGAAGTACTTCTAACACGTTGAAGATAAGATTTAACAACCACATGTTGTCTTTAAACAGTAAATACAGCAAAAGTACTGGTTTATCCATACATTATGGAAAATTAAAAAACAACAGTAAGAATATTATTACCTGTAATATTGTAGCTAAATCCAAACATTACAATGGAAAATGAAATAAATGTAATCTATGTCTTTTAGAAATACTTCTCATCTTAAACCATATCACAAATCCAAATTGCTTAATAAAAAGTGATTTAATGACCACATGCTGTCATAGAAAAGATACTTACTTAAATTCTTAGACCCTGATTAATATCATTTACGGTTACCTATTTCTTTCTTTCGTTCTTTCATTCTCCCACAATTTCGCTGTTTACATTTTTAATTCTTATTTCTAAATCTTGCCTTTTAATTTTTCTTTTTTTTCTTTTTCTTTTCTTTTTTCTTTTATTTTCTTTTATCTTATTTTATTTTTATTTAAGATTTTCAAATTTTAATTTTCCCTACATTTTTATGAACTTGTAATATTTGAATATTTAAATTTTTAAGACTTAAGATTTACGCCCCTTTGATTTCTTCTTCTTGAATTTTATTATTTTTTGTTTTTTATTTCAAATTTTTAATTTTAATTTTAACTTTTTATCTACATGTAACCGTATAATATTTAAACTTTTAATCTTGTTATTAAAAAATCAGCAACTCGAAAGAAGTTAAATTAAAACCTATTAAACCGTCAGTTTGAAATATGCACCTGATGATTGCATAACGCATGAAACTCCGACTCGTACCATAGACGTAGGATAATATGTAGAGAGAGAAAGAGAGAGAGTGGGAGGAAGGGAGGGAGAGAGAGTGGGAGTATTGAATTCTAATGGTGTTTAGTGGCCAAATTGGTGATTAAGTTCAGTAGTTTACTGTTAGGGAGGTATATTTAGAGAGCAAGATTTTTTTTCCATAAAGTACTCGATATCAGCAAAGAGCGTTTATAAAATTAATTTGAAGATTTTTCATAAAATTAATTTGGAGATTTTTCACTTAACTGAGAAGGGTTCTTTCGGTCATGTCTAATTCAATAAATGAACAAAAATCCCTGAATAGAAGTTTTGTGGTGTCGTGACATTAAATTTCTAAGTCAGCATGACTAAAAACACTGCTCAGTTAAGTATCATCTGTGTGTGTTAACAATGGGCCAAACGCTTGCCAAAACCCACAAAAATAAATAATCAAGGCGCTCAATATCGAAAAACAGATTGTTATATTATTAAATTTTTCAGGTAAAAATAATTACTTTCCCCTAAATATTGTGTGAGTGTTAGTAAATTATCACTCACCCCGCCAATAATTTCAAATATGTCAAAACAGCACTGTCTCGATAAATGACTAGAACGGATTTGGCAATATGAAATTTTCGTTCTCGCAAAAACAAAAATGGGACTTTCAAAAAGACGATTATTTTTTTGACACCGCTACTACTGCTTACACTCTTCACTCTCTCAGCAATGATTACTTACAAGATTATAAAATTAGCGAACTGCATATAATGCAATATATATTATTTAGTACATTTATAAAGAAATACAGTTGAAAAATCATTTCAAAAATTCATAAAAATTAAAAGATTTATAAAATAAAATATTTATCAGAATACGTAAACAAAAAACAATGCAATAATTATTATCTATTTTATAAATTACTATGAAACGTTTTTCATTGATAATTTTATAAAAGAATACCAAAAAAACCATAAAACAATATAGTTTGAATAAATATATGATATCAATTAATTTTTTAAACAATAACAATTGCCGAGGGATTTAAAAGTGCATATAGTCATTGCAGTGTCAAAAGAATAACCGTACTTTTGATACACTGTTAATTTGTGTGCACAAATTTCAAAAACTGGCACAGATTTTTTATCCAAAGACTTTTTACCCAAACATATTTAGAGTTCCATGTGTATCATGACGCCATTTTATCTAGTTTATTTTGGCAGATTGCGCTGACTCACTCAAGCAGATTATGTCTGAATAAAATTGAACCGCTGTCAAATGTCATGATTTTATGAATGTCTTCCTATTACTCAGAATATGCATTTTGCTGGAAATAATGTATTTCAGCAGAACAATGTTCTTTGTCATGCTAGATGCTCTAATGTCTAGTTAAATGAGTATAACTTAGAAATTAGTTCTGTCCAACCAATCACTAGTGTTAAAATAGATATACGAGCGTCATAAAAAGTCAATGTAATTTTTCTATTTATCTATTTTAGCAAAAGCAGACTTATAGAGAAATCCTTATTGAAAGAGAAAATGATATCTTCTAAAATCCTCTCCTGGGTGTGACGATTAAATTCATCAGAGACTAAGGAATTTGACCGGAAGGTTTTGAAGAACGTGGAACCATCGTGTTGTTGTTCCCAGGACCACGCTAACTCCGGTTGGTAGCACCAGTTAGGTTCCTATATAAGAGCAAATAGTTAAAAATTAATGCTTTCAAAAATTTAAATTTCAGCATTAAATGACGCATAAGAAGTTGATACGCCGCTAAACAAATATTTTTGAAACTGTCAGGAACCAGTAAAATATCACCAGAAATAAAGAAAAGACAAATACTGTGCTACGAAATATCAGTCCTTCTATATTGCAGGAATTAGTAGACAATCTCTCCAAAGAGGGAACTTAAATAAATAAAGAAATAGTTCTACAGAAGGATGCTTAGATTAATATAGACGAAACCTGCAAGCAATGAGTAAATTTTAAGTAATATAGAATGAAAAATATAACTTATACATCAAATCAGAAAAATACATTACATTTTGAAGATATATAATTAGGAGGGCTTGAAAAATTAGACACTAACAGGCTATGTTTAAGGCAGGAAGGATATATGGAAACTGGAATTAGCTTAACTAACTTGTTTATACTGATGGCAGAAACAAGACTAGGAGGGATTATAAAAAAATAAAAAATATTGCTAAGAGTTAGAATGGATAAAAATTTGGGATTCCACGATCATTCGTGTACCTAAAGGGAAAAGGCACATAGAAGGAAAAATGAAAGTTTAATGTTGAGAAACAGTCTTTATATCTGCTATGTACTATGCTTATAATTTGTCAGCATTTACACCAATGTGGGTGAAATAATATCTGGGTTTTAGGCATGAAATTAATTAAATATGACTGGCTGTTGCTGCCAGTTCTTGTATATACGAGTGTTGATAAAAGATTGTATGTTAGAAAGAAAAGGTAGAATGAAGTAGAATAATTATATTGATATTGGTTTGGTAAACGTCGTTTTTTCAGACGCCAAAATGATTAAATTTGAACTCTAAATTATAGTATTTAAATGAAAAATATTTATTTTGAAATTCGTAAAATAACTCCAAGTGGATGAATATCTTGACTTATATAAGTGCATGCATGTAGATTATATATATATATATACTTCTTAATTTCTGTTGTTTTCTGGTTCACCTTGATCCAAGGTAGTACAACAGGTAAGAATCCTAACTATGGCTAAATGTTAGAACACAAGCAAAACACTTTGAAAGTATAAAAATACATTCTTATATTAAAATACCAGCAACACATTGAAAAAATGACCATCGATACATTTTATCTGTTGCTAAATGCATACAATTGTATTATATATATATATATATATATATATATATATATATATATATAACATAGTACACTTGGTATACAATCCAGGTAAATTCCGATAGAGACGAACTCAAGAGAACTCAATGTTAAAGTCATTTATTAAATTTAATATAATTAAGAAAAGATTTTAGATTATTAGAATGGGTTCACTGCGTCCTGATGTTATTATCGCGGCTCGTCAGATCCAAATGGTACAAGAGTTGGTCCTCAAAAAAAAAAAAATATATATATATATATATATATATATATCTGTGTGTGTGTGTGTGTGTGTGTTTGTGTGTGTGTGTGTGTGTGTGTGTGTGTTTAGGCTTGTCAGATAAAATAAGGCATGTCAGATAAAATAAATTGCAACCAACATTATGTATAACTTTCATGTATTATAATTAAAAGATGTGAAAAATGCGCTGTAACTTTTACAAGTACTGTTCCCAAATACTTTTAAACTCCAACCACGATTATCTTCAAGGATGTAAAATTTTCTGAAACACTGTTTCGCGGTTATTTTTTGTTACTACAACATACATACCGGGAGTTGATTTTAGAAGGAGATTGAAAGTAATTGCGAACATTGAGAAATGGAAAATAAAATCAAATCTAAAAGCTACATCGTATTTCTTACATTTTTCAATTATTATACATATAAGTTAACCGTGAGCGCGAAAGGATTTTTATGGCACGGGCCTACTCATTAAAGATAAGATGATAAAGATTTTTATTACTGTAAGTAAAAGAAAGAAAATGTAATTATATGTTTTATTGTTTATTTCACGGCCATATGCATATGCAATCAAACAGACATTTTGATAAGTTGTTGGTATTCTTATGTTTTCTTTGTTTTTTTTTATCTCCAACATTGATTTTACTTTTTACCCAGCGTAGAACTTTTCACAACTTAATCGAAGGGAAATATATTATTCCAGTGCCTTGTTTCAATTTCACTCAAACTGTGAGCATGTGCTATTAAATAAAGTAAATTACATAAACACATGCAAATTATGCACACACACATACGCACACACACACACATATATATATATATATATTGATTGTTTAATTACTTATTTTCTGGTCATAATAATGTTAGACCAGTGCACATTTGTGAGAAAAAGTGTTCAATAAATTATATTGTAGAACTTTTGAATATTTTCCATTTCTAAACGAGTTATTACGTGACCTAAGTTTCTACCATATGTGGTGTCTTCAGGCGATTTGCAATAACTGCTATTGCAACTAATATCTAATATATAACTAATATTGCAAATCGCCTCAAAACACTACTCATGGTAGAAACCTAGGTCGCGTAATAAGCCGTTTACAAACGGAATATATATATATATATATATATATATATATATATATATATATATATGACTATTTACGCTCACACAACCTGATTGAGCACTCTGGAAGAATGGTAAACTTTGAAAAAAAGTAGCTACTCTGGCATGTACGCATCGCTTATTCAGTAAAATGAATTAGAGCACTCTGGCTGTTGGGCGCGTATAATGATAATATACACGTTAAATGGTATGCCTTCTTCTGCCGCGCGTCCATGGCCCAGAGGTAGAATCGCCGACTGACGCCAATTCGGTCAGGTTTCAATCCTGGGTTTAAGAGCACTCGGAGTCTAACCGTACTGATGAGCTGTGATGCAGCAAAACAGATCTATCTGTGGATGACACTCTTTCTCTCTCTCTCTCTCTCTCTCTCTCTCTATATATATATATATATATATATATATATATATATATATTACATACACGCACATAGAATCACACGCAGACAGTGTGTGACAGAGCATTATCACATTTATAGTAATAGATTGTAGCAATAAATATTTCTTGCATAAACATAAGTAAAAAATAATTCTCAGAAATACCTCATATATAAGGCTAAGGACTCTGGCAAACACTCTGGCCCCTATACCTATCTCCTTCTTTACTTCTTACTGCTTTTTGACAAAGTATATGAGGCTCTTATGAATGATGAATCTCACCTCCAACAAACTACTCTATGACAAACAATATGATTTCCTCTTCGCCAGGTCTATCGCTGGTGTGCTAACAGCCATCACTATATATTTATACCAATAAATAATGTCGAAGCTTGAGATGTTGCCCCAGATTTTTCGAAAACGTTTGAGAGGGTTTGGTATCCTAGCCTTCTTCACCAAACTCTAGGGTTATGATATTTCTGAACGATTATTTCATTTAATCCAATCATTCTTATCAAATCTTAAAATGAAGGTTGTTTTGAACGGGCAACATACAAGATACGTTCACACGAATCTGTACCTTCATCAAGGCTTTATACTACGTTGTACGCTGTTTCTAGTCTTCTCCAAAGATCTTCCTAATGTCATGAGTTCCCAAGCAGGCATCTAAGAAGATGACATCATTTGCTCACGTCCTAATACGAAGTCTGCCATAGTTAACAAAGTACAGTTGGATGCTGCTCTGGAAACGGACCTTTAATCAGTGGCTAATTGGGGATAGTAAATGGCTTGTCAATTTTAATATCTGCAAGACGAAACTGCTCTTCTTTAAGCACCATAGAAAAACTTTCCTGATAGCCATCAGCATGGATGATGCAAATCTCCTTGAGAGCAACACACTGCGCTTCTTTGGTCTCACTTTTTCAACCGACCTAAAGTGAAACAAATACATCCAGTATATATCGCTGCATCTACTGCTAGGAAGGTCCGGTCTCCGTGACAGGCCATAAAATTTTCTCATCAGAATCCATTTTGCACATTTATAAATATATCATTTGTCTGTGCATTGAATACTGTTGCTTTATCTGATCGGGCGCTTCTGCTTTTAATCTCGAGGTTCACGACAGAGATCCAAAGAAGGGTCTTTAATGTAGCCGGTCCAGAATTTGCACCCCTACTTCAGTCACTTTCTCACTGACATGACCTGGCTTCGCTCTATCGTTTCTATGTATATTTTCATGGCAATTTCTCTGACGAGATTTTTTTCCCTGGTGCTCTGACCACGTGAATTTAAGCGTGTTACTTGACTGGAATATGGGTCCTACATTTTTACCGTTGAAATAGTTAAATGTAACTACATCTTCTACTCGAACACTTTCTTTTCCAGTCTTACCAATATGTGAGATGTATTTCTGTCACACCTCTATGTCCAGAAACATACTGGAAAAAAAGTGACAAAAACTACCTGACGTGTATGGATTTTTTTTTTAACTCGTCTTGCCTCTCTTACTTTACTTATATACGAGGTATATTCAAGAAGTATCGAAACTGATTGTATAAAAAGAAAGTTACAACTCACATCAATTCAGCAGATTATCTTATTTGAAGTACACCATATCTGAAGTTATTATGCAAACCAAATAAACACAAATAACTCAAAACGTTCTGAACCAATACTTGTTAAATTTAAACTCCTCCATTTCCACCCCTAGCAAAATATTCACCCACCACCTGGTAGTGGGTGAGTAGGATTAACTAGGGTACAACCAGCTTTAATAAGCTATGACCAGCTAAGGCAAGCTTAGTACCCAATTACTGCGGAAACGTGTAATATTTGACCAGAGGACAGAGCGTGTCACAATTCGCCTCGTAGGGGGATGGCGCATAAGTAAATAAACCCTCAGCAAAATATTCCACTGCGACCAAGTGCTGGGTATAGTAAAATATTTAACTATATTATATCTTTTTCGATGGTCAGGTTTTAAGATATTTAATATTGACGAAAAGTGACTGAGTTAGAATGCATATTAAACTAATATTAGCTGAAGACCAGTGAAATGTAATAAAAACTATTTTTGTGTTTGTTTATACTATATGTTGAAATAAGGGTAAAAGGAAGGATCTAAAATTGCTAAAAAACAGAAAATATATTAAATGTAAGAATGTTTACATTAGAAATGTCAAAAGTGCTTTGCTGAGATAATCGAGCCATAAAGAAGAAGGCTGTAAAAAATATAGCTAAGTTGGAAATCCGAAGCAAAAGAAGTTGATTTAAGAACTTGCTTAACGTTCGGACGAACGTAAACTAAAGCAAGTTATAGTGAAACAACCACTCTTGACCAGCGTTGAGAACTTTTAAAAGACTGGAATTGAGAGACCCAAGAAGTACAAATTGCAAATAATACTTTGTGAATTGGGATCTGCAAAAAAAAAAGAAAAACTCATTGGCAACCTCCTCTCACAATACAAATATTTTAACGTGTAAAAATCTGTTCACAAAATACATGAAAATTGATTTTTCTAAATCGATTTTCACCGACATATCTCAAGTGACATGTGATAGACCTGATGGATGGACTAAGGTATTGATTTTATCAAATTTAGACGTGCCTGTGGCTAAAAGAGTTTAACAGGAAGGTTGTACGTTATGATATGAGTTGGAATTGTTGAACAAACCGTTATCGAACCATTCAAAATTGATGAAGGAGTTAAACTGAACACTGTTTACTATTGCGATTTTATGAACAAAAGCTCTTCTCACGGTAAGTCTCCGTATCGCAGTAAAGTTAAATACTCCTTGTCATGTATATAAGCTTACCCGTGAATTCGCTGAGTATACAATATTTACTGGAAAGAAGATAATAGGGTGGTCACCTTCAAGTCCTAATCCGAATCTGATTAAAAATCTATTATCAACTGTGAGGATGTATTTATATACAAATGGAAAACAATATAACAGCCAAGCAGAGCTATGGAAAGCAATCAAAGGAACTATGTTGGAAACTGAAGCAGCTAAAGAAAAAGAAATCAATGCATAATAGAGAAAAAATGTCTGTTACTGAAAGGAAGGATTACTATAACATAATTCAAATGATATTTAAGTTCAAAGACTGATATGTGTTTGTTACATGTTTTAATATATGAGTTGATCAATTTTTGATGATTTCATTACATTTCCATTGAAGTGTAATATTTTTTACTTTTTCTTAATATCTGCAGACGGCAGTTTTTCAGCATTAATATTCCTTTCTGTTCTAGAACTCACACTCAAACCAGAATATGTGTCCCTTAGAAGTTCAGAGTTCAAATTTTGCACTATTCCATACTCTCTGAACTTCGAACCCAGTCAAGAATTCTACATTTTCATGGAGAATAACGACAGTAGAACTTTCTTTGAAAGTTTGCTTACACTACACTGTATAGTTTGTTAAAGAAATAGGCCCTCACGCAAAATGTCCTTTCCTTGGTTGACCAAGACATATTCGGGAAGATTATTGTTCTAATATTTCATGCACAATGTCAACTTATATACACGAAAGAGAAAGAAGAAAATTAATATGAACAGTTTTATCCAAAAATGTGTAGAATGTCTTTTTTTTTTTTTTTGAATTTTTGTTTGTTTTCCTTTTTCTATATGTTTTCGGGTCGGGTATCCTGTGTAATTTGCTAATAACTTCAAACAACTTGTAGTCACCTTCTGAATCTGCACATTTTATCCGTCGTAATATACAATATAGTTCATGGGATAGCGAGCAACTACTACTTCGCATTCTTTTAAAATTTTTGACATCTTGAAATTGTGTTCCTTCCAAGTGTGATTTAATTTTGAAGAGAAAACATTCTAAATATTGTCCTTCGTCAAAGACTGCTGTAAAAGTCATGGTCACTGATGGAATCTCTTTGATATGCTGAGACAACACCACTCCAAAAACTTATTTCCAAGTATAGAGATAAACAATGAAAGTGAGCTAGAACGTAATAACTCAGTAGTTATGTGCGATAAAGTTAAATCTGCACCAAGCGGATTCCTCTGCGGAATGTAAGTCTGTTTTCATAACAGTAGTCTCGATATATTATGGTTAAGCCTCTATGTATGAGCGCGCACGCGTTTACAATTAAGAGTAATAATGAAAAATTGAATGTCCAAATGAATACTGATGAGTTTTGATCTCAGAAAAATGCTTCTTCAGAGTAATAACAATAATTTGATAGAATCCGCCTGACAAATAAATGGCGAGAAGTGAGGAGGAATTACACAAATCCACGTGAAAGCATGCCAAAATATCGCTGACTGATAATAAAAATCAATTTACATTCCATATATATATATATATATATATATATATATATATATATATATAATTTTGAACCCAATTTGCTCCGTTGTATATGCATTCACTTCAACATTATCCACTGCGCGTTTCAGATAAAATTTCTCTGAATACTTAAATAAAAGACATTGATCTACCATCAAGAATAATAGACAAACAGAAATCTATAAGCATACGTAAAAATTGGTATTGAATATCAGGGTAAAATTCTTTGAATCAATATTAACAGATATATTAAATCAATTTCCTTTTGTTTCTTATATTGATGAGTTTCGTCATTTGAGTAGCAGCCGTATGATATTCTATAACTTCTAGGTAGGTTTGGATAATGCAAAAAGTATTTATATTTATTTTATTAAATTATATATTTATATATATGTTTTTGATAGACTACAAAATCATTATTTAAATCAGCCCGATATACGAATCTGATATTACAATATTGAAAACCAATATCAGCTGGCTAAGAATTATAGCAAGCAGTTACTGAGGAAATAACCTACCCCATTGATCCTACATTGAAGCTTTTACAGATGGATTTGTTACAAAAGATGTTTGCTGAGAACAACAAGAACAAAACATGAGAGCAAGAAAGAATTTTTAAGGAAAATGGGAACGAAAATGAGACTTGAACTTAGAACCAGAAAAATACAGTTTACATTTCTGAAATACATAATAAAGAGAGGTTACCTAGAAACTTTGCAGAGAAAGAGATAAATTTCCCAAATACCACAAAATAATTCCCGGTATGTATATATAAAATTTGTATTGTAGTTTAATGGATATCGGCTCGAAATGTAAAATCATGGAGCCGAGTTCGAATTCCAGTCGAATACGTTACATTCGCTCACGCTCAAGTAACCTTGGAAAAGTTACTGATCCATATCTTCTGCCTGCAATTATTGGTTTAATAGCAGGATAGATTAGGGCCTATAATCTAGGTTGGCAATCGATCTACCTTAAAAAGTAATGGCAACCTACTGCAGGAAAATATTTTGAAGTTGATTTCAGCAAAAAAATTACCACGGTTGCTAAGATGTCACATCTGAATTTTCCGCAGAAACATGACGACGACTAGACAAAATCCCCGTAGAAACTGGCCACGTCCCAGTATGTTGATGTCAACATGCAATGACCATGAAGATCACAAGCACCGTCAAGTGACAAAGCCAAGATTACTACAGATTTGGGAGCGGTGGGACAGAGAAGAACAGATCGTTGAAACGAAACCGCCAACTGTGACAATGTAGTCAGGGGCTCATGTACTTTTTTCCAAATATATAATTTTATATGAAATGACAGCGCATAGTTTATTGAATTAAATTATGAAAGAAGACATTGTGTAAGAAAATGATGAAAACAACACATTTGCATCGACATTTGCAGATTGATAATACGCTAATATTTATTGGAATATATATTCACATCCATGAAAAGCAAAAAGATATTATTAAATCAATAGCAAAACTGCAGCTAGCATTCTATATTTCAATCCAAAACTTCTGAATTATAATTTATTTGCATACTTGCACAGGAATACCATGAAATATAAGCGTACCGACCTAAAAGTTCTTGAGTGTGAAGCATTATTTATATGAAAAAATTCATATTATATAAGAACAGTTTATGTGTGTGTGTGTGTGTGTGTGTGTGTGTGTGTGTGTGTGTGTGTGTGTGTGTGTGTGTGTCTGTGTGTATTTAGGCAGCAATTTTTTTTAGGCATGTCAGATTAAATAAATTAAAAACATTGTGCCCGCTTATTTTTAATAAAACCCGTTCATACTCACGGATAATCTTTCGTGTATTATAAAAAGAACAATTTTTTCATACTTTAACATGTGCATGACCTTCACATTATAATAAACATTTATCGATATTTTTTACGTTCTAATGAAAGCTGAGCAATCTTTCAACCGTTACATTTGAAGGAAGACGAAAATTTCCAGGAGGTTTTAGCAAACCAGTTTTGCGGACATTTTTTGTTACCACAATTCACACCCCTTAAGATGATCTTGGAAAGAGATTGAAAGTACTTGGGAACATCAAGAAATGACTAATAAAATCAATTGTCAAGGTTAAAGCTCATTTCTGACATCTTTCAATGATAATACCCACAAATATCTATTCTAATATGGACATGTGAGCGTCTATGTCAAATAAAATAAAAAATCGAGTGGTGGGGATGGAATCCCAATCATAGTCTTGAAGAATTGTGCGCCTGAACTCTCCTCTATTCTTTCTAAGCTCTACAACCTCTGCCTTATCTTCCTCCTGCTTTCCTGCCTGTTGGAAGTCTTCTTCTATGATTCCAATATTCAAGAACACTGGTGAACCCTTGGACCCCGCAACTTACCGCTCCATCAGCCCTCTTCGGATCTTCGGCAAAGTGTTCGACGCCATTATCAATGCCGAGGTCGTTCAGCATCTCACAGCCCACGGGCTCCTCTCGGACAAACAGTATGGCTTCCGCTTCACCTGGTCTACTGCTGATATGAGTTTGTAGGGTAGTTCTGTGTGCGGTTAGAGAGGAATGACTGGATTAAGTCCTAATACACTAAATCACACCCACTCTCTCCAACTCTCCCCCTATGTACATCCTAAGTCGTCTATTTCCCTCCTTCTGACATTTCGTATACCCAATCGCTCCATGTAACCCCCTGCGCTATAGTGGCAGTGGAATGCCTTGCTTGGGGTGACACGATTAAAAAAAATTATCCGTGAGTATGAACAGATTTTATTAAAAATAAGCTGACACATTGTTTGCAATTTATGATATATATATATATATATATACACAAGTATGGGTGGAATAGTATTCCTTGTCCAAAGAAACACTATTCTAAAAGGTGCTCAATACAAAGTAGAGCTAATAATATTTATTCAGAAATTATAACATGGATATGTTACAATATCACTACAAAAGTAGCTATTTTGTTTCGACACTTCCTGTGTCTTGTCAAGTGATGTGGTTTATTTTAAGTTGAATGGTTTTAAAATGATTAAAACAAGCAAAACCACTTTTAATCAGGGAGGCATTGTTGTATGTACAATGTGGAGCAATCAGAGTAAAGCAACTTCTAATTTGGAGAATATGTGGGCAGACTGAAAAATAATCTTGGTGGGCACTGGTATTAAAATTTGATTAAATTGAGATCAGCATTATTAATTAACTATTATATCTGTACTCGTCTATTTTTCCATGTGTGGATGTTTGTAGGTTTATTTATGTATGCGTTCTTTCTCTTCCTCGTTTAATATATGAATAACTTTCTAAATCGACTAAATTGTTAAACTAAATCTTTTTTAAAATTTCGCCACAAAAATAAAGTAGATAGAGTAGACCAATCAGAGTAGTTGCTCTACTCTGATTGGTCCACATTGTGCATACAACAATGCCTCTCTGATTAAAGTGGTTTTGCTTGTTTTTAACATTTTAAAACCATTCAATTTAAAATAAACCACATCATTTGACAAGACACAAGAAGTGTCGAAACAAAATAGCTACTTTTGTAGTGTTATTGTAACATATCCATGTTATAATTTCTGAATATAAATATATATATATATATATATATTACCAATAATAAAATGCAAATTTAAGAGTTGTTTTATATTCGCATGCTTTATTCACACCAACAAATATATAAATAAATCCGATCCAATTAGTTTCTACTTGCTATCGACTCCGACGCAGAACAACATCTGCTAACATTAATATCAACTCTACCTAGACATACTAAGCTCTACAACGGACCATCAGTAACTTATGCTGTTATGGGCATTTTTCAAGAAAGCTAAATTTAATTTTCTTCATGATTTATTCATCATGTTTGCAATCTGAGAATAGAAGATATTTATTTTTAACTGCGTTTTCTCTAGACTTCTTTTTGCTTCCTTATACTTTTCTATATATTTCCTCTGCTACGAAGACTTAGAAATAATATAATTTTTTCTGATGAAAATATAATGAACACCAAATGTATTCACCTTGCATTTGTAAATGTTGATTTTAAGCAAATTTTAAATATTAGAAAAAAAGGATGAAATGTAATATTTGCTGTTTACCTATATTTTTAAATATATGACATTTAAAACAAAAATATATTTATAGTTTTGTCAGATCCGGTTTGTTTCTTAGTGTAATAAATTTTATTTTGTATGCATTTCATTTACAAATATAGTTCCGTAGCGGTTTTTTCTAGCCCTTCTACACTTGTTATCTAATCGATTTAGAAATATTCTTCCAGCGAAAGATTTCCTTGAAATGAAATATGATCCAACAAGATATGATAAGAATGTATGAGAATATTCTTCTATAGAATAATGAAAAGAGTATTTGGTTCGTTAGTCTTACGCTGAAAACTTATTCTTATTCAGTGTGAAATTGAAAGAAACAGTTCTAGAATGAAAAACAATGTCAAGCATTAGAAAAGACCAATTTGCTCAAATCAAATACTACAAGGTAAAAAGTTTAGCTATCAAGAACTTGCAGATTCATACTAATATAATACTACTAGATTCAATGGTGCTGGACAAGTTGAACTATCCCAAAGAATTGCGAAGGCTAGATGGAGAATGCCGCTATACTTAGTGAGAAAAGACCGGTCTCGAAAAACTGAGAGGAAGCTGTCACATAAATAATTAAAAATGCTTAAAAATAAATTAAAAATAATTTTGAAAAATAATTAAAAATATTTGATCTTTTTTCTTTATAATTACATGAACACTTTGATGGAAAAAGTTCAGTTTTATTAAGTTTGGGATTTTTTTCTTCATACTATGCTGCTTGTCAGCGATTTAGTAGAGTTACATAGATAACATACTTCCAACTAGAAAAAAAGGGAAAACACCAAAAGCAATTCTGACAAAAGCTATTGATACAGGCTTGATCAAAATCACGCAAATCAATATAAATTAGTGACCTGTTGAACATTTAAATATATATATATATATATATATATATATATATATATATATATATATATAAAACGAAGATCAACTTGTGTTCAACTATATCTGTTTTCTATATTTTCTGGCTGATTTTAAACATGTATCCCCCAAAACACGAAATAAGTATTTGGTTAATGATTTATCTTCTAGAAGACTAGCAGTATAGCCCGGCGTTGCTCGGCTGTAATGAGAGCTTTAAAACTAATCCATGGTCATGGAGCTCAGACTCTTTGGACGTTGGCACGAAAAACTAAAAAGCAATAGATGTTTCCAGTTAAACCGAAACCGTAGACTGAAAAAAAAATGAAAAGATGTAAGTCAAATTTTGATTTCCTGGTATCGATATCAAGGTTTTTTTGTCGTAAACTGAATTTTGAAGGTTAAATATGTTCTCTGAGTAAATGGTATCATGGCTGAGACTAAGAACTACAATTATACCTACTTAGAGCCAAACCCGAAGCAAAAACTAAAATAAAAAGACTGAAAAATTACAGACATACAGGCAGATAAACAGACACACAAACAAATATTTTGCCTTTTATATATATATATATATATATATATATATATATATATATATATATTATCGATTTTCTGCACTATTGTAAGAACTGTAGCATTGAACCTTCTGAATATCGTTTGTTATGTTTTTTCTATGAGTGTATCAAATGTGATTAAAATCGGACCACTTTTTCAATAACCCGATTTTTTCGATTATCGATTTTCGATATTTATTGGGGGTTCCTCGACACAAAAGGTAGCTAAGATCACTCGCAGACGTTTATAGTACGATTGTGTAAATTTTCAAGGAAAATGGTTCAGCCGTTTTGGAGTCTATAGGTAACGGAGACACACACAGAGACTCACACACACACACACATACACACACAGAGAGACAAAATTCCATTTATAAATAAGTTTAGATACTAACTTAAAGTAAACTCTATAATTAAAATACTTAATACTAATGACTTAAGACAGTAACAAAATGTCTATTTTCATTGATCAGATATACGTTATTACTCTATATATCTGCAGGAAAATTATAATGATTTCCTTTGAATTTAAATGTCCAATTCTCGAAAGTTTAGTTTTGGCAACAAAACTTAGAAACACAAAATCTATGTTGAATTTTCAACCCTCTCAAAATTCAGTTCATTGATCATACCATTGAACTTGACGCGTAAAAGCAAGTTGATCTACCGACCACAGCAATGAATTTCAAGGTCATACAGCGATCAAATCGTTATTTGCAACGGTCAGCACAACTATTGACCTTTGAAAAGAATATCGTAAATATTACTCTGCTAAAAGGTTGGCTCTGTAAAACCAAGCTGCTACTGCCTCTTATTTTGAAAGATTATTCACCTTTTACTGTGTAAAAAAAATAGTCGGAGGTTGCTTGCCTGAGAAACAAGAAATATTCCAGCTCGATAGATATACCGCCAAACACCAGTCGTGACCTTTTCTGCTTTGATCGAGGTTTTACGCATATTTCCCTGCAATCAAAGTTAAGCTGATTTATGGAATTGATGATCGATAAAAAAAACTGGTATCTAACGTTGATCTACCCTCACCGTTGTAAGTTTAAAAATACAGTTCTGAATATATATATATATTCAGTCACTTAAAAATAATCGTTGTAACTAAGAGAAATGCATGCCTGTATGTTCTAAGGATTTTATTTGGTTGTCCGTTTCAACAATGCTCTATAGTTATAACATAAACGTAACTTCATATTAACTACTAGATATATGTTTTCAATTATTCCAGATCAAGCAAGGTGATAAAGCCACCAAGACGAAAAATATTACTAACTGAGAAATAATAAGAAAAGTTTTATTAATGAGAAGAGAATTAAGAAGTTAGCGATTTATATTTTTCTTCGAAATTCAAACGCAAAGTTGACTGAAACGCAAGTGGCCAGAAATAAGTTCCACGATTGAAAAGTACAGGAGAAGAAAGTATTGGCATAATTTTTATGGTTACATTTAGCCAGTTTAATTGTAAAACTATGGGACTTAAAATTTGAAAAATCAAAATAACAAAGAGTAAATACTATTAGAAAACTACAATGAAATATTTATAGAAAAATTGGCAAAGAGTAGTTATATTACGGCGATAAAAAGTGAATAAAGCCTCCGAGACGACAATACTGATAAACTTTTTCTTATTTTTCTCTAGATGTTATGAATTGATTAATATTGGTATACTTATTTATGTATGGATACAAAAACAAAAATAATAAAAAATTAAAAAATACTGTAAAAGAAAAGCTGACGCGATGTCCGTCAATCACTACCTATAATTTTGCATGAGGTTTTTTTAATGTACCTACTTATGTCAGTGTTATGCGT
This sequence comes from Ascarosepion bandense, assembly GCA_037127315.1. NCBI lineage: Eukaryota > Metazoa > Mollusca > Cephalopoda > Sepiida > Sepiidae > Ascarosepion > Ascarosepion bandense. Next base: position 1,659,459 of record JBBBDQ010000777.1, read on the forward strand.
GGATCACTTGAACTTCTTCTATTTAATGGGCTGAACAATAAAATAATCAAGTTGAAGGATTTGCCCTATGGAACAGACTCCCAAAAGAATGTTTCCTCGATGATTCCAATCTGAATCCTCAAAACTAGATTCACCCGTTATTTCCCCCTCCTATTCATATAAACCATCCCTTAACATAACCCTTTAATTCCAGTGTCCCCCAGGTTTTGAACAGCGTGAAACATACTATAGAAGACAAGATAAAATGTCTTTGATTACAAGGTTGTAAAATAGCAATAGTATGTTTGATTTTTAAATCTAACTAAAGTAACTAAAAAATATCATTATTAAGAATTTCTAACAAAGTTAATATTAAACACTCTATCATATTAGCTATAAAATTGTGTTTTATGAATGCTTTCTGTTCTTTCTTAATATGTTGCAGGTATATATATTCATTGTAAATCGATTCACTTAAACAAGCTAAAACCAATATGCTTATACGATGTGATTCTTAAAAATAAGCTGGATGTGAAATGTATACTGGAGTGGTTTATCGACATATCAGTCTATATTTCTGAGATAAGGAATTGTAACTATTTACATTGTTCGGACTGTTGACTTCATCTTGAAATATTGAATATGGCAATAAATATGGGGACAACAGTCCGGACGACAGAAATAATCGATAGTAGTGTATGATAGGAATAACCCAAGATTACGAATTGAAATATAAACTTTCTCATTATTAAATAGATCCCGTACTGAAGAGATTCATGAGAATTCTTGTATTTTGGATAATTATTTGTGTTAAAAGGTATACGACGATGATATTAAGAAAAATAATCCTACAAAAGAATTGAAATCACACTTATATGATTGACATCTAATATTTATTTCTAAATTTAGAAAAGAGGAAAACTAAAGAGAGTAAACAACAAAAAAGAGAAAATTCAATTATTTGAAAGAGCGCGAGTTTAGCCATTAACTATATATTCAGCATTGTTTATTTAATCGATGTTTGTAAGTGTTTCTTAATAAGTGGATAGTGTTATGATTGGAAAAATTGATTACATATTGATTTAGAAAATAAAATTGAAAGATTAATGAAAGAATACTGAAAGTACATATATTCTGTGACCCATAAGATATAATTTGCTCAAAATTATATTTACATTAAACAAATATTATTTAATAGAGAATTGCAGGCTGGCAAACAAAAGTGCGCTTGCATTAAACAAATATTATTTTGGAAGACCAGTAATACAGTGACCTGGTTTGCATTGAAGGAATGTAAACGTATTTTTATTAGCAGCCATGTTCAAAGTCGGAGAATATGAACCATGGAAAGACAGGAATTGAGATGATTCATCGGTGACCAACAGAATTCATTTGGTCAAACAGGAAATATTAGACAATAGAATTGAAACGTAATGGCATCAAATGAAGGTGGCAAACGGCAATAATAATAAGGCGAGAATGATAAACACAGAACCTAGATGAAGGGGACGTAATTAAGCGGAACTTGACGTATTTAAATTTATATTAGATTGGGTTTTTCCGAGTCAAAGAGAGAACGGAGAGAACTCGAAGAGAACGCAGCAAAAAGAAGACAATTCTAGCCAGTCACTTCCTCGAATGTGTGTAAACCACGCTGACTACATCTCTACTATGGTCACAGAAGGGATAAATTATAAGATAATATTTTTGTATATGTGTTCGTTGTTATCGTTTGTATGTCAAGACGATTGTTGTTCCAGCAGTAGCAGTATATACCATAGACGATAGTGCTATAAAACACATATTTTATAACAATAAAAATGCCATTGAAAGGTTTCAGAAAGAAAAAAATAATCGTCAGTTGTAATTTGATATAAAAGAATAAAATTTTAATCCAGGCCATAATTGCTCAGCATCTAAACATTTCAGTCACCGACAATTGCGTAACAAGACATTTGCATCCCTAGACAATTGCGTACTTCTGGTAATTTTGAAAGTAACCATATTTTCTTAAGAGTTGCTAATTGCGAACCCACTTTTAAATATTCTAAAAAAATCAATAAGATAGTTAACATAACGACTCGGTTACCAAAAATAAAGCTGCAAATAAAAGAATCATAGCGTTATTATGTCCAAGATAAATCTCTTAAAACGGGCAGCTCAAAATATTTATAATTTTTAATAAATTTGTGAAACAACAATAATTTACAATTCTTTAAATATTTTTTTAAATACTGTTAATCTGCCATTGAATTTATAACAAAAATAAACTTGTATTTATTTTCTAATTTGTGTGAATTGCATCAAAAGTCTTCAAAAAATTATTTGAGCTATAGAATTATCCAAGGACACATTTTTCTAGTAACTCAAATGTCCGACAGGCAGCTTCCCTTAGTACTAATATTTTCTATGCTTTTAATTAACAAATATAAGCAAGCTAACACATTATTTCTTTTAAATTCATTGAAGTCCATAATTGCAAGTTGTTTCATAATATGAATTATTACTAATTAAATACTTACTGGTATTATTAACAAGTTATTTCAATTTTTCCCGTAGGTGTCATTTAGTAGCAGTTTAAGTTTTACTTGTCCGTCCCCAGTCGTGGAATATGATTACAGGGCATCCAAGCATAATTTACATGTATTGCCATGAGTAGCCTAAAATCTAAAACAATTTAGATTTTAAATTTAGTCATCTTGCTGTCATCGAATCGAAGACTTAAATATGAATGGAAAACATCTACATTTTCAAGTTAAATTTAAATTAAATGCCTTAAAACTTATGTTTTAGTAATATTTACATTGATAGAAGAAACATTTATGAAAGAAAAAGACAACCGCTTGAAGAAACTTCACTAGAACATGCGTTTCGTGTCTTTGTGTGAACAATTATCCCTTAGTAGAAGACAAGTTAAAGATTATTCCTTTGTCATAAAATAATAAGTGTTTGTTTGTACGTGGCAGTCCTAAACACTCTATTGTTAATATTTCATGATATTGTATAAAAATATTTTATAGTGAATAAATGGTGCATTTATGACGTTTTTTCGGGGTTATTTTTGTTTGTTTGTTTGTTTGTTTTTTTGTATGCAAGTCCTCTGTCCTCTGCTCTTTCTAAGCTCTACGACTTCTGCCTATCTTCTTCCTGCTTTCCTGCCTGTTGGAAGTCTTCTTCTGTAGTTCCTATATTTAGGAACCCGCAAATTACCACCCTATCAGCCTTCTTCCGATCTTTGGCAAAGTGTTTGAAGCCATTATCAACGCCGAGGTCGTTCAGCATCTCACAGTACACAGGCTCCTCTCGGACAAGCAGTATGGTTTCCGCTTCACCAGGACTACTGCTGATATGCTAACGACCATCACCGAGTATATATACCAGGCTCTCGACAAGAATGGTGAAGCCCGAACCGTTGCCTTGGATATCTTTAAAGCGTTCGACAGAGTCTGACATGCTGTCCTTCTACGGAAACTGCGAAACTACGGTATAACTGGACTTTTGTTGGACCTAATCCAGCCATTCCTCTCTAACCGCACATTAAAGTTGGTATTAAACGGACATGCCTCCCAGAACTACCCTACAAATGCGGGTGTCCCTCAAGGCTCTATCCTAGGTCCTACGCTCTTTCTGATCTACATCAATGATCTTCCCGATGCCATAAGATCCCAAATAGGCATGTACGCCGATGACACCAGAGTTTACTCTCGCCTCGATCAAAAATTTGGTGTGGGCGACAAGGCGAACCTCGCTGCCGAGCTTGGAAAGACCTCTAATCCGTGGTGAATTGGGATAAGAAATGGCTCGTAAATTTCAATTCTTCCAAAAGGAAGCTGCTATCAATTAACCACCATAGACAACGATTACTCTGTATTCAAATTTATAAAGAAAAACAAATGTATCCCATCATATTTCCTAAGAATCCACAGTATTTCATCGACAATTGGCATAGGAAAAAACGCTGCCAAGGGTCAGAAATAATAGGAAGTTGCGCAGAACAATTTCCATCTCCGTCATGAAATGACAGCACACATAGAAGAGGAAGAAGATTATGATTTCTCCCTATAATCCCGAGTGTGAATGAATGTTTTATCTACAGCCAAGAGTTCTGATACTCCTGGAAAGGCATTAAATCTTTATTGTTTTCATTGTTTATAAAGCAAACAAAATAACTGGATTTATTTGGTATATATTGCTAAATTTATCTCCTTTAATGAGGTTGTTTTGTGTGTTGTTTTTTTCTTTACTTAGGTATTTAGTAATTTCTAGAATTTGATTTTGATTTTATAAAATTTTATATTATCTAAAATAGAAATCATGTCTTTTTCAAAAGTAATTAATTCCTTGATTAAATGGGGATGATTTTTTTGTTTTAAAATTGAAATTACTCACATTTGTATTTTTTCTTGTTTCTGTATTTTCATTCAAAAGAAAAAAGCTTTCTATCTCATCCTTATTAGGAATTGTTCATTTTTTTGTAGTAGTTTAAGCATGTATTCTTTCCTGTTAGGTATTGGTATGTTTTTTAGAGAGTGTAATATTTTTAGTTCCTGCATTGATGTTTTTTGCTTAGATTTCAGTAAGTGTATCTTTTTATTAAAATGCACTGTTTGTTTGTTTTTTTTTGTTTTTTTTGTTTTTTTTTGCGTTTGTTGAGATCTGTGGCGTTAATTATTGAAATGCAGCATTTTTTTTAATTTACTGTTTGTTTTTTTGTTGTTTGGTAAAATCTGCGTCGTTTAGAAACTGCTCAATTTTTTGTAATAGTTGAAGCATGTATTCTTTCCGGTTATGTATCGGTACATTTTATATTGTATATATATATATATATATATATATATATATATATATATATATATATATATATATTCAAGTGAATAAAGCAAGAAGAAAGTATTATCAACGCTCAAAACTTTAATTTTAAACAGTTCTCAATATAGAAATGGAGCTATGAATATTTATTATAAGTTATAGTTCAGAACATGTACACATTATAATTTACTACAAATGTGTACATTTTGTTTCAACATCAAAAAAACAATGTCTCCTCAGGTAGTTAATGGTAATAAACGTTACTTTTGAAACAGAAAATTCAAAAATCTCGCTTTCCCTTTATTTTTTGGATATTTTTGTACGCGGTAAAGAGGATAGAACAGAGGGAAAAACAAAAAAGAAAATCGAAAAAAATGGGAAAACAAAGATGGAAAAGTGATGCATAGAAAAAAGTGCGCGATACAGAAAATAAAAAGAACACGGAGAAAATATAAAGACAATAAAAATAAAAAAGGTCGAAGTAAAAAGCAAATAGGAAGACAGTAGAGACGGGAAAAGCTAAAAGGAGAGAGAGCCGATGGCAACGGCTCAGATAGAAATAGATCTAAATTTTGGTAGGAAGTGAAATATAGATAGGTTACACAAAAGGGTCACGCGATGTCTGGGCTTAACAAAAAGAAAGTGAGAAAATGCATGGAGAGTAGAAAGTGTCGGAGAGATGACAGTAAAACGTAAAAGAAATAGGAATGTCAAACGATTAACCTTTGTTGTTACAATGTAAAACTGAAACATTTTGCATTTTTATAAGAAATGATAAATCACATATGAATTATTTAAAAACGCAGATCTAAGGATATTTAGAAAAAACACATAAAAATATAAATTTATTAGTGCTAATACAATAAATTGGTTAAGTAAATTACAAATTAAAAATTCAAATTAATTTATATAAAAGTTAAAAGTTAAGAGGTAAAAATATACCAAGAGAGTGATCATACAGTTAGAAGAGAATAGCGTGGTACTAAGATTAATACTATAAAGGTTTATCCTAGCTTAAGATCCGAACTTTAGATTTAGTAATTTTAGCATAATTGTAAAGTTAGTTCTTTCATGTGTTTGCAATTTACAGTGGTTTCATGCCTCCGGTTTAGTAATATGCCTACTCCTCATGTATTTAATGATTTCCATTTTTCATGTAGGCAGGGAATTTACCTGATGAACATGTGTAATGTTTGAATGCATGGAGGGGCCACGGGAGAAAAGCTAAGAAGAATCATAAATGATAGGAAGTAGAGGAGAGTTATGATCGCCTACATATTGAAGGGACGCGGCACATAGAATAAGTAAGCATTTGCATTGAGTGATTTAATGCATCTAAGTAGCATAACTTTTATAAACGGGAAAATCGCAGAGCCTGTTCTAAATTGCTTTCTTGTCTGCAGTGTTCAATTCGCCGAAAAGCACTGAGAATGACATGACTAGCTCTTCTACTTCCAGGTATGGGTTAGATAGCAGGGAAACCTAGCGTTGAAAGCCTTAATTGGCAGGCGGTCGTTTCAAATCCACGGAGAAAAGAAATGGAAAACACTGTGTTATATTTCCTATGAATTCAAAGCATTTCACAGATAATGAATAAAAGAAATGTCTGGCGATTCATGCACGCCTACAACTTAAAGGAACGTGTCATTAAAAAGTGAATTTGACCCATTTTTACGGGTTTTCTTTTAAATAGTATTCACTGGTTAAGAAAGAGGGGAACTCCATTTTTTATTAAGGATATCACATTCGAAAAAGGACTTTATGGTAAAAAAATTCTATTCACTTGAAACAAAATGGTTCGTCAAGTGAGAATAAATCTCACCGTATATGTATATTTGATAAGCTCAAAATAAGCAAAAAGACATTTTTTGTAATCAATAATATTTGTTTTCTCTTGGTAGAAGAGATATTCGAATGATATATGAATACGTTTAATAAGATGCTCCTGGATTCACATACACAATTCAAAATTTGCTTATATAATTACATATGGATATATATTAAGGCTAAAAGATAAGATATCAGACACAAGTCTCAATCACATAACAGTATATATTTGTAATATTTAGCAATAAAACACATGACGAAATGGGTAGCATCAGTTATTTTTACGAAAACCAACATTGGCACTTTTTATGAAATGACTTAGCTAAGCTTAAGGCTTCTCAACAATAACAAGATATATCAGTAAATAATAGCTAGTATACTAAATTGTGAAAGGGGAGTGATATTATATGGCAAATGTCATCTCAGGTGATATTATTTTTTTGTTCTTACCTTCTCCGATAATATAAAAAAACGATATGAGAGAAGACTGCAGTAATTAAGATATTAATTTTTCTTACGGTTATATCTCACCAGTTCAACAGTAAATTGATAAGACTTTGTCGCCAATCTAGTACTGCGCTTAAGTTCATACAATCTAGCTACCTTACGAAGAACTCTCCCAAATAATTTCGAAGAAAGTAGTTATAGAAAAGGTACATGGAAACAGCTTTCCAGGGTTGGTAAATTGACTGAAGCCGAGACGCCAGATCAGGACCAATAATAATCCGCATTCTTTTTATGTTATCAATAATCACTAAATATATAGTAGAAGCATCGAACCATATGTGGCAACTATATTCTAAGCATGGATTAATGTTAGCCTTATAAACATGTAAAATTCTAATTAGGAAATTATCTAGTATGACAGTGAACCTTTTTTTAACAGCAGACTTACCTAATAGATTCAATATGATCTTTCAACTTCATGTCAGTCGCAAACATTAGCCCAAGAGATAACTCTTCTGAAAGTCTGCATCAGCCATGTTGATGGAAGGCAGAAAGGTGTCGTTCTGATGATTATTAGAAAGCAGTTTTGTTTCAGTTGCTTTAAAATTACTAATCCATTCTTTGCCCCAGTTAACAACAGACTAGAGGTATTTTTTTCTATCAGCCGCCTATTTCAAGCTGAACAGACTCACTGTCGAGACAGAGGTAAATTGTTCTGTCATTATCAGATGCCAAATTGAGAGCTAATGCCACCAGTAAGGTCAACAATAAAAATAAAGAACAAAATAAGACCAATGGAATAGCCTAATTGAGGCAGCTGTATTAATACAAAAAGCATCTAGAAAAGGTGGCTGTTCAGGATAATTTTCATTTCAGGACTTGATAAAAAAAAACTGAATCAGTTCAAAAATTCTTCCGGGGAAATCATAACTTTTGAACCTGTAAAGAAAACCGGTATGCAAGACCCTTTCCAGCTTTTTGAGATATATATGGACTTCTTACCTTCTATTACACCTAAGAAACAGCTATATTACGTATATCCTCTTGTGGCTTGTTTTGGGTAAACAATGGTAAAAAAAGTGACATTCACCCCATTCGTTGTAATCCTCCAGATTGATTCTGAAAACTTTAACGCATAATTTGGATCCGATAACAAGTTACTTTATCCTAAAGAATATATCATTGTTATTGGGTACGTTGATTCCATGAATTAGAGAAAATATATATGCAGGAATTACGATTATTACTCAATATAAAATGATGTGTTTTTGCTAACTAGCGGACCAACACAGGCTAAGGCACTATTTCCGGTGTCATGTTATAAACAGGGGAAGTCTAGTGGGACTTCTGTTCCTATAGCTCATAGAAACTAAGGAACACTTAACTGACATGCCGGATACGCGTCAGATATCTTCTGCCTCTAGTGTAGATATGATTAAAGTCAGTGTATACAAAGGCAAGAGATGGAACAAGACAAAGAGCTACATACGTGATAACCTTGTGTGAATGAATAACGGAACGTGGTGACAGGAGCCAAAGGCGAATTACAGCTATGTTATATAAGGAATAGAAAGTCATCATCGACTACCTCCTAAAGAGACACGTTAAATAATAGAACTAGTTTCTTGGATATCATTTCTTTACGTGATTTTTTATAATGTATATATAATTGATTAGCGACATATCAACTCTTTATAGGTCATTTAATATGAAAATTTAATATTCTTGTGAACATTAGTAATTTCTTTTGCATGAATATATTGCTGGTAATAATTTTTTAAGAAATATGTTTTTATTATAAATATGTATTTTTATGCCATCATAGTGTTTTGAGCCCAGTTTTGAGGTTAACTGGGACTCTAACAGGTGCTACGACTCTGAGTCAGGGTGGACCTAAGAAAAGCAGCAATTAAAAAGTGCTTCCTTGTTGCCAGATATAGTTTATCGTTATACCCAGGACTCTTTGGCTATTCAGTGAAGACCGAATTAAAGAGTAATCGATTTTGACAAAACTCTCACCTCAATGCAACTACTTGTAGCTTTAGTGTTTATCAAACTTGTTTAAGTAAGTAATGAAATATTCAAGAGCAAAACAAAAAAAATAATTTGAATATATTTTTTTCTTGCTGTTGGTATTATGTTTAAGTATCATGCTATGAATGATAATCTTACCATTGTTCAAAGTTTAGGAAACTTGTCTTGCAGATCATTCCTATTTAGCTCGAGCCTCAATATTTGCTCCATACATGTGTTCTACTAAACTTAGTCAATAAATTGCACCTCAGGGTAGGCTAATTTTATTTACGTTATTATTTACAAGATCCAAGAGCTAGGTAAGGTAGAAGTTTGTTGGAAAAGTTTAAATTTCAAGGTTGCCGTGTAGACATTAAAGATATTACCCATCAAGTCCGTGCGAAGGATTTTGAACTGGACAGATTTTGGAAAAAAGATTGTCCATCACCATCGCAGATTATTAGCGGATAAGTCTGCTTTTTACTTTATTTTTTTTAATCATATCACCCCAAGCAAGGCGGTAACGCCACTGAAGCGCAGGGGGCTACATAAGAGTGAAAAGTTTGGAAAGGAGAAAGCCGAAACCACATCCTAAACAGAGAACGAGGGATGAGCCTCTTCACCTGTTCAATAGACGTGGGCAGAGTGTGAACAGGGCGATAGTTTAGTCTATCTACTCCAATTGAAAAAAAAAGAAAAAAAAAGAAAAGAGTGAAAAGATTGGAGAAGAGAAAGCCGGAAACCAAATCCTAAACAAGGAACAAGGGATGAGCCTCTTCACCTGTTCAATAGACGTGGGTGGAGTGTGAACCGGGTGATAGTTTAGTCTATCTACTCCAATTGTAAAAACAAAGAAAAAAAAGAAAGAATTGAAAAGATTAGAGAAAAGAAAGCCGTAAACTACATACTTAACAAGGAACAAAGGATGATCCGCTTCACCTGTTCAATAGACGTGGGCAGAGTGTGAACCGAGCGATAGTTTATTCTATCTACTCCAATTGAAAAAAAAAAGAAAAGAGTGAAAAGATTGGAGAAGAGAAAGCCGGAAACCATATCATAAACAGGGAACAAGGAATGAGCCTCCTCACCTGTTCAATAGACGTGGGTGGAGTGTGAACCGGGCGATAGTTTAGGCTATCTATTCCAATTGAAAAAAAAGAAAAAAAAAGAAAAGAGTGAAAAGATTGGAGAAGAGAAAGCCGGAAACCACATCCTAAACAAGGAACAAGAGATGAGGCTCTTCAAGTGAGAAGTCAATTGTATACTTGTTGCTAAAGTAATCTACGCTTTACAAATAAGAGACTTCCTAAGATGAAACAATGCAAGCCTACAGTCAGAAAAATTCACATAGAAACTTTACGATATTCAGATTATAACTAGATCTAGAGACTAATATCATAATGTCAGTAAGTTGTTAATGTTACTCAGGAAGAAAACAAATTTCCTTCTTACTGGATGATTAAAACACACAATCAGTGCATCACTGCATAATCATTGATTTTTGTTTTTTTACAAAAAGCTCAAGACACTTTTGATGTGCTAGCATTAATTATTAAATATATCACGAACGAGTTAAAAGCAATTATCTGAACAGTCAATATTATAGATAGGAGTAACGTAGGATTGTTTTATAGACGAGAACGTATTTTAAATTTTTTAGAAAAAGTGTTTCGAATAGTTACATTTTATATTTTTCGTTCAGTAGTGAATTTCTTTCCTTATTTATCTCTCAAATATGTATTATTTTAGTAACAACTATCATAAAAAAGATTCAATATATTTAATGATAATTCCATATATTTAATGATAATTTTATGATTTACAAAAATTACGGCAAAATATTTAGATCTATATACCGTCTAAAATGACGGTAAAATACATATTGATGTACCTACGATCTGACATTAAGACATAAGAAAAAATATATTAATTGAATATATATATTCCCATCTGTCACGCTCAGCTGATCCGATTAATATATATATATATATTTCTGTCTGTCACGCTCAGCTGATTCGATTTATATATATATATATATATATATATATATATATATATATATATATATTACGTACAAATAAATATGCAGCGGTGTTTATTATAATATATATATATATATATATATATATTATGTATATATATATATATATGTGTGTGTCTGTGTTTGTGTGCAAATAAATACACAACGATCTTTATTATAGTAGAGAGGGTTATTTTTTATTAATTATTAATTCGTTTCCATTATTTTCATTAAAGTAATAAATCAAAATGATATATTTGATAACAAACTGTTCACTGCGACATCCCGTGTAAAATATATATAGTTATTCTCTGTCATGGCAGAGAGCTTATTTGTCCAAGTAAACCATCTGGAGTTTTAACCCCTGGGCAACCGATAGCGGTTAGATCAAGGAGGATAAACCAGACTGAACTCGGCCCACCCCCGATGACATCAAACGTGGAATAGGAAAAAATATACACGATCTCAACGGCCAAACCGGCGAAATAAGTGCATTTTCAGTAGGTCTAGCGTAACCAAGCCGGACCTTTACAGTTTAAGTATCCAACTCCGATGCAACCAGGTCTACCAAATAGCACGCTTCTCAATCTTTTTTGAGCAGCTAAGTATGTGGGCTTACCCGTGGCGCCACCAAAATCCAACAAAAATTTTAACCACCGCCACCAAGGGATAGAAATGAAATAGTGATAGAGGTTGACGATCGCGATGCTCGAGTGCGTGCGGGTGTCGATAACAATTTGAATATTTAAAGTAGATTGTGATTATAAATGTTTTATGAAGTCATTTTTCTACAGAAAACTGATAAAAATTTGAAATTAATTGGAGTTTAGATAAATGTATAAAACAAATAAATGAAGAAGCTATATTTTGTGTAGGGAAAGTTTGATGATTTTCTGCTAAGATTAAAGAATTCACTCAATATATTTACTTCACTGTATCCTTCTCTTGTATGAAAGAAATAACATTAAAGCCAAGCTGTGTGTTAAAGTTATGTTTTTCATTTCTGTAAACAAATTTAATCATATCTTGTTTGTAAAATGAACTGTCTTTTGTTTAAACTACTATTCACAGGAGTAGAATAGAGATTCTATCCTGTACATAACAAAGTTAAGCAACGCTGATCCTGGTTAGCAACTAGATGGATAACCGCTTGGGATTACCAAGGTGTCGTAAGCTTGAATATACTGGTGGTCTAATAGCTTGAAATTGTTAATCGGGAAGTCGAGTTCTAATTACCGTGAGATTCGTTATATTTACTTACGCCTAAATACTTTCAGAAAAGACATGAATCCACATCCTTCCACAGGTATAGGCTAATTAGTGAGACTTATCTACCAAAATCTTCTTAGAAACTAAAAATACGTTGTTTTAAATAACCTGAAGAAAGTGGATAAGACGTAGAAAACGAATATATCAATCAACTATTTTAATTCAAACTTTAAAAAAAAATTGTCGCATGATGTCTTCTTACGATAATCAAACTCTATTTACACTCTTCTTTCTGTCACTAATATCTATATTTTAAAATGTCAAGAAAGTGCATCAAGACTAAGTTTTCCCTAAAACTGCAAACACAACTATTGGTATGTTTGCTAGATTTAACGTATTTATTGTTATTTGATTTCAACACTGTATTGATAATTTTTTAAAACCGTTCCATCAGGAACAACAAATAGGACAATTTAGTGCACTATAAAATATCAATATTGAATGAAGTTCAAAACAAATTGATTGAAGGCGTTCAATAGGTGTGTCTTTCAAAATATCGTGATTCTACAGGATAAAAGATTCGCTTGCCAGTTACCCAGTGGGAATGCCTCGATGAGCGCGCACAATGTGCATTAAAGCAGGATGATTTTTTTTTAAAAATCAACATTTCACTTAGCACATCAAAGCCCAGCTTTTGCAGTAAGTAGTGACACCAAACAACAGATTCATAGCTTGAACCAGTTTTTAATTATTTAGTTTTAAATATCGTTTGCAAAAAGGTAATAAAGTACCTAATTTTCGCATGTTTTAGAATTTAACTATTTCAAGAATAAATCCAAGTATGTTTTGTATTAGAAACTTTTAATAGAAAATATATTCAAACAAGAAATCTAATTATGAATCATCACAAATAAAATGATTTTGTTACTGTATCCAAAAAGTAAAAGCTGAAAGAATACTAGAAAAAGATTACAAAAAAGTTAATCAATGAATAGGATTTGTTAGATCATTTGATAGATTATAATTAATACAAAAAATAAATAAAAGTGTATATATAACACCATAATGCTGCTGAGTTCAAACTATAAGTAAAAATGTTTTTAAATTTGTATTATTGAAAATCACACTAAAACTACTGCACTGTATAATAAATTACATCATAATGTAGTTAAATTGTTCAGTATATTTTCACTTTGAAGTAAATAAATATTTTATTTGACGGCACAATGATTTAATGATAATGCACTTGTGCCATGCATCTTGACCACATACAATTTTCAAAGCTTCAGTTAGCTGTAAATTTTATAAGTCTGTGCTATAAGGCTTTCACTAATTAATGGAATTAAAGTTCAACGTCACGATTTTTAATCTAAACCTAATCTTTTAAACTCGTTTCCTAAAAAGAATTAAAAAATATACTTATTTAACATATGAAAATCCAATTTTAAATTTGAATGCAATATCACAATTTTTAAATTTGAATGCACTATCACAGATTTAAAACTGACTTGCCCTTCTGTACATCTGCTCATGATCGAAAGTAATACAGAATATCCTAAAGATCGAGTAGGTTGAGTTATGTTCTAAAACATGACGCATTGCGTATCTCCTCAAGATACTTGGGAATAGTTTCAGTCGGAGAAGGTCGGAGCAGAATATCTGGGTTAATAGAGGTGAAGGCATTTCTAAATGAGATCTATTTGCAATGTTATGCATCATTTTTATCTATACTTATCATATAATGCACGTTTAGTTGTATTGCAAGAACATGGTATACGCAGCTCTTACTATATCATCATAGATATATCGGGTTTCTTGTGGTCCTACACAAGAATGTTAAGAATACTATAGACCGAACATATGCGGAATGACAAAGTTTTAGGGGAACAGATACAAAAAGAATAGATCAATAATAAAAAATATAAACAATTTGAATTTTGGTGACATAAGAGAAGAAATCTTGAAAAATTTGACATTCACAGAACATTAGATGCAAAAGGAGCCGATTAAAACAGAGAATAAAAGACCTAACGAATAAACGATCGGCAGAACAGGGTTTAGAAAATATTGCATAATGAAAAACATACTAAGATCGACAACGGACAAAAGATTATAGAGACATTATTGCCACGACGCGGAATATAGAAAAGAAGATATTCACACCCAAGCCTATATTTTGTTAGTATGCGGCTCTCTCGTCAATCAATCGATGATAATTGTGTTGTACTAAATGTTTCAAATAATTACGCACAACTTCTTTGAACTTTTTCACTCTTATTTTTCTCTTGACACTTTTTATTGCTACATGACGCTGACGCCCATTCACTGAAAGTTCAAAAAAATAATTGCATCACTGAAAGTTCAGAAAATAATTGTATCACTATTAATATGAAGAATTTTAGTTCTTGTTTCTTAAAGAAACAGTCTATACATAAATCATAACAAAGAATGAAATATCTTATGATCAAAGATACCGCAGTGAATCAGTTTACAACAACTTATTTTCAAAAGTAATCCTTTCGAGAAAAGGTCAACTTTTGATATTTATTTATATTACCTTAGTACACGTAGAGGACTAAACAGAAGTAAGAAAAATGTATGGATGAGCTGCCCTATGCTTCAAAAACTTGACTTTTTGCAAAGGCATAGATACTGGCCCCTACTTCTCTCCGGTATTAAATACATAACCTTCTCAGCTGAATAAACTTCCGTAAAGTTGTTTTCAACAGGGGTGTAGACATGTTAAGAATAGAACATACATCATTCGATTAAGTTTTCCTTTAATATTTCTTTTTCGAAGAATATGTTACTTCCTATTATTTATTTAAACAGTACCTTTCAATTGCAGTCCCCTTAACTTGCCTTCGTTTCGACAAATCGAGATCTTTCTTAAAATTCACATTGTTGTGTTGCCATTATTTCAGGAATTCTGGGGAATTTTCTCTGAATAAGATGGCAAAGAAAATAATCAGATAAACGCGAATCGTTTTTAGTTAGGGTAAATAAGACAACTTCAAGCCATAGAAGATCCTTGAATGAAAACAAGGCTTTCAGCAAAGAGTAAATGAAAAGCAGAAAAGATAAAAGTGAATCTGGGTGTTATTCAGTTCTTAGGTGAATGATAAAGCCAAATAAAGAAAAATAGATCGATTTAAGTTACATTTATCAACGGCAATGCGTGATAATCGATTTCTTTTACTGTAAATCGCACAGCAAGTGAATATATATTTTAAAGTTAGCGATCAAGTGTTTAAACAAGATAATAATGTGGAGATCGTCAAACACTACATGAAGGATGTTTTCTAAGTATTTGGTTTCATATCTTTATTCCTTTCAAAAAATATTATTCATTCGATAACATTTAGAGTAGAAAACTCTCCAGGAAATACTGATTTCATTTATGGAAAATAATACAGAACATTTTAAGCAAAAAAAGACAATGATTAACTGATCGATAGTTTAGAAAACGCTTGAAACACTGTACCAAAAGTTATCGAAAAATAGATTAGTACATAGATATCGTAAGTTTTATAAGCAAACATTAGGGTAGATAAAACACATTACGCTTAAAAACAGTTCATCTGAGGGAGGGAATACCACAATGCTACGTTTCCGCTTCCCTGCGACTATATCCAAACACGGAAAAATCTGTGGTAATAAACCCAAACAGAAAAACCTGAGTTGAGCAACAAAAGCGGTTGACAGCCAACACTGACAAACACTCAGCAGCATCTTTCTGTAAAGCTACTTTTATGTTCCTTCAAGTCTCTTTATCTTTGAGGAGACTACAAACAAAAAAAATGATAAATATTTTTAAATGGTGCCAGGAAAACATGTTTCCATTGAAAATAATGATTGAAATTAAACGATTATAAACTCGATCCAGATATATCTATTTAAATGCGTTACTATTTCTATTTATATGAAGAGAAATATGTTTAATGCTTTCACAATATTATGAGAAGGAAAAGGCTGGCATAACCTTCCTTTACTGATTTTATTTAAGTTTATTATACTCATATGCAAGTGAAATGGAACAGATTGTGGTGTTTAACTATTGCGGCGTTAATGTCAGATTCCTTTGCACCATAATTATCATTTTTTTAAAATTAATGTTCCTATTAGTCAAGGCCCTAGAGGTACTCAAAGTAGAGCATTACAGAATAAAAGACACGTCATATAGGGTTATGTTTGGAAGATAGCCTGTTCAAGTCTTAGGTTAACCTTTTTAAGATTGTAGTGATCAGTAAAGCAGCCTCTCGGCGGTTTACATCTCCTAAGCGCATATGAAAGTAATGGGGGTGGTTCGTTACATTGTTTGTGGCATAAATGTTAGGACTAGTGACACTAAGGAGTGTAATTCATCTGATGACTTACCATGGAAATAGTGATAGAGCAAAGAAAGACGCTACGTCTCATCTGTGATAAAGAGATTACAGATTGCAAATTAATTTATCACCTTCGGGGAAGCTTTTGGATTATTGAGAGTAAAAGTGAAAATTAGGAAGCTCCTACTCACATATGGCAACAATACTTCATTTTCGGCTTGTAAAGATAGCAAAGAGAATTAGCTACTTCCTGGAGAGGTACAGGGGAACCTACCATTTTCCGTTAGCTTTAACGATGTATGTACTAATTATATTTGAAGTCTGGGTTAAGTTTAATGCCCATCCTGACTGGTTACAGCTCTGGGTCTGATCACTGATGGTGGAAGGTCATGAGTTATAGTTTTTGACGCTTCAATGTAACCAATGTTACGTCAGCTGAGAAATCAACTTTGTTTTCTATTTTTAAATTTTAAATTTTAATATGCAAATAAAATTCATTAGTTTTTACCCGCTCTAATTTGGCTATAAATCATTACAAAATCAGCGTAGTTTCTCGAATTCATTTGCATCATGTCAAACTCTGTAGAAAAATACAATGAACAGACCGTTTTGGTTCATACACTACGACTGTCTTGAATAATAAAAACAAATCTAAAGATATTAATGTATCTATCACAATAACGTGTACTTTCTTAAATTAATATTCCAATGATTACTGAGTATAATGTCTATCAACGTTCAGAAATTGCAGAATAACATATTAAATGAAGCACAATTCAGAAACATCTCACTCAAAAGATTTTATACAGGTTTAAAATGGAATTATATATTTCGCAAAATGAATACGATCTTTAAATTATATTGAAGAATTTTTGACAAAATGTGTGGGTTTATTTTGATAACATTCTTAAACCAATAACAAAAAGATATTTTAAAATCTTGAAAGCAATTGAATGTGAAACTTAATTTTTCTCATTGTATATGCCATTATCTATACAGCGTTTGGACAATCATAGCTCTATACAACATTCGTAATAAGAAACTTTTGTCACATAATCATCCCTCATTGTCATTATTCTACTAATGTTAACAGATAATTATTTTCACCGCTCCAATTCTGATTTTCAGTCTGCATTTACTTCTGTGTTTTCCACGTATGAACTTGGTTGCTCGTATTTTTACGATTCTTGTTTCCTTACTACGTGACCCAGAAATTTCAGCTGTCTCGTTGTGATTGTAAGCAGCAGTTTCAGTGTAGTTTCTATTATCTTCACATTCAAGGGAAAACAGAATTCAAAATTCATAGTGGTGGAAATGCTACCCGATAAAAAGTACTAATAATTTGCGTGTTGAGTTTGTGATTCGATTGTCTACAAGAGAATGGCAGCAAGGCTAAGTCGGAAGGCTTAATATCTGCGCAAGAATTACACTTTGCAATCGATAAAAATGTTTAATAAAATTTCGTGCACGCATCTTCACTCCGGGAATATAAAGACTTTCTGTTTTTATATCATTTAAATAATAACTGCAGACATAAAAGTACAAAAATTGTATATTATTTTAAGTTGTTTTTCGATAATTCTTAGTAAAACTTAAAATTTGTTTTCTGTCCCAAAATATTCATTTTTAGATCATTACAATGCATGGAATATAAAATAAAGATTTTCAGTTAATTGGGCCTACGTTTAATTAATTTTAACTTTCTTTCCTATATCTAGTTAAAAATAATCCTGAATGAATCGTCATACAGTCCACGGTAATTGTTTTGAAATTTATGACCTTATACAAATAGAAAATAATATTAATGTGATAAACTATATGATTTGTTTCGATCGATATTTCATTAGAACTGAGGTACGAACCTTTCGGAGAGAGAAACATTAATAAAAAATACAAAAAAGAATCGTAAATAAAGACTAAGTCTTTACACCATTTACATTGTTCAGACAATTGTCCTCATCTTTATTATTACGACATATCGTCCGTTGTACGCACCGGCCTTTTTCTAGTGCTAGGAATTTCGAGCCAAACCCTTTATTGCAATCAGCGGGGTAATCTACTACAGTACAACGCACATCTGTCCCAAACAATGTAAATAGCGTAAATACTACCTAATATCAAAACTATAGACAAACACAGAATAAGTCTTATATGATTCTCTTTTGATAGGTCTCTGCTACAGCGAGTTCTCTGCGCGTCTTCCAAGATCTGGAGCTGCCTATTTCTACAGTTACGTCACGGTAGGCGAATTGTGTGGATTCGTCGTAGGGTGGAACATTCTTCTGGAGTACATGATAGCTGCAGCAGCTGGAAGCAAAGCTTGGGGCCAATACTTGGACAATATTCTCAACGATACAATTCAAAAGTGAGATATTGATGTTTTTCTATTTTATTTCTTTTTCCACATGTTTTATCAATTTATATTGACTGAATATCTTTTATTCATTCTTTCTTAGATATATAGGATTGCTGTGACTCTGTTTCATGCTTTAATTCCGCCAAGAATTTTTTTTTCTGGGGCTGATGTAGCAAAGTTAAACGATACTTCATGTTGCAGTAATATTTGTGTGACCGTTCATATTTTAATCAACCTATTAAAGCAAAATGTATTGCACAATAGCTGCAAAAGATTCATTCATAGATGTTTATATTATGTACTAGTTTAGAAGCCGCACTCCGTACGGACTGTTAACCTAGTTTCTCCGGAGAGCTGACTGAACTCCCGGCCTACATTTAAAGAGAACTGTAGTTCAACTTAGAAAACAGCAAAAACTATTTTCAAGAAATAACTTTGAATTGCTCAATTCACTCCATAAAAACTCAAAGTCTCACTTTAATTCTCATTTGGTCTATAAATCCAATTCTAGCCAAAAGACCGATTTGGGCCTAAATTCTAATTCAGGCCAAAAATTGAGTTCTTCAGATAACAAACATTGCGGAACTTCAAAACCCTACGTTACGAAACATCTCGCTCTAACTACGATGGTTCGGCAAATATGAAAAAATAAAATTCACAAATTTTGTAAATATTTTAAACTGAATTTAAAACAAACATTTTTTAATTCAAATTTTTGTGTTATTTTAAACTCAATATAATTTTTGAAAAATTAATGCTACTAATTATTTACAGTCATTTTAAAATGTGAATTTTTAACGATTCCCTCTTCATAGTGACACAAATTCTAATGCTGTTTTTAATTCAGGGATCAACCTGATTCCAAAAAGGTATGATATGTCTGTGTAGACAAAGTGTGAGCCGAGTTAGAAGAGTTTCAGACACACAGATGAGCAAACAGAATCTCTCGTTTATTTACATAGAATATAGATCTAGTAATTATAAAATTGAAAAAGAATTATTTAAAGCGATTTGTACTAAATAAGAAGTAGCCCGTTGCATAGAATTGTTTCTATGTTGCCATTCAATTACCCAACATTGTTCTGATCTATAAAAATGTACATATATTCCTTTATATATATATATATGAAAACATCTTTGGCCTCGATACTAGTATATATTGTAAAACAATAGTAGCGACCTGAGTGCTTAGAATTAGTACTGTTTAGATCAACATCTAGGACTCAACAATCATATCCTTGAATAACAATTTTATTCAAAATGAATATATAATCTGGTGTATCAAGTATGAACTTGATTCTTCCGTCTCTTCGTCTTCTAACCTACATCTGATAGTTATACTTCTCTCCAATTTATCCAAATCATCTGGATCAGACTATGAATTTCAATCGTGCTTTCAGACATAATTAAATCACAGTGGCCTACTGGGCGTTGTCCTGTGGCCAGCATTATGTTATTCGACAATCCATCATCCTATGAACTTGGGCAAACATCCACATCGCGTTGTGAGCGTATGTTAAATTTCGCTTACGTGATTATGTGCATGCGTACAAGTGTATGAGTTGGATCCTAGACAGTTGATTAACGAACTCATTTAGCAGATCGTTACAGTTTTCATTGGGATCATCTTATTTCGAGATTCTAAACAAAATTCGAAAAAGGTCTAATGTAATCCATCCTGAAGTGGCATCTTGTCTTCAGTCACCGAGAGTACGTGGTTCCATCTATCTTTTTAAGAAGTATTTCCATGGAAATTGTTCTGACAAGCTGTTCATAATGCTTTGACTGCATGAATTTTAGCGTGCTACAAGATTGGGAAGTAGGTGTCACCTTCTTATTGTTAAACTAGCTAGATGTAGCAGTCAGTTCTATTTGAATAGTGTCTTTTCCGCACGTGGAACCCCAAGTTTATTACTTTTCTGATACCTAGACGTTTCAAAACTTCAAAATAACGTTAATTGTCATCGTCTGTATTCCTAAAACTTGGTCTTTTCCTGTTCTTTTCTTTCTCACTTAAGACTTTTCAATTTTTCACATTCCGCGTTGTTCGGAATATGCAGAAGTGTCTAGATCTTTATTGTTTAGTTTTTCAAAGTAAGCATTACGTTACTGTATAAGAAATATAACAATTCAAAATACATTTTTACGCTTTAGGAACAAAAAATATGGAATAATTTAGTTACATTTTTTAACAGCGTCATTTTACGCCAACCAGATGAATAGATATTTGTTTGTACTTCTGAGATTAGGTAGTATTTACATTATTTACATTGTTCGGATTGATGTGCTCATCTTTATTGCCATATTCACGACGTTTTGTACGCTCTACTCTTCTTCAGTGCTTAGAATTTTACATGGTCGAGAATCATATACACCAGTAATCAAAATAAAGTGTTGGGTTCGAACTTTTAAACACCTGAAGACGGCCGGAGCGTACAAAGGCCGAAACGTCATGAATATGGTAATAAATATGAAGACAACAGTCCGAATAATTTAAATAAAATATAATTTCTTTTTCCATGGATGGCAGGAGCTCAGTTTGGTATGTACAATTCGTTTAAATAGATTAAAAATATATATGAAACAAAAAGAATAACCATTAGTGTATTTACTTTTAGAAATAAAAATGTCAAAGAGAAGATTAACTGTTAAAAAGCAAAAATGATCCAATTAACTTTAAATGAAAAATATTAATTAAAATTCTAAGTGAATCCAAGATTCCACAAAATCAATTTTTAGGGCATTCCAATCAAAATAATTTGTTTTGAAATAGACATAAAATTATATAACAGTTCCAAAGGAAATAAAATAACTAATTGTTATACTTACTTCAGTTAAATAGTCAGTCAATCAGTCAGTTAAGTGCCATGCGTGATACACGCTTGGGTGATCATGTCTCGAAAGAGACATGACGAACTGGGCAAAATATTATCCTGCAGTAGGTTGCCATTACTTTCCGCGGTAGACTGTTGTTATTTAACCCATAACTGGAGGGAATAGATAAATTAATACCTTCCCCAAGGGTATTTGCGCGTAAGTGAATGCAAGAAATTCAACTGGAATTCGAACTCGGTTCACCAATTTCTCGTTTCAAGCCGATATCCACTGCACCACAAAGAAAATCATTCAGTTAAATAAGCTGGAGTTATTTCGTGCGTAAAAGTAAAACTTTATTTAAATTTCTTAAGCTGTCTACAGAAACAATCCTAACCAAGAGACTAAAGACTGCTTAACTCTTAGTGAAACGAGATTTTTAAATAATCCTTCAGTAATGCGCACGTTAATTATAATACTATGCATCATAATTGTTCAAATCCTTTTCTTCAAATTTTTGGCACATTCTTTAAAGAGTATTCTTAAAAATTCAGCATTTTGTATAATAATGTGAAACTTGGAAAAAACGGTGAAATTAATTAACCTGTTTTCGCATTATAAAAAGTGCGTGAGATCTGCTGTAATTTATAAATATGTTAATTATACTGCACATTACTTATGACAGATTTTATCTGAAGGCCATCCTTACATTTTTTAAAACAAATTAGATTAAAAGTGTTTAATATTATGAATTCAGTGTTTGCGTGTTATAGTTTTCTTTTTCTGCATTTTCATTATTTCAGTTTATTTTTTCTAGATTCCCGGAATTATTACATTATATCTTTTTTTCTGTTAATATCGTTAGCTCTTTTGCTGATATTATTTTATTCTTCGCTCTGTAACTTAGTCTTTCATCATTTGAACATCTCATCCCATTTTTTTAATTTAATGGGTTTATTCTTTTTTCCATTGTTTCATTATCGTCCAAGTTATGTTGAAACTCACTTATATTTCGATAATGTTTTATTATTAATGTGTTCTGCTAGATTTATAATTTCTACTTTTGTTAACGTTTTCTCCTATTCATTTCTTCATTTTATTTTTTTCCAGGTTCTTTCTTCTTCTCAGGTTTCTTCTTGCCTGCGTTTATTTTCTTTCTTTCTTTTTGATCATCTCTTCCTTGTTTTTGCTTCCTTTGTTTCATTCAACCTTCGGCACTGATCATTAAATTATTGTCTTTATTCTTAAAATTCCCTCCCTCTTCTCTATTGCTTGATTCGTTCTTTTTTCATTTTATTGTGGTTCATTCTAAACTGTTTTAGCGAATCTTATACACAGTTCCAAAATATCTCATAAATATTTTAAGTGTAATTACTAAATAGACTGCACAATGGAACGTAAAAACGTGATTGCTTACTTATTTGACAGCCCATGTATGTTTAGTCTAATGAATTATCTGTCAGCCTGTAAAAAATGATAAATATATATACTACCAGAACGTGCCAAGTTTTCTAGGATAAAATCGATTTTTGATGTTTAAAATCTTAGGCAGAATGTATTTTTGCATAAAAATTCTTACACGCCAACAATTTAAAAATAATTTGCTTTAAGTAATCACAACAACAATATAATACGTCAGAGGTTATTTTATAACTTAAAAACACAGATGTATACAAAAATATTCTATATAACATGCAATTTGAATGACTATAACCATTCAATTCAACGGTAATCGAGTTTCAGAAAAATGTTTCACAAATAAGTAAATAAAAACATTCATGTGACGGTAAAAGTTAAAAATATTAAAAAAAGAAAGAAAAGAAATATTTTCACCGAATTTCATTCGACTAAATTTTATGCTTGTGGTGACTTTAATATTCACTACAAACTGATGAAGGTTGGAGATACTACTAAGACTTCTCTATTACTTATAAACTAACGCAACTTATTGAAGAACCCCTGTGTCCCTGATACATCAGTCAACTATCCTTGACCTCATTTTCACATCCTGCCTTAAGAAATGATCCGCTTAAATTTCTCACTTCAGACTGTTCAATATTCAGTGTTAATGTTGATGCCAAACGAAACGCCATTCCCTGTTAAACCGTTCCATAAAACGATTTTTTACACGAAAACAAACTGGGACATTTTCAGATTATACATGGTATAATCTCCCCGCAGCCTTCTTCAAAAATACTGCCTCCAAAACTGATGCTCTCGCATCAGAATAAAACTTTACTGGAATGGTGAATTTATACCCCAGAAAAAATTACATCAGAAATCAAACAATCAACCCTGGTTCACCCTGACACCATAACAACTTTGATTAGTGTAATAGGTCAATTGCTGCATTCGAAACTGCTCCCAATCACTCCGAGAGAGTTCTAAAAAAAGCAAAGTGTAGTTATTCTCAAGCGGTTGAGCATAAAATTGAGAGCAAAAAAAAATGGATGCCGAGTGATCTGTAAAATCTCTGACCAAATTCTGAATAGAAGCACAGCGTCAGTATATTCTATTATAAACAGCCTCTCATCCTTGCCAGATAAGGAAAAACTATTAACTTCGATATTTCTCAAACCCTACCTAAGATGACAAATGCCATGCCATTTACCCCGTTTCACTAAACAATCTTAATAATACTTTCATTACCGCCCGGTAAATCTCAAAATCTATCAACAGTTTTGATTTTAAGAAGGCCACCGGTCTACACCGGTCGTCACCGAACTTACTATCCGTTATCCATAAGAATATTAACCCGCAGATATCTTAACAAAAATATCTAACTACTACTTGAATGGGGAAAATTCTTCCCAACTCTATGGAAGATATTAAGTATTTGCCCGGTTTTAAAAAACGTGGGTGTGAGCTCATTCTCCTTACAGTTTAAGGCCGATCAGTATCCCCAGTGCCGTTAGAAATCTCTTGAGCGATAGAGTATACGGGTTTCAATTAGTTTGTTTCACTGCTGATATCCTAATTACCCACAGAATAAGTAAGACAACAAATATATCCCAAAGATGATCGTATTTGATATCTTAAAATATTTAGCATAATGGGTTACAGTAGAATCTATAGAATCACTGGAAGTGTTCCTCAATACTAAAGTCCCCCCTATCGGGTAGGTCTCTGAAATTAATTGTTAACGGTCAGTCATCTAAGACCCAAACAATCAATTGAAACCTTCCCATAAAGTACACTTTTTGGCCAAACTTTCTTCTACTTTATATAAATGATCTAAATAGGAATATACTCCGATCATTTTTGGATATCTATGTCGATGATACAAAGGTATATGTGTGTATCTCTAAAACCCTAGATGACCAAAGCTTAGTAACTGGTCTCTTCTCTAATCTAGCTGTAACAGTTCAGTGGGAGTAAACTAGTTTATCCCATTCAATGCATCGAAAATAAAACTAGTGAGATCCCACCATCGCTAATCGAACCCAAAACTTAAAAAATAGCGATGAATGTATGTTCGGTCATGGAGGCCATTTATTTCTGCTATTCCCTACTTTTACAATAACCAGTTCACGACTAAAATGTAGTACTCATGCCATATATGAACAAGTGCTGCCCAGTCTTTTTTTTTCTACTCCCAATATAATCCAAAATCATGTTTTCAATCCTTGTGGGTGACGTATTACCTTTACACTGCAACCCTTTGCTTCCGAATAACTTTATAGCAATTTCCATGGAAAGCTTTAAAATGGACTAAACTCCTTAGATCTACAGTCCTGGCATTCACATCTACGAAGCGCAATACCACTCACATTGTAGCGAATTACTCTCTTTCCTTTCGTATCCTTTTAGTGGCATGCATGTTCTAATTTATCGGCTTCTTACCACAAACGGCTGCTTTGTGAAATGAACCTCAAGTTGATGCTTCCTAGATCACTAAATCATAACCTGTTCAAATCCAGGGTTAACAATTATCTTCCACACGTATCCGCGTAAGCTGCACTTCTTACTCTGTAATCCATTACCTAAGACTTTTATAGGGAACATCATTGTAAAAATCTTAACTAAGTTTTAAAAAGATTTGTCAGGTGCTAGTCTATTTATTGATGACCGAGCAAGTAATTCATTTGCACTTAATCATACTTCAAATGCGTAAGTCGGTTTATTGAGTTGATGCCGGGCACCTGGATAAAAGCATTGGTTGAAGTAATCCAATAAACCAGTGACATGACGCAAAGAAATTAATACCTGGTCACAGCAGAGGCGAGCAAAAGCTTTGTGAGTTGAGTTACTAAAGGGAAATAACTGAAACTGAGATATCCACAAAAAGGTATGTCACGTGAACCTAGAATAATCTAACCCGGGTTCGGTTCGAAATGTCAACATATATTACCTGAAGAAGGACAAAGCGTACCACAACCGCAAATCTGACAAAGATGAGACCAACAGTCCGAACGATTTAAATAGTGTAAATGAGATATTCATAGGAACACATTTTGATTTTTTAACTTTTAAATGTTTTGCAATTTATACAAAAGACTCTTTTTCTATAGATTTTGCATTCAATGTACTCAAGATACAAATTCATGTGACAGAGATAGGTATATACGCACCCACACCATGAATCTTCTTGAAAACTATTCCTTTCATTGATGTTTCTTCACACAAAAATACTCCTTTTTAAATTCAGTAACACCTAACGTGTTTGTAGCAATATCATCTTACTTGGATGTAAAATGATTACAAAAATGTATTCATTCGTCGTCAAGCCAATTGTCTACCCTCGTGCTTAATTCTTTATTATTCCAGATTTTTTTCGATGTGGGTGAGAGCAATGTTTTACTTTAAAAGATCAATTTTCTTTTGCCGTCAAGTGCCGAAAACAATGTCTTATATAATAAAATGATATTTAAAATAATAAATGATAAAAAGACTTATACAAACAAATTTTCTCTCAAAATTTGACGTAGGTATTAAGATATCTTTTGTTCAGAAAGAATCAGGATTGTAAAATATAACTGCTTACCTTTTATCAATTCAGTTGACCATCGTACATAGGAAATATAAATTAAAATAGAAGACTACATGAACAGTGAATAAAGTTAAAGGAATTGTTTTGCATACAGAAAATTAATTAAAGTAAAAATGTAAAGAACGAATAACTCTATAAATTCGAATAAGATACTTCCCCACTTTAGTAGTTGATGAGATACTTTCAAATTATATATTTTAACATATACTTGAACGTTGCACAAATATTTCTGTTCCTGAGTTTATCAGTAACAAAGATTTGTTAAATGGTTTATGAAGTGATTGGTATAGATAAAAATATTATATTTCAGTTATTGTTGACACAAGGAAATATATAAACGTCATTTATAACCGTCAATACTCACATTTAAATTGTTTTCTGCCTAAGGAAACTAGAATATGCGTTCCCTTGCATACAACGGACAAAAAACGAAAACGTAAGTTATGAAACACTTTTAGCAGCTATGATTATAAACTACTGTAAAATGATTCCATGTTTTTTGGTTTGTTTGCTTTGTCGATCGTAAAATCTACTTTCCCTGTTTGCTACCTCGTTGATAGTCATGCCTATGGTTTTTACGATTCTTCGAACGAATATTTCTCTTTACTCTCTTAAAGGGTCAATTGTATAATATCGTATATGGCAGAAATAGTTTCAGTTTGCACGTGTGTCAAGAAGTGGACATTGGTTCTACATAGAAGTGAACTATTTTTGTGGTGTGGTAGGGAGTTACTTATTTAAATATGAATGTCTATACTTGACCACTAATCGACAAGACTATGCAGAATTTTTCGGCTATCTTTATCTTTACATTCATGTCAAGATATCTGTCCAATATACAGGGATCGCAGAAATACGTAAATACGTTTAACGAAAGGAAAAACTTGTATAAATATTCTAATGATAAATTTATTCAAACATCATGAAATTAAAACAAGTTACATTTGGAAGCTCACAATTACAAGAGATCCTGAAAATTATGACCTTTAACTTGCAGATATTTATTAGTACGGCGAAGTATTGTTTGGGCAATGTTGGCCAAAATAGCCAGTGGGATTGCAGCACATGCATTTTTAATTTCTTTTCTAACGGCCTCCTAATATAGTCAGTTTTATTTTATACGCAACATCTTGTAAGATTCACCGCAGTGAAAAATTAGCAGGTGGTAAATCAGGTGTATGTGGATACGTGACTGCAGCTTTTCTTATTCTTGTAAATTCTCATTCAGATAAGCCCATAAGTTTTCCTTGTAGAGTGGCAGTGCATCGTCCTGTTGAAAGAAAAATTCATCATTTCCATTATGTTCATGTATGACAGTGTTAACAAAATTTGATAAAATTATTACAGGTAAGTATTTCTTTTCCTGAAGTGTGTAGATATTTTTGGTGGACTCTGTATAAAGAAGAACGTTATACTAAAATAATAAAGACGTGGGTATTAGTTTATAGATAAGAGTGGACAAAAACCAGATTTATTTTTATCAAACTAATGTATTATTGCATTTATAAATACGGATTTAAATATATATATATATATATATATATATATATATATATATATATATATATATATAGGAATAAATGTGTGTTCTTCCAGCGCTTTATTTAAATTCCATCTCTAAGGCCTTAATTTATAATGTTTGCTCGAAAAGGAAATTCATGCAATGTTGCTCATTTATCTGATTTAACAACTTGTCAAACGTATATCATTGATCTTGAAAGTATTCCCTATATATTGAATGACCCTATCTTAACACATCACTCAATAAGTCCTGAGCAATTATATTAGTGGCGCCATCTATATGTCAGTATAGATGGCGCCACTAATATAATTGTTCATATGATTTTTATAAAGTACTAACCTTCAAATGGAGCCTGACATAGTTTGGGCCCAATTCGATAACAAATTACAGTGAAGCTCATTTTCAAAACAATGAAAAAATCAGAATTTCGTGTGTTGATAATGCGTTGCTTTCTGACGAAAAAATACTGTTCAAGCAAACCAATGGCTTCATAAGTGTTATCCCATTATGATCCGTTACAAACAACGGTTAAGAGGTGGTATGCTGACTTGAAACGCGGTCATACAGACACAAATGATGCTGAACGCTCAGGTCACACAAAATCGGCAAAAAGTCCACAAACTCGTTTTTGCCAATCGTAAATTAATTTTGCGTGAGATAACAGAAAAATTGTATTCACTTTTTACATGAATATTTGTCAATTAGAAAGCTGTGTTCAAAGTGGGTGCCGCGTTTGCTCACAGTCGATAAAAAACAACAACGCGTCGACGATTCTGAACGTTGTTTGCAGTTGTTTCAACGCAACAAGAATGAGTTTTTAGTAAGTATGTAACAATGGATAAAACATGGATTCACCATTTCACTCTGGAGTCAAATTGGCAGTCATTTCAGTGGACAGCCGCAGGTGAAATCCGTCCAGAGCGACCAAAGTCGCAAACCTCTATAGACAAGGTTTTGTACTCAGAATGTTGGGATATGTGAGGTATTTTGCTTTATCGATTAACTTGAGAAAGGAGGAACCATCAGTAGCGAATATTATATAGCATTATTAGTACGCTTGAAGGAAGAATTCGCCAAAAAACCGGCACAAATGGGGAAGAAAAAGTAATATTTCAACAAGACAATGCACCGTGTCAAAAGTCGATCACAACAATGACAAAGCTATATGAAATGCACTTTGAATTGCTTCCGCATCCACCCTATTCTCCAGATCTGGCCTTACATACCTTAAAAGTAAGCTCCAGCAAAAGAGAGTTGACTCCAATGAAGAAATGATATTTGAAAATCAGCGTGTTTTGAGAAGAAATACAAATCGTTCTGTAAAAATGCATCGAATTTTTAGAAAAGAGTTGGAATCAGCGTATCACCATAGAAAGAGACTCTGTTGCTGAACAAAGTCGAATTTTGCCTAAACGTTGTTGGTTTATTAGATAAGCTCGTGATGTATTGAGTGATATGTTAACTTAGAGGATATTTTCGAAATTCGTCTTGATCAAAACCATTGTCTTTTAAGCAGTAAGATTGCCAATGCAGTTTTGATCATCGAAGAAAACTTCAATTTTTCTCTCTCTATAGAATGCCGCATTGATCAAAGCAAAAGATAATCTCAAAGCGTTAAGTCAATATGCCGCGTGAGATAATTTTCCCAACACCTCATTTTTATTATTGATGAATAAATTATTCACAAGCTTTGTCCTACATTAGCATGAGTAACAAGTTGCGCTATTCTGTAAATGGTCATCTTCTTCCGTTGTAGCGCATTCAAAATGACAACTACAACGCCGCCGTAACAACTGCGTCAGTCTTTACCAATACGAAATAGAGGACGCCTTTCAAATTCCAAATATAAAAAAACATACCCCAAATACCCAAATATCTCAAAATATGATTTGCTAGTGATGCTGTATTTAATCTGGATACACCCTTAATATTCAATTCTTCTGATTATTGTCGTAAATCCACTATACAATCCCAGTAACAATATTCCACAAAATATAAAGTGTTCAATACATCACTTTGAAAATTACTATGGAATCCATTTACCTGAAGTTTGAATTTTTCAAAGATTCTCTATATATTACAAATGTTGTATGATATATATATATATATATATATATATATATATATACGGAGTTTTCGAATAAAGCCCAGTCTTGATTAAGTTAGGTAATCACAAAAAGAAACGCTTGGAAGCTATAACTTTCACATTTTTCTAGTCAACAGCTATGGAAATTATGCCCTAAGTTAAATTCACCATAATTTTCACTTTGCTATTCATTTATACTTATTGCAATTCTTGAGACTTAATTCAATTATTTTATTTGCTTGGAACGGAAACAATGTGTTGGTTGTGTACCGTGTTTGGCATTATTTTTTATTTAAAAGATGAATGAACTGGGAATGCAGAAACTGATTTCCAAAACTGATTTCCAATATTGTATTATGTTTCAAATATTCATACAAAAAGAGCGCTGGGTACTTTTTCACACACACACACACACACACACACACACACACACACACACACACACACATATATATATATATATATATATATATATATAATTTTGAAATGAATTATTTCTGCAACTTAGGTCTCAATCTTTCGGTATCTTCTTAAATATACTTAATCAGTTATTGTAAATCTCCTGAAGATACTGAAAGGTTGTAAACTATGTTGCAGAGATACCACAATTCCAAATGATAAATTATTCAAAAGTTCTATGTATTGAGCACTTTTTAATACAAATGTGTACTTGTCTATTTTAATTCAAACCAAACACTGAGTAAGTATATATATATATATATATATATATATATGATAAATTACTAACCTTTGCTTAGTCTGGCAGAAGCATACCTATTGTGTTCACTATTCCTTGTTTAAAAACAAAATCGAAAAATACTGTTTTATAAGTATCTTTACCCTTCGTAGAAATATCAGAATATTCCATCGGTAAAATATTTACAAAGCATCAGGTAGATTTCTGAGAAAAATACTGTAGTATAAAAATATTAAAAATTCCTATCTATTCAAAACAATGATTAGGAATAATATTTAAAATCAATCAATATTCCAGTAATCATTGGAGCACTGTGAGTGATTAAAATGGAATACTGATATATGCATTAAGAAATTCGCTGCAATTTCTGTTATTATCATATATACAAAAACCATATGCTCATTAGCACCATTCACATACCCCATAAAACTCACTGAAAGATGCTCAGTAACTTTAAAAGAAATATCTGACTTAACATCAGGTCAAACATAAAACACTTGGCAAATTACTTTATCAATCAGAAAGTACATTAAGAACCTCGGAAATATCTAAATTCTTTATAAATTCATCTTTTCGGCAGAAAATTCAATGTGCTATTTTAAAAGTAGAGGAAAAATTAAAATTCTTAGCCAGATTTCCGTTGAATACAACCTTAGTTTCCCCTTCACATATCTTATAATAAATCAGTTAAGTGCCATACGTGACACACGCTTCATGATCATGTCCCAAAGGAGACATTAGTTGAACTGAAGATTTTCCCGTAGTAGGTCGACAGTACGTTCTGAAGTGGACTGGTTGCCAACCAAGACTAGAGAACTCCATCTGTCCTGCTATTTAACCCATGGCTAGAGTTTTTAAGAGATGAATTAATATATTTCCCAATGGTATTTGCGCGTACGCAAATGGAATGAATTCAACTGGAATTCGAACCTGCCTCTCCGAGCAGATATCCACTGCATCTCAACGTACATCATGATATATGCGTATCGTTATAGGTTATTATCAAAACCATCACAACAGATGTTTCTAATTAAGTCATTCTTTCAGTCACCGATCAATTTCGGCAAAGCAGGTTAAGTGATACCTTTTGATAATTTGTTGTCTGAGAATCAATACTATAAATTCTAATTAGAAAAACAATCATCTTTATAAAATTGTAAGTATTATGTTTTGTTTGTCAGCAAAGTGTGCAACCGCTTTCTGACAGCTCTCAATAGGTTCCTCGGCTACTGATTTAGATATAAAATTTGTTCATTAAAGCTGGATTGTAAAATAAAATATAGCTGTTAATTTACTGAAATCAAAATCATCTTTCGCTTGTCTACTGATGCCTAATTAACATGATTCATGTCATTGGCAAATGAACTATTTACGGACATAAGCCATAAATGGAAAAGTCTAAAACTATAAAATAAGTAGAACTACATTACATTTGTTTGAGTTAAACTTACTCCCGTCCTTTTTTTTTTCTTATCAACTTTTAACTATATATGTGAGTGTGTTATCTGTTTATGCATTGATACATTGTTAAGTCACGATTAATTTTACGATATCATATAGATTTAATGGTGCATCGTCAAAAACTGTTTTAACAATCCTCAGTGTTTAAGCATAGCTGTTGCTTTGGCGGCTTGTTAAGATCATTTTTATCTAACGTCTCTTAGGTTTCTGGTACCTATTTTTTTCTTTTTTTAATTGAAGATGTTAGCTTTTTTAATATGGGTTTTAATCTTGGACATCGATTTATTTTTTATACTATTGTTCATCCAGTACAAGGCACAAAAGGCACTCAAACTAGAGGCTTACTGAATGAGGTTGTTGTTGTCCGCTTTCAAAGAAGAGAAGAAAAGGAAACGATTTGAAGAGAGTCTGAAATTGTATGTTGTGAAGAAGAATACCGTGAATTCCATGGACGGAGTAAGTAAGAAATGAGGAAGTTTAAAAGAAAATCTTAACAAAAAAGAACATACAAAGAATCACAAATTGAAAATCTTATATAAAGAGAACACAACCTAACTCTTGTGAGCAAATGAAAGTGAGTGGGACCAGTGGGTCACATATCTGACGAGCGAGAATAGATAACAAGTAGCGTGAGGTTTAGTAAACAGAGACCTATAGCTAAGGGGCGCAAGTGTTAGGAAGTTGTAGAAAGCCATGATGCTGAAGAGAGACGACACATAAAAGATTCCAAAATATTACCCATTGCTCTGATTCGTGGTCTCTGATATACAATGGCATTCAATTTATTTGTCAATCATATGCAGATACTTTGTTTACAAAAAGATCAACAAAATTGTTTAGATTGTCTTTTTAAAATATATATGAAAATGGATGCAAAGTAGGATTTAGTGTTAATAATATTTGAATAAATACAACAATACAGATTAGCATAAAATGCAATTTCATTATTTGAATTAAAGAATTCAATAATTCATTTTTCTGGTTTTCATCAACTCTACATAATGATAAATGCCGGTTTCAGCGCATGTAATGAAACCAAAAACATTATTTTCAAACACGGATAATTTGAATATGTAACATCCTAAAATACTATTGATACTAGACTATGACGAATTATCTCAACAGATATGACAGTAATTTGATCTTGAAAAGAAAAATGTGTTGACATCTTCAACAATATTTTTAATTTTGATTTTTCCGAATCTTAACACTATTTTTGCTGCAGCTCTAACAAACAAAATTCTAAACATTACTACTGGAATAAGCACGAAAGCCGATTCCACACTATGACGTTGCAAATTAGCCTTGTGTTAGTTGTATCTTTCAAGTTACAGTACTCTAACAGTACTATTTTACAAAACAAAAATTCACTACTTTTCTACTGTGATGTACCAACCTCAGATCCGCACCGATATAATCGTAATCTATTCAGTGTGAGAAATATTTTACTCACAGTATTTTGAAGACGAACATGATTAGGCAGTTAAGTGAGAGACATTTCTTGGTATTTATGTTCATCAAGATTATTTTGTTTTATTTATTTAGTTTTTAAAGCGTCTGTTTTTTTCCAAAAGTCATTCAAATACAGAAAAGCTGATATTTGTAGTTTGCTTCTTGTCGCCAGTTTCTGCCAGGAAAGATGCCAACACTTTATTTGGAACATTTAATGGCCTATCATAAATCAAATTGACACAAATCATTTGCTTCAAAGAGAAATAACGGAAGTGACTCGCATGAGAGATTCTATAGTCAGAAATCTCATACATCTGTCGGTGGGGAACTGTCAGCGACGAAAATGATAAATATGGTTCCTTTTTAGAATCATGCATTAATGAGATATGAATGATTGCAGATACTATGATTCATGTCATTGGCAAATAAACTATTTACGGACATAAGCCATAAATGGAAAAGCCTAAAACTATAAAATAAGTAGAACTACATACCCATAATAAAAATTCGCAATTATTAAGTGATGAAAAAATATAAAAGAAAAGTTTGAGTCAATTCATCAAGAATTTATTTATTACTGTTCAGGAAGTTATTTACATGCGTACTATTGTCCTCCTTTAATTTGTTATCAAAACGTTTCGGTCATTGTGTCCTCCGCCCATTACCAGATGCGCTTTGATCTGAGTTGCCTAGTGGATTAAAGCATTGTTCCGTGAAATATGGTTACCAAAATAATTCTGAGTTCAATCCCTATCCCAGCTAGTGTGTACTTAGAGCATTACTAAAAGAAAAAAACTAGACGATATATCCCTTGAAACTAAAATAATCTATCCGCTTAGATTATATAACGGGTTCCTTTGAGAATTTTCTTTATGGGAGTTGTGGTGCAGTGGATATCAACTCGGAACGTGAGATCGGGGTGACGAGTTCAAATTCCTTGCAATCCATTATGCACAAATACCCTTGGAAAAGGTATTAATCCGTTTCTTTCCTCCAGTTATGGGTTAAATAAAAGAAAAGCTGGCAACAAGTCTACCGCAGAAAGCAATGGCAATCTACTGCGGAATAATCTTCTGGTTAGTCAGTCATGTCTCTTTCGAGACATGATCGCCTAAGCGTGAATCACGTGTGGTACTTAATTTATTGACTGACTGACCCGGATCAACAAACACCTGAGAAAGGCTCGGAAGGGTGCACAAATGATAAAAAAAGATGAAGGACAATAGTACGTATTTAAATAATGATAACTTCTCATCTCAGAAATTCTGACAAATTAAGGAAAAGTTTATGCTAATATGCTGCAAACACAAATCCATTCGCATAAAACTATAACAACAAACGATATTTCTTTATTTCAAACGTTCCTTTCTTAGCAATAAAAAGTCATGTAACTATACAATCAATAAACAGCCTATAAATATGCGCGGACAACGCATATATATTAGGTTCTAAGTCAGTTACTTTCAGACAAACACGCGCATAAGCACGCGCGAATTACTTATCACCTTTCTGTATAACATACTTTTTATTGCAGACATGAAAATTAATCTATATAATGAAAACATAGATTTCTGCATGTTGTCTTGTTTCTGAAGGGTTGAACAATATTGTAAGTTAAATATAAATATTTGAGTCATCATTTAATTGTATACATGGTTAGTTTTCATTGCTGCTAGCAAGGCTGTACATATATATACAAAATCCTTAGAAGATGGACGATCAGGGATATCTACTGGTCCTGGGTATGACGGTAAACTACATCCGACAGCAAGGTCTCTGATTTGAAGATTGCGAGAAGCATGAAGCACTCGCTGTTGTTCCCGGGTCATCCCAAGAACCTGGAGTGGTAGCACCTATTAGGGGTCAAATCACTATAAAAATATAAAAATAGACTGTTTTAGAAATATATACATAAAAATAGACTTTTATGGAAAAATATACATTTTTGAAAGAAAAATATTATCAGCAATAAATTGTTGAAGTAAAATTACTACTATAACACATTTTAAAGGAAAAATATATTCTTAGCAAAACATTTTTGAATAGACATTTTCAGTTTTCTAAAATAAAAATAAAAACAGAAATTTTCATCAAAATCTAACTAAATAAACCTTCTCACTATAACCGAACATTAAAAAAATACCTTAAAACCCCAGTTTTCTTGGCATAACTCACAGAGGTTGATATACCGTTAAACAAAAATCAACGGCTATCAACCTTGCCGCTTTTAAATCACTGTAAGTGTTTACTCTACTAGCAACAACAAAGTAACATTTATGTCCCTAAAGCTTTATATTAAATATATTTCATACTTATAAACAGAAAAAATAATCAGATTAAATTAGCTTCCTGTTCTCTCTTGCTAATATTTCTTGTTTCTTTCGCTTTACATCTCTTCAAGGTCCATTTTTTTAATGTGCCGTGTCATTTCAGGACTTAGGTGATCATGGACCTCCACATGCTTCTGACGGTCTTAATAATTTTCCTCGTGTTACCTCTCCCAAACCCTTCTCCAGGACCCATTTGCTCAAACTCACCAAATATTTCTCACTTTCATCCGTTTCTCTTTCCCTCTATTCGTCCAAACACTCCTTTCTCATTACATGTCTCATAAAACTTCAGCTGTCTCTTTCTGATATTGTATGAGTTTTTTCTTGTTTGCATTCTCCCCAGAAACTTTCAGTTCCTCTAGCCCATGGTATCCTCAGTATCCTCAGTATCCTTTGGTATAACCACATTTCTGCTGCTGCGAGACTCTCCTTCATCATTAAAGAGATGATCCAATATGCGCTGCAATATAGAAGGACAGATATCACATAAGAGTCTAGTAATCCTTTCTTTGTTTATAATGAGATTTTTCTGATTCTCAGGACTCAGCTTTTGAAATGCGGTCTTTGCTATGCCAATACGCCTTCAGATCTCAGTGTTGCACATTCTATCTTCTGTCAGGTATTGAAATTTCTTCACCTGTTTTATGTTTTTTTTTTCCATTAACTGTAGGTGGCATTTTAGGGTTTTCTTTTTGCTGATGACCTTGCACTTAGTTTTCTTAAAGTTTATGCGCAGTTCTTTCTTCTCGTATTGAAGGTCCTGTATTTTCCGTTCAATTGGTGTTAGAGATGGCACGTCGTTATTTTCATTTAAACTATCCCAAAAAAATTCAGTGACAAATTTATTTTCGTTTTTCCTTAAAATTTCATCGTTACACACATTTGCAATTCATAGTATTTTCAGCATTCACAGTTTTATTTTCCTATTTAATATCTTAAAATCTCTCGTATTCACTTTCCTTTAAGAGAAATTAGTATTACACGGTCCCGATTTCTTTGTTTATAATAACAATTTCTTTTGCTCTCATATTTGCTTAGTTTGTAAAAACAATTTTGCTATTTTTACACATTTTATAGGAAATCTCTTGCATCAGTAAGAATTGATAAAATATATAAGCAGGCATCACTATCCACAGAACATAACATATTTAACTTCAGAATTTTTTATCCTTTCAGTCATACGATAGAAATTCTTATGCATGTGTTAAGATAAAATTATCTATCGTTTGTAATGTTAAGATATGCATTCACTATTTCTTTTTGTGATGTCACCGAAATTAATTTTTCTTCGGGTTTTATTATTTATTGTTGAGCAAAAAAAGTCTAGGTCTCTATTCAAATGTACATATAAAAGTCAATCAGTTACGTGCCATACGTGATACATGCTTGGAAGATTATGTCTCTTACAAGACATGACTAACTGGGCAGAAGATTTTCCCGCAGTCGATTGCCATTACATTCTGTGGTAGACTTGTTGCCAACCAAGGCTATAGAAGTTATCTGTCATGTTATTTGACACATAGTTGGAGGGAAGAGACGGATTAATACAGTGCCCAAGAGTATTTGCATGTAAATGAATGCAACGAATATCAACTGGAATTCGAACTCGGCTCTTCTATTTTTCGTTCCGAGCTGATATCCACTGCACCACAAAGCACATATACAAAAGTTGAATCATTATATCTCAGTTTTTCCTTTGATGGAATTTTCTTTTTTAAGCCAATGAATGTTTTATCTGATATTTGTTTACCAAAGTAAATTCAATTATACTTACTAACCATGAATATCAAAATCTCGAATAGAGAAATTTAAAGAATTAATTAAATTGCTTTTCAATTAATTATACATGGTAGATAGTTACTTAACCTTCATCTGACAAAATGCCATATTATCAGGATTTAGTGAGGTTTACTTGTGAGTTATACCTTCTAACCATTTTTCCGTAAATTAAAGTAACTATATAATGAGAGATCTTTCAAATAATCTTCCAATAATACGTTTTGGGAAAGACATTAACCTATTTCGTTCAGCTATGGTTAGTTTTCATTAGGTTGGTTGATTTTACATGTGAAAATTTGTTGGATTATTGAATGTTAAATTTTGTTTGCTGCACCCAGTACAGAACTTACTTACAAATTCGCAGTAATGGTAAGTTTAGATAATCTCTTTGCTTGGGTTATATATCAGAGTAAACTGTGTGACAGAAACTAGTCTAGGAAAAGGAAAATCCCCCAAATCATGCAGATGGCAACTATATTGATTGATTGGTTGATTTCTGTTTAACGGCATATCAATCTCTCATGGGTTATTTAATGTAGAAACTTAATTTTCTTAGGAGCTTGGAAGTAATGAAAATGTTATTCTGCTTTTGCAATTGTAAACAAAGTAAATTATATGTTTGTGTGGATATGATTACTAGTCACGGTAATGTGTTTTATGTGGGGGTTTTATTGAAGTTATATTTTAGAATTTGATTTAAGAACATGTAGAATATTATGTGGCTTAATGTCATGAACGTTCTTTTATGTTAGCTGTATGGGTATGGGTACCTTTTTTGTACTTTCATAGGGTTTTGTTTGAGATATCACTATTTGTCCATAACTGGAGCCCTAAAAGATGCTACCACCCCGGCTTAGGGTGTATCTCAAACAACCGCAATAAAGAGGTGGTCCTCGCTCTTACAAACCGCCAAACACCCGATCAAAAGACGTGCTACTAAATGTAGTATAGCGTCATACACAGAATTACGGCAACGGAAAAATAAACACCAATATTTCCCAGGAAATCATAGCATATCACAGATAAGAAAAGGAAGATATGAAGAGTCATGATCAAGTACCTCAAAGTATATGTCATTAAAATACTTAATATTCTCCTCTCGTAGCCTTTTTCTTTTAGACTGGGGATACACATTTACCCATTATTTTATTCTGTTGCTTAACTTAGCTGTCACTTTTTCAATAGGCCATGTCTCTTTCGATTCATCACTGACTAGGCAGATTTTCCCGCAGTATGCTGCCATTTTTCTGTTACAACTCATTTCATTTCTACCACTACTCATTAAAAAAAGAATATTTATGAGTAGGAAATATAGATACCAAAACATGTTCATTTTTCTATTGCGCCATCTTTTGTTATATGTTATGACGTGGTGGATCATATTTGCCCGGTTTTTAGAAGCAACTTGACTTTTTACACTACTCTTCTTCATACGTGATGTCTTATTCGTATTCAAATTATTTAGATAGGACTCTTTCTGGTAAAATGTCAAGTTTGTTAAAGCGACAAGAGCGAGAAAAATGATCGCTATCTTTTTGCTCCTGCTCCTCCAATGTGTCATACGAGGGTTTAATTTTTCAAGCCCTCTTCCCTCGTAATATGTTTCCAAAAACTTCAACTTTCTTTGACTTTAACTAGTTCTTATTTTCTTTAGAACATCCTAGTTGCTCACATGCAATGACTATAGCCTTCTCAATATCTTTCGGTAAGACCACTTTGAGTCGTTTTAAATATCCTCTTCATCCGTCTTGTTACCCATATGGATGGATATGTTACTGTGTGTTTCTCATGAAATCTTCTTCGGTTTTAATACTTTTAGTTTCTTTAAGGCCTCTTCCACTATACCCTTGGATCTCTATGTCACATTTTTCATCTTTTATTGCACAACTCAAATTTCAAAGTTAAGACCCGGCTTACTACGTACACTGGGGTAATCATTTTAATTCTCTTTGAATTCTATTAGCAAGAAGTAAGTTCTACTCGGAGAGTTTCTTCCCAAGAAGTCTGTCTTCTGGGAAACACATTCCCGAGATGTTTTCCCGATCTCTACAATCTTAAAATTTTACATCCGGGGATAATCATTGGTTCTTACATAATACAGACTTCACTAATCACCACTACTTTCTCTTACATTCATAAAAATAAATCTAGTAATATACTTTAAGTGACCCCAGGGCATTGCATTGGGTAAACAGTAGTTCCAAAAAGTCAAAAAAGATTAAGATTAAATTTGAGTTTATTCTCGAATCAAAATTATGCCGAACATGAAATAGAAAAAAACTTCATAACAAGTTTTATTTGGTTTAGCGCACTTAGTTTTAAAGCATATCTGCCTCAACGGATTATTTAATACCGACAAAATTTTTAGGATAGGATTGTATAAACAGAATATGTATTCTTTGTAAGAAATCACTTTGTAGATCAGGTTCCATTGACGTACATTTTGAAAGATAATTTTATCGAGATTCAAATGTATGTTTGATATTTTTACTATAAAATCTATTTTCATAACTTCATAAGGGTTTGACCCCAGTTTGGCAGCTATTTGCTCGTAGCTTGAACCCTAACACGTGCTACCATCTCGGGTCAGGGGAAACCTGGGAACAACAGCAATTAAGATGTGGTTACACGCTCCTCAAAACCTCCCGATTAGAGGCCTTGTTGCTGGATGTGGTTTATCGTCATACTAATCAAACTATATTGCTATGAATTTTACTGCAACTACTTGCCTTATTATTATTATTATTATTATTATTATTATTATTATTATCTGAGATTTATTTTTTTTGTTCAAGATTCTTGAGAAACATCAAGAGAACTTAGTCAAGAAGTGTCAAAAATATAAATAAATTTGGAAGATATTAAATGATGAACAAAAATGTATTTTGAAGCTGTGTGTAGAAGAAAAGAAAATGATTTGGGTAATTTTGCAGTTGTTATATAGGCGGAAGTGAAACCAAAAATAATTTCAAAGAGTTTTTTGTTTATATACGTACATTTCATGTCTTCGTATAATCCTTTATGTAAAAACGAAAATAAATTACTTATCAAAAGATCGTTTTTAAAAGCAGAAGATTATTTCACTCGACATTTTAGGCAAATCTTATTCTTTAAATATAACCGCTCACAAAAGGGAATATTTTTTTAAAAACTCTCCTTCGTTTTTGTTCGTGTGTTTGCTTTGATACATACACCATCAAAAATATTTTTAAAATGTTCTATATTATTTTTATATTAACACACACACGTATACAGCGAAAGAGATCTGTCTGCGGTTGACTATTTACGCTCTCACACACTGATTGAGCACTCTGGAAGAATGATAGGATTTGAAAAACAGTAGCTACCCTAGCATATACGCATCCCACATTCAGTAATAAATTAGAGCACTCTGTCTATGAGGTGTGTATAATGATAATATACGCGCTAAAAAGACTGCCTCCTTCTACCGAGCGCCCATAGTTCAGAGGTAGAATCGCCGACTAACGCCAGTTCGGTCGGGTTTCAATCCTTGGGTAAAAAGCAATCGGATCTCTAACCGTACTGATGAGCTGTGATAAAGCAAAACAGATCTGTCTGCTGACGACTAATATATATATATATATATATATATATATATACATGATAAACATTTTAAGTTCGGCTATACTGGCAAAATGCTCGATATCAGAGATAGTACGTATGTGTATATAAAACATGATCTGAAAATTGCGTTTAAGCATGAAACAAACATTCGTCGCTTGGTGTTGACTTCAATTTCCGATTTATACTCACAGTCACTGTTTGTGTGTATCAACAAAACCTAACAACAATAAAAACACATGCATATAATAATTATATATAATGCGTTAACTTCGGATACCTCGAGGTGGTGTAATTGTCAGTAACCTAGAGTCATTACTAATTGAGCAGTGAATTCGATCCTCACTAGTTACCCACATACTTTCAGCCTCGTGCCTCAACTAGGCTGTGCTTACAGAATCACCATAATACATTTACTTAATGCTAAATTTCTTTCGAGCTGAATTACTTCTAACCGAATATCAATTTCTTTTTTGTCATTTCTTTGTTGGGCCTATATCTTTCTGCACATCCTCGAAACATTATTCAAATAAGTGAAACAAATAAAAGCTACAGCCTTAATATAATTAAAACCTTAAGGTACACACTATATGTTCCTCATTTAATGCTGTCTATATAAGATATAGAGAGGTGGGCAGAGAATCGAATATGTCATGCATTTCCTAAAAACAAAAATAAAATCAACATATTTTATT
Organism: Ascarosepion bandense; assembly: GCA_037127315.1. Lineage (NCBI taxonomy): Eukaryota > Metazoa > Mollusca > Cephalopoda > Sepiida > Sepiidae > Ascarosepion > Ascarosepion bandense. The sequence goes on from JBBBDQ010000777.1 coordinate 1,701,855, forward strand.
ATTACGAAGGAACAACACATATAATGTTGATTATGATTTTTTTGCTTGAAGCTTTCACAATATCACATGAAAATTTACTTATATGAAGAGAATGAACTTATACAGAATGAATTCGACCAGTAGGTGCACGCAAATATGATGCATTCTTTCGACGTTCCAAAATACGATTTTATTATTCAAATAATATAATGAATAAATATAGAAATCATAAGGGCTATTACGAATGCAAATAAAACATAATTTCAATATAAATTGAATTAAATTATACTTAATCTCTTTTCAAAACCTTTATTCCCGTCGACTCCACTGAGGAGTACATCGCCAAATCTCAATAACACTAGGCGCTGCTGCTGCGGCTTCCAATACAAGTAATATAAATGATGGATTTGCTCGTCTCATGAACAACTGGTTTCGTAGCCGGTGTTCTCAACGGTCCCCTATTGAAGTCCTGACAGGGTTCGACACTGTTTAAGAGGTCAAATGCGAACCTGTGTTTCGATGGGATTTTACCGTAAGCTTTCCTCTATAACACTTTCAAAATCTGCATCAATGTGTAATATATCTACAAAATTCTATATAATATATATGTAATAAAACAGAACTACCGGTCCTTGTCAACATACTTAGTTCACTCAGGGTAGAATAAATGCTAGTAAAAAAAAATGTACGTGACGTACTGTCAACCTTAAAAGTAAAGCAAGAATAATTATAAATGCACGCTAGGTCATTTTGCAAAGTAAAACAGAAGCTGTTAGATAATGTATCAGTTTTAATTTAATAACCGGTTTATATATATATATATATATATATATATATATATATATATATATATATATATAATAGATACATCAACGGAAATAGAGTCGAGATAGGGGTTTTGATTGGCTGACACTTTTGCCGTTAAGATTGAAAGAAGAAATCATGTATTCCCTCAAAATATAAATATTTTTCAACTTTAAAGTGTGTCGCTATTCTGATTAGTCAAATTGAACACACAGATCAATTTTCTTTCTTCCCACATACATAAATATCAAATGTATTGTTTCTTATATTCAAATGAAAATTGTTTTCACAACAATGATCTTACATTGCCTGATGACGAGGTAAAATCTCGAAACATAAATTTCCGTGTCGCAATTTAAACTATATTAATTTTAAATAGAAAAAATAAATTTATATATATATATATATATATATATATATATATATATATAGAGAGAGAGAGAGAGAGAGAGAGAGAGAGAAAAAAGAAAGAAAAAGAGAAAGACAGAGAGAGGGGCTGGAAAACTTACCGGGCTTTAACATCGTTTTAACATCGTAGATTCTATGATGTATCTGGTATTATTCATATATTGTATGATTTAAAGAAGATTAATTTAAGTTAATGTGACATTTTCTCGTTACCTTATGCGGTTGAGTATTTTATGACTTCTGTTGTTGCTCGGTGGCGGACAGAGTTTGTTTGCATCGCTACGAGAATGATTTTATGGGTATTCTTAGTTGAGATAAGAATGATCTTGAACAGAAAATCAACATCCTCTACCAACTATTCCAAGAACTATAGACCCTTCCAAATCAAGATCTATGATCTACAATTGATACGAAAACAGTAAGGACTCTTACACTGAATCTGTCATGAAAATATAGGTGTTAAATTGATAAAATACTAAAAACCTCAAATAATTTCACTATATGGATTAGATAAAATAAATTTAATATACTTATTTGAACATCCTGTACTAGAGATACAGAATTGAAAAGAACTGTACAAAATAACAGAAGCAACAAAACCTGAGGACTGTCAACAGAAGCAACAATTACATGAAATGGTACAGATAACTTGAAAGTAAAATTATGAGAAAATGTTAACATATTTGCCGATCTTAAATAAGAGTTTAGGAAGGTTACTAGAAATGCGATAACAGTTAGGTGACATGAGAAACTTTTTTCGGAAAACATTAAAAGATTTTTTTAATCCCAGGCAACAGCAGTACTGGGGGTGTGGCCAGTGAATGTCAAAACGTTTCTCTATAGGGAAACGGCTTATAGTACGATTACCATTGATTAAACTGTATTTGATTGTTCCTTCACTTTGTTGGTATCTACAAAACAATTTATTTTTCCAATAATTCAATTAGTCACGTGTATATTTTGGTGTCTGTTAAATGAAACATGCATTTGTCTGTTTATGTACTGTTAAAAAACACAGACATTTTATGTAAGCTATTAAAATATTTCAAATTAATTTTTATACTGTAGGCTTTTAAAAATTGTTTCATAAAAAATAGTTGCAATTATTTGTTATTTATTTTTGTGACATTTCCGGTATCTGTTGTTTCAGTGCTTGACTGTATACACCTCTCTACCCTTCATTTAAACTTATTTTCTCTTTGAGCATTTTTTCTTTGAGTATTTTCAGCTAAATGTAAAATTTTATTTTCTAGTAATCTTGGAATTATTTCGAACTTTTCTTCTAATCTTCATTGATATTGGTGTTATGATAGACACAACGTTTCGACTAGGTACCCTCTGATTATCATAGATTGACTGATGTGGATTATTTTGTTGATTTTTGCGAAATATCCTATGAAATCAATTATTTGTTTTCCATATTGGAATTGGTTCGTCACTCCAAGAATCGAACTCATGACTGGATGATACTAACACATGTATAACCAACTACTAAATCCACTAAGCTACCGTCCCGAAGGATTTCAGTGGTTATTTCTTGAGCCTTTTATATTCAGTGTCAGATGGATTTTGACAACTGGATTGTTAGTCGCTTCGTGCTACTTGTCATAATTTGTATTTATTGCTTTCAATAATCTTGGAATTATTTAGAAAATTTGTTCTCTTCTCATTGATATTTCGTTTTCGAAACAGCAATTTGCAATTTTTACAACTGTTGAAATAAATTTTTGATTTAATTATGTGTAGAGTTTTTCTTTCTCTGTGTGCGTGTGTGTGCGCGCGCACACACACACACACACACATTTTATATTTTTTATATAGTTTATTTTGTGCATGCTTGTTGTTTTTATTTTGTCGACTGCACATTATCCTAGAATCAGTTGCCACATATTTTTAGAATATCTGGATAGTATGCAAAGACAATTCTGAATAGTCATAAGCCTTGACCTTGCATCACTAACTTCCCACCGCCATAACTTAGGTTCTCTGTACCTTTTCTATAAATGGTAGGAAATTCTTCTGATGAACTTTTTCTATTGTTCCTTGTCTATCTGTTTAAGTCCAAGTGCGGCACTAAGTATATTAATCTCAACACTTTACAATTGAAATGGGTAGATGTAACCGTAAGTCCTATGCTAACATTTTCTTCTCTCACACCCTTCCGGCTTCTTGCTTTCCAGTCAACTTGGATTTTTAAAACTTAAAACACATATCAATGCTTAGCTTCTACCGTCTTAGTACCTGTTCTTTTTTGCTCTCTTCCCTAAAAGTTTTTCTCATTCTTTTCACCTCTTGCGTCTTAGTGGCGCTATAGTAATGCTTAAGGTGAAACGATTAAAATCGTTCTTTGTATGCCAACATTTTATGAAACTGGTCAAAGAGCGACATTTAAATTTATATTAACAGCTAACAAGTTCTGAATAAAGTATTTTCTGTCAATCCATAAAATAAATTAGTAGAATGTATTTAGTACTACTGATATCTATCAACTACATATCGAAATATTAAACGACTGGTTGTTTATGTAAATATTAAAATTTACAGAATATAAGCTTCACTGATATGTTCGAGGCAAAGCAGCTATTATGAAAATAATGAAGAATATGTGTCTCTGTTATAATTGTAATAGAAAAATGTAATATTCATGAAAATAATATTTTCTTTTTATTTACTAGAAAATAAATTTTCTATTATCAATTCGATAATATGCCAAAACTGTTAGATTTTTAGATTTTTATTTGCAGCTAGCATTCACTATATCTCTACCTCGAGCGCCTCTTGGGCGTCGTATGTGGTGAAGATTGTAAAAAAAACATTTATTTATTTTTTAAAAAAAAATTGATCGGCACAGAAAATGGAATCGGCCTAACGAATTCCAGTTCCAACCACAGACAATTCCTTGGGAAAAGTATAAATCATCTCCATTTATGGGTTAAATAGGATGATAGATACTATCTAGCCCTGATTGGTAGCTAGCTTTTGATAAGGATAACTGAATTCAGAGTCGTGGGAAATACATGAAACCTATCATTATCTTTCACGAAAAATATGTGGCAATAGTATGATACCTAAATTCCGATAATAGTACAGGGTAAATAAACTTTATGTTTTGTATAATATTTAATTCCTCTCTTCACTGAGATGTAGATGTAAAAAAAAGTCGCGCTGTGATGAACCCGCACACGTATGCTAGATCCAGGGAGAAAAAAATGCCCAGTCTTCGCAGTGACGACCAACAATCCACCCCTCTTGCTTAATGAGGTGGTTTAGTCTTTAAACACTGTTCACTAGGAACCGGGCATCTTTCACTATTTTTTTCAAAGGAATATCTGTACTTGGACAGGGATACAACGGAGTCGCATTCAGACACGCAACTGGGAGATGATGGCCCCAACCCGAAAAAAGACATGTCAGTATGTTTGTATTTGGTATATATCACTGTAGTTTGTTTTGTTTTTAATAACAAAAAATAAAAAAAAATACAAAGCGATATTTTCAGATTTCAAACTTCTGTCATATTTAAAGCACTGCCGTAAGCCTTGTTAATTCTACTTCCTTTGATATTTCATATCTATGGATTTGCGAACAATTAATTAAATAAAATATTATGGGAATATTCACACAAACATTAAAAATAAATGTTCGTATATATAAGTTATGTGTTATGTCTGCTTATAACGGAAGAATTCGCTAATTACATTTGTCCCCGCACTATTACAATATTGAGTAAATATTAAGATAAAGCTACGGGTGTATGCAGAAAGATTTCACATTGCCGGTGATTAGTAAATCAAAGGAGATGATTCATTTACGTATTCCTCCGACGTTCCCAACAGTCATTCTATGAAATTATCTAGTATAAATGTAGTCACATGCATATACTAGACAATATGCTTGGGTGCACAAACGTGTAGGCATAAAGTCATTTAAATGCGCCAATGCACTTACAGTGACTAATGGATGGTGTGAAAGTCTGTGATTACCGGAAGCGGAAATCTAAGAAACAACCTTGGCTTCAGTTAATGCTTGTCATGTTTTCTAACGGAGAAATCTTTCAAGGTAGTCATCAGCGCTGAAGGCATTGAAATAATCAGAGAGGAAAACTGAAAGGCAATTAGTGAGCAAACATAAGATAACTGAAATGGTAGGAGGAAAAGAGAAGATAGAAGTTTTACTAAGCTCATACTCTGAAATAATCATGTCACTGGATGCTGAAAGCAAAAATACAAATTAACTCTCTTTGCCTGTGTATTATTAGCATTTCAGTTTGTTCATTAAAATGTAACAGAAAATATTTATGATTGTTTAATTTTTTTTCAGGACGAAACTTAAAACACGATATTGTTCACTATTCTTTACGAAAATATGTGAACATTATTCTATAATCTTAACCTGTTCAAGTTAAGCGTTATCGTCCCCATAGATCTTAATAAACTGTTTTTCTTACTATGTAAGAAACTGTTCTTAATAAACTGTTTTTCTTACCATCGACCTCGAGCAACCATTATGTCTTTACAACATTGACTTTCAACGCTGGTTCGTCTTCCCTCTCGAAGATAGACAAATAGTAACAGTAAAGGAATCCAAATAAGAAATGTTAAGAAGCTCTATCTTTAGGGTGGCATGGTTGAGAAATTTCTCATTTATCTACATCGAAATCTTTTCTGTTATGTAACTAGTATTAGAGTCGTTTCAGTGAAAATCTACAAATAAACATCATCTGTGGCTGTTTTTATTTGTGAATATCGCAATTCCAACATTTTCACTAAGAAAAAGAAGAGGTAAGTTTCGATAATAGAAAAGAAAGTATATATGATTAGAATGACTTCTGAATATCCACCGATACAGTTCTATATTAATCCGTACTTTTTATTGATTTTTTAATCTCTAGTAAATAAAATATAATTATCTACATCATAGCTGCATACAACAGAGAAATTGAGTGTGGCAATTTGCTATTCACTTGTGGAATAATTGCTTAAATGGGATTCATGAAATTAGACAAGTAAATCAAATATGATGACTTCAGTTTCAGTGATGAATATAAATTGTAATTCGAATGCGAAAAAGTCCGTTTTAATTTAACGTTTATATTTTAGTCTAAAAACGAAAAACATATTAAAATATATTCCTGGCATAAAATTTAGAGTAAGATCAATTATCTAATGGAATAAATGGCTTCACGAAAGAAAAGATTCTTTCAATGTTTAACTTAATTGAAAATGTCAGCGGGGAGTTTTTATTGAATTTTTTTTTTTTGTGTTGTTGTTTTGGATGACGATTTCTGTCTACCAATTAGGATTCACTTGTAACTATAATCAACTGAATTATTTCTGGTTTATTCCCATAGAAGTAAATTCTTAAAACGAATCCACAAAAGTAAATACACTTTTTCTTAGCACACACGTACGCACACACACACAATATATTGTTCTGTGCAAAACACAGGTGCCTGGCACAATTAAATTCTTTCCATTCCCAATGTGATTTCAGTTTTCTCCCCATCATTATTATTTTTCCCAAGTATAATGCCCCTTCGAAAAACAGAATTTACCATTTATTTGAGCTGACATATTTATTATATAAGTGGAAAAATTACTATTCTAGATATTACGTAGATTTAGCACATCTGTGCATATAAATAATCTGCTACAATATCCATACCACCATATATGTATACCAAAAGGCAGCATATATATATATATATATATATATATATATATATATATATATTAACCCATAGCTTACAAGAACCCATAAGAAAAATTTTGGATGAAAATACAAAAATACTATTTAACTCACAATATCAAAGGCACTATGCTATAAAAGAGGCACCATATATGAAGCAATTTTCCCACCATCAACTTTACATTATTTAACAGTGGAAATGGAGTTTTAAAAGTTTTCTTTTAAGAATAGATAGATGCTCACGTGATACCCAGCTGCGTGCATTACGTGATAGCTTTAAAGAACTCTCCTTTTCAAAAAGACAAACATTACATTACAGTCAAACATGAGGATATAATAACACTGGAAAAATATCAACCTTGAAAATGGCCAGTGAAATGGCTAAAAGCGTTTGGAAAGTCGAAAATTATGGAACATTTTTACACTCCGTATTTCCAGCAAAAAGAAAACAAGTATGAATACAGGAAAAATTGAATAAAAAATTAAGAAAATCTTACTTGTCGGTTGTTTTTAACAGAACATGTTTATATATATATATATATGTGTGTGTGTGTGTGTGTGTGCATGCAGAGTCCGGCTTAAATATCTCCCATATAATGGAACGGGTTGCAATGATGTCTTCATCTAGTTAATGTCTTACCAGTATGCAGGAGGTATATGCGAGATGAATATCAGCCAGATAATTTATTGAATTCAATGTGATTGAAAAGTAACTCGCTATTTTAAAATATTATATTGACTATAACTTTTAAATAAATTTATATGATAGGAAAGCTTCGAATATGAGGTTATATTTAAAATTCGATATGTACACTTGATTTCACGACAAGCTACTCGGGCCGCCTAGGAATCGCGTCAACTGATTTCACCACGAACTCATGTGGTATGGAAGACATAACTTCCTGTATTCACTCGTTCAGTCCTACCAAAGTTCTGTTTTAGTATAGTGGAATTGTTTCTTTAACTAACCCCAAATAAAAAAAGTCACGGGGCTTTAGGTCAGGACTGGCCAGTTATATATATAATAATGAGTTACTTTTCAATCATTATATATAAGATCTCAAAGTGTGTTTAACTGAGATCAGATGAAACTATTGTGGGAATGGTATAAGGTCAATCTTCTCGTCAATTTTGTTGTGTTATAGCCAATATAATAGTTTAAGGAATTGGATAGCTGAAGAACACAGTCCTTCAAAGAACATGTAAATTCGTAAACGACACTCGTTCTCTGCAGTTTAGATTTTGCATGTGAATTATTAATACCGATTATGGGGTTGGCAGTTTGATTTTTTATAATCGATAATTAATTTGATTTTCTTGTTGAATTGGTTGGTTTTACATAATCTCGGATGATATTGCCAAGTTAATATTCATCCTGTCTGTAGTTATTGTGCATTTGTAAAAATAATAAAGTTTTTTTTCTGCGTGTTTGTGGTTGCCATTGGTTACGTTACGAAGAAAAAGTTGAATATGTATATATATTATATTATATATAACAAGTAAATAATTTTGAAACCGCTGTTGATAAGCATTTGTTTCTAATTGTGTATTTCTTTAAAGAAAAGTAGTTAGGAAGATTATTTCTTGTACGCTCTTGTGAGTTCATTGACTAATATAATTAAGGTGGCAAGAGATTTTGCTGGTGTGATTTTACATACTGAAGTTGTGAAAGTATTATTACTAGAATCTACAAGAACATCCAGAAATGGGAATTTTTTTGTTTTGTTTTGTTTTGTTTTTTTTTTGTTTTTTGTTTTGTTTTTTTGGTTAAGCACATATGTAAAGTTGAGAACAGAATTTTTTTCAAAAATAATTTTAAGATTATCGATTTCGTTTTTGTTTTCAGCGTATCGAACATATATTTTTGGTTTAGTAACTTTTTTAAAACTATGTTCTCAACATGGGACATATAAAACTTTGATAAGCACGGGCCAAGAGGGTTTCCCGTAATTACGCAATTAGTTGTTTTGGTGTAAATATTGCCAGGATGATCGTAAAACGGTACTTTAGTGGTGAAGGCAAATAAGAGTTTATTTAAGAATTTTGAAATTGATAGATGGGGGTGGGATTGAATTGTATTTATATACAGGGTTAATTATTATATCTGTACTTTCAGCAACAGGCACATTGGTAAATAGATAATTAACATCAAGCAATGCGAGGGTGCCATTGTATGGTGCAGTAGATCTAGAAATTTGAAGAAATTCGTGGGTTGACTTAATACTTAATCAAAATTTGCAACCTCATTATAATTAATAATAATTCACCCACAAAATCTAAGCTGCAGAGAATCAGTGTCGTTTAGGAATTTACATGTTCTTTAAAGAACTGTGTTCCTCAACTATCCAAATCCGTAAACAATTGCACTGACTATACCACTACAAAATTACGAGAGGATTGACATTATACCTTTCCCACAACAGTTCCATCAGATCTCATTTAAACACACTTCAAGATATTCCAGAACCTATCCTTGATATCCTCTTTGATAATATATACATGACATCATCATCCAAGTCCAAAAAGAATATTAAAAATAATGGACGCATTACTAATAAAAAAGAGAAATCCTACACTTAATAACATCAATTATGAACACGGTACCAAGTTGCTTACTGTGTTCGGAACACAAGGCACTGTATGCATAAACTTACCGCAAAGAGAAAATTATTCGAATAATCGCACTCATGAAAAATTATATAAAACCTTAATGATAATATATTGTGTCATTTTCAATAAAATATATATATATATATATATATATATATATATATATATATATATATATGCGCTGGTGTTTTTATCTACCCTAAAGTCTTACCAGTATAATTTCTGCCAGGTTAAATATTATATATATACATATATATATATATATATATATATATATAGAGAGAGAGAGAGAGAGAGAGAGAAAGAAAGAACAAAAACCTGTATACTACACAGCTACCACTATATGTAAGCTTTCTGTATATAAAACTGAAAGCTGGACGTAAACCCGAGCTGGCGAGTTACTAAAATTAATTTCAACTTGATAATGAATTATGGAAGCCTAAGAATCAGTAAGTTTTGATTCCACGAGACTCCCCCTCATTATTTGTCCCAGAAGTTTCAGCTGTTTCGTTTTGATTGTAAGTATTAATTACATTGTGCTCTTTGAATACGTACTTCCTCATTGCCCACTTGATTCTTTTCGCTTATTCTCAACATTAGTCGATAGAAGTACATTTATTTCTCTTTACCTGTGAGGAAATTCACCAGCATTCATTTTCATATAAATGATTAGGTATTACATATCCAGCACAAGACATCACTGGTTGCAGTAGATATGCTGCACCTTATAATTTAATGTAGTACGAGACCAGTGTTGCATTTATATACATACCGTCTACAATGTAGAAGAAACTAAACTTGGCAAAAATTATCGTGTCACATACGTTATTATATTTTTTACAGGAATGTTTCTATTATTGTATTTTGTGTGAATGATCACATGAGATATTTGTCATTTCTTTGTCACCAGAACATTTCTCTTCGAAGATTCTTGTCGTAGCCAAATCCTTATATATATATATATATATATATATATATGTTGATCGGATTTATCGCTTTCTTCTTATAGTACAATTATTATTGCTTTCTGCTACATTTTTAAGTTTGTTTTTGTTTTCAAATGTTAGAAACCTGCTTAAAGCATTGAACAATATTATAAGTACGACTTTCATTTCCTTTTTAAATTAAATTACTACATAAAATGTTAACTTCTGTTAAATTGTAATTTTAAAAGACTTCGTGGAAAATACTATGATTTATATGATTTCAATAAAACCGATTTCTGTATAAACATTTTACATATTAACCTTTTAGCAATAGAGTAGCTAGATCCCATTTATCAAGTATTATTATTTGTCTTATTGTTATCTCTATTAAACCCTGTTCTGTCATCCATTTACAAAAACTCTTTAGGTATGCTACGCGTTGCCTTGCTCTGTCCCTCTTTACTTTATTCTATCTTGTAATTATCAAATTTTCCAAGACTTCTATGTGCCCTAGAATTCCAACTGTCTTTTACTAAGTGCAATTTCTTTTGTTTAGAATTTGTCTAAAACCTCGTCGTTGCTGACATGTTCGGTCCGTGGTATTTTCAGCATCCTTCTGTAGAACTATATTTCGGTTCCCTCAACTCTTTAATATGTTTTTATTTAAAAATTTTATTAGCAAAAGTTTGCACATAGAACTTGGTTCAGATAGCCTTGTCAACATCTGTCTCACTGTTTTGCACTGTTTCCATATTATGAACAATGTAGCCTTCTAAAATGATAATTTTCTTTTTAATTAACAAATGTTTCGCTTTGAAGAATGTCCAATCAATGCTTATCTACAAAAACTCTTTCCTGATTATAATAACTCTAGATAAAATTTAATTTTATAGGAAAATACGCTATTAAATCTTTTTGTGGAGCATGGTGGTGTCCATATAACAGCAGTATGCTTCTAAAGTCTCAATTTTATATAGTATAATGGTAGATAAACAAAATTGAGGACAATTATTGTCTTCCGAATGCTCAAGAGACCATGTATGCTGTTACTGCGTCTATGAAGAATTTAAAACAAATGAAATTCGTTTATTTAGTGAGTCCAAAACTCTCAGTACTATTACTGAAAGAGGCTGTTAACATTTACTTAACAATAGTGAATATTGGACTGTTGTTTTAGATATCTCGAAAGTATTTGAAAATGTCTGTCATGCTGGTTTTACCAACTTACAAACTGTGAAGGGCAGCATTCAAAATTAAGGTATTTCTGGTTGAAATTTTCAACTGATTTCATTCTTTTATTCAAAGCGTGTAATGAAAGTGACCTTAAATTTATACTGCTCGTTAGATGGATTTTTTGTTTAGTGGCATATCAACATCTATGGCTTATTTAATGCATAAATCTAAATAATTGCACCTGATTATATTTTTCGTAGGAGATAATAATGCTTTTAGTAAAACAATCTTACCAATTAACCCATAGCTGAGGGGGAAAGAATATAACGAACACAACTGTAATTTGGACTCTGCTCTCGGATTTGCAGTTCCGAGCCATTATCCATGAAAAGATTCTGTTTTTCTCAATCGGTCAGCTATCTAGGTATTGACTAAGTTTGATATTGCTTAACTTCAGTGATCATACGTGAATCGGTGTTCACATGGAGCTTGAGCTAAAAAGAAATATTAGGTTTAGGAGGATATATTGATAAAAATATTTTTCTTGAATTATCTTGTACATAATTTTGTTCAAAAAGCGTATTCTCTTCTCAGCAGATATATATATATATATATATATATATATATATGTGTGTGTGTGTGTGTGTGTGTGTGTGTGTGTGTGTGTGTGTGTGTAGTTTACTCTATAATGAATCTTCTAGTTATGAGCGTGTTCTTAAACCCTAATTTCAGTGATGAAGATTTTACGAGAATCTCCTCAGCGTTGTCTTTGATAATGATGCACCATTACTTACCAGTTAGTGCTTATTGATTATTTTTTTAATTAATGTAGATCCGTGTCGACATGAGCATAACATATCCGTTATGTGTGCTAAAACATGTTCAATATTCGACCTAATTATTTGCAGTCTAGACTGTTCTCTTTTGTGTCAGCCAGTCTCAGAGCACGAAAAAAAGGAATTTGGTGACAGCCAGCCTCAGAGAAAGACAAAATTGATCCTGTGGCAACCAGTCTTGGAGAAGGTCTGGTGTTTCGCCGTAATGTTCCATTCTATTAAATCTTTTTACATTAATACAGGTGCCCTCCAAGGCCCTATCTTTGGATCTAAATTCATTAATGACCGTCCTGGTGTGATCAGTTCTGAATTTGGTATTTATGCTGGTAACATTTATCTACTGCTATTTGATTGGTTCAATAAAGTTAAATTGCCAGCGAATCTAAAATATTACCAAAGATCTATTGTTAACTGGGGCAAGAAATGGCTTAGTAATTTTAACTAACAAAATGTCTTTTTAATCGCCTGATAGCATTCTATTTTGGCTTTTATCAGCAAGGCTATATGCTAATCTCCAGGTGAGTAACTCATTGCGCCTTCTTGAGATAAAGTTTTCAGTGGATAAGGAGTCTAGAGATTATATTGAATCAATTGCTAGGTCTGCTGCTAAGAATGTTGGTTCCCAATGTTGTGGGGAACACTCTTTTTCGACACAATATATCTTAGACATTTATAAGTTTACCATTCACCCATTCATTGAATATTGCTGGCACATCTAGTCTAGGTATTCTATGTATTTAGAGATTCTTCATAAAATCCAAAGAAGAAACCGGCAATGTTATTGGCCCAGACCTGGCGTCTCAGCTCATGTCACTTCCCAACCGCTCTAATATAGCTTTCCTGTGCCTTTTCAATAGATATTTTCATAATAATTGTTGTGATAAGCATTCCACTTTGGTATTTTGCTTTTGTCAATTCAAGCCCAGTGCTAGACTCGCTTTAAGGTATCACCATTTTACAGTGAAAATGGCTAAATATAACCGTAACATTTATGTTAACAGTACTTATCGCTTCTGGAATTCTCTTCCAGTTTCTTGCTTTCCAGTCAACATTGATCTTCAGAAATATAAATGCATTTTCAATCGTTACCTTCTATGTTCTTAATTCCCGTTCTTTTATAGTTTTCTTTCAATGATTAAGAAACAATATTTTCTTACATAAATTTGCCTTCTCCTGGAACATCTACTTACAGATAACGATTTTCGTTTACAGAAATATGGGTCTGCAGATGAATTCTAAGAACACCATAGAATGAAGATGTGAGTAACGAAAAAGTTTTAAGGAAAATGAAAATTACCCAATCAGAAAGAGACAATTTAAATTTCTGAGCATATAATGTGTAACGTGCGCTTGGTAAATTTGGCACTTAAAGAATATATTCAAGGCAAGATAGAAGGAGAAACAGTGAGTAACTAAACTAACAATCGAAAAGACAAAACTTACTAACATCTACAAAGGATAAGGTGTTCTGGGGAGCCGTTAATTTCATGGTCTTAAAAGTTTTTACTACACCGACGTTTTTTTATGATTGAAATGATTCGTTTTGTATAATCTCTCTTCTAAAACATGTTCACATTTTTCTTTTCCTGTTGTTGGTTTTCATAAAATTAAAACATTAACACGCAAAAGATTATAAATAAATATTTTCAAAAAATTTCATTTTAACCTTTTCTTCCATAAAATAAATATGCAATCTTGAAGTTAAAAAAATAAAGATAACTAAAAAAAAATAAAGTGAAATATATACACATCTTACATTGTAATTTATTCAAATAATAGCAACCATCAGAACATTGGTTTCTACTTTGTAGGCATCAATTTACACTGTGTATTTTAAAACAGTCAATAAATACAAGCGAAGGCTACATAAAAATCCTTTAATTACAGTATTTAATTATAAGTCAAAACAGAATTTCGTCGGTCGATTATTGTTTTTGTAAGTGACGGTAAAATTAACAAAATCATTTGACTTTTCTGTTATACAAATAGCTGAGTTTTGGGAAATAACTTTAATGATTCGATTAATTTGCAAAAATTATTAAAAAGCAATTAGTCGATTTCTCTATTTTCTGCGTAGCGTGTAAGTCAATTCGAATGAATTCATGACAAGAGCACTCAACGACAGCAAATGTCCGCCAAGGTTATACTGACATCATCTCAGCGATTAGCCATAGACGATTATTAAAATGAGAATAACCACAATGAACTTGATTGCTCTCAAAAGTTAAAATACACGAAATTGACTCGATCACTTTCAAAATTAAATGCACACTTAAAATAAACCATGAAAGATACAAAAAATTTGAAGTAAAAAAAAAAAATGAAAAATAAGCCAGAAACGTTACCCCGTACCGCATTGAACCAAAGTCTAACCACTTCGTGCCATTCATCAGGCCAAAAATTTCGTCGAATTCATCCAGTTAGTCTTGAGATATTTTGGCGACATACCAACAAACAGGCAAACGCGACCGAAGACAATACCCCCCACCACAGGCGGATGTAATAAAATACCACGAACAGTGAAAACGTTATGCAATTTAATAACCTCTTTGTGCGCTGTGTAGAATCAGGACGTATACGATCCGATCACGAGTGATCACAGCTTCCTGATTTTTATTACTCTAAAATGTGGCCCTTTATATTTCCTCTTCATAATTTTTTTGTATTTACCCATTCTAAAATAACGCAACATTTTAATATTCGTTATGCTTTGGGGAGTCTACTCTCTTTTATTACTGTGGTCTTTAGCTAATAATGTACATATTTTATTGAATTTCAGGAATTCTTCTTGTCTACCGAGTGTTAACCAATCTCGTGGAACTTGCTGTTAGAGTTAATAAATTATCATCGAGTGACTGACTAATATGCAGTATCTTTTCAGTAGGCAGGAGATCAGCCTTCTCAACTTCCTATTTAGCCCATAGTAATATTTGTAATTTTACTTTCCCTCTTACTCCTTATTCTACCATCCATTCACATAAGCAGTTTACATATTAGGCCTTCTGCGTTTCTCTTTCCAATTTATCTTTTATGTGCTGTGAGTATCAAATCTTCCAAGCCTCCCTTTATTAAGGGTTCCAATAGTTTCAAAGCTCTCTTATTCGAAGAATCCTTTTTGCATCTATTTTCTTTAAATCTTCTACTCATCGTCCATTATTTTCTCAGCATGTTTCTGTAGAATAATTCTGTTGCTTTAAATTTCTTCAACAATGAGGATATAGTCCAGCTTTGTGTCAAACTAGAGCTCGTATTACATAATATTCAAGCCTTTTCTTTGTTAATAAATTTACGGTTTTTAATGCTTAATTATTTAATTTTATGCAATATTTCGAAGGTTATTGTTTTATCATTACCAGCACTTTCATTCAGATACAAATTTTCTATACTTTCCAGCTAGTTAATGAAAAGTTTATGCTTACCTATGACGAATCGGCTGGTACCGATGAACTGTCCTTAACTGTACTTAAGATAAATATTTTGCAGTACAACAAAAAACAACATTGCCACCATTATTTATACTAATCTTTGAATAAATAATATTCTGAAGAATAGCTAGAAAGAATTGACCGTCTGAGGTAAAATTATAGTCTCTTGTGCAAATTAGAGATGACATTAACCCATGATTGAAATAAACTTCGCACACAAGATGCAGTTCGATTTTTGAGGTGTCTTTTTTCAGGCAAAATGCGTATTATACTCCGTAAAATACCATGCGTTATGCAATCACAATGTAATGAAAATTCAAAAAAGAATTTTCAGTGTAGCGAAAATTAATATAATATATTATAAATAACATGATATATTTAAGATGTCATAAAATATACATATTACAAAGCTGTTGCAACGTTAATAACCAAAATATCACAATGTAATTTACATTAGACAGCATGTTTCTCGGGCTTATATTTTTTTATCTTTTGTCATATATTTAATGCCGCTGACTGTCAGAGAAGGGGAAGCAATACATTTACCAAAGTTGTCATGGTTTCTGCTTTAAGTAGACCTCGCCTGGTTGGTTGCCAAGAAAAAACGAAATCTTTTCATAGTATGGGTGTGTAAACACCAAGCGATTAAAAATATTTTTGACATCATGCCTGTACGGTAAGACAAATTCTGAAGGAAATAAAATTAGAAATTATGTGGACATACGCAGAAATATATAAAATCAATTGCTTTTCATACGTATGCTTTCATGTAATAAGCGCCGCTTTTTCTGATGTCAAAATAACTTTCTTTTTTCTAAAATAAACTTTGAGTATTTGCATTGTTTCTTAGAGATCTATATCTAATTATAGAGAAAGCGTTTGTTGGTTTGTACAAAATTTAGTTTTTAAAAAGAAGAATTGTTTAGAAAACAATACACTTTGGACACCTGGGCAACCGTAATTTGCAAGACATTTGTAAAGTAATCATAAAATCGTTTTTTCTTATCTATATATTCATATCTCTCTCATATATATACATATATATATATATATATATATATATATATATATATATATATATATATATGAACGCCTACTGTAAAATTCTTCTTAAAAGATCATTTTTGTTATGCTTTTACATAACTTCTAACGCCTTTTAGTGGATTTTGTATTTAAAATTTAATTTTTAAATATCATTACTTCACTGAGTTAAGTATTCGGTTAATCTCAAAGAATGCGTTTCGTATGTTGTTAGAAGTCATAACTGTTTAAAAAAGCAAAAATGCAATGTCTGTTTCAAAAAGAGTATCTACTGTAATATTTGAAGTAATAAAAACGTCGAATAAAACAGTTTTGTCTCTTTCTCTCTCGCCCTGTCTCTCTCTCTCTTTCTTTCTTTCTCTCTCTCTCTCTCTCTCTCTCTCTATATATATATATATATATATATATATATATATATATATATAAAATGTGTGTGTATGTGCGTGACAAGGAATTGTAAATAATATGATGGTTATTGCCACATAAAATGGAATTGCAGATCTTCTTTTCAATTCTCTGTGGATTATATTTCGTTTACCATGCGGTAATTTTCTAGAAAAGGTCTCAATTAAATTTCTTCCAGCTATACAAGGTCCACTTGCCTTGGCTGGAAACTAGTCTAGGATAAAAAACTGAATTAAAACAAATAGAGATCTGTTTGGTGACTTAATTAGACAATTCCTGTTATTCCAAAAATCAATTCTTCTGCATAGATAGTCTAGCGGTTCATAAATTTTGGGTTTAATAATAATATTAAAAATATGTAGAAATAATGTGTTTTCATTTTTTCTATTCATTCTACTACGAGGAAGATGATAATGCCACTAAGACTCAAGGAGTTGCTGGAAATGAAAGGGAATGAGAAAGCTTTAGAGGGAACTTAAAACCGAATCCTAACCAGGAAACAAGGGATACGCCTCTATTCCTGTTCAACAGTCAACGAAGGAGTGTGAGCCTATCACTCGTTTCACACGCCTTTGTTGTCTACTGATATAAGTAAAAGTAATTACGTTTGCTCAATGACATAAGCAGTAAATTTTAATTTACGAATACGATAATTAAGCGTTATTCAAATCTACTAAATACAAATTGAAGCGTTTTGTTTAATTTAACATTTTATACAAATTCCTCTATATCGCAGTAAAATTATTTAATACAGATAATCGCACACTTTCATGTGAGATTATAACCCAGTATCATATTTAAGAAAGAACAAATTTAAAATTGATGTATGAAAGTAGTGTTTTTTAAGTCAAGGTATATAAAAACTAGTTAGACTATCCTTAGCAAGAAAACTTAATCAGAATAAGAAAAAGACATCTGAAATTTCTAGGACATATGAGAAAATGGCTTGCAAAACTTAACCCTTACGGAGCATATCGAAGGCAAGACAGATAAGACGAAGAAGCGAGCCACGTACCTCACGTCCTTGTGTGAAAGAGTGGTGTGACGAGAGTGCTGAGATCATAGCAAAGAGAGGCAATCTGTTAAAAGCCAATCAAGTTATGCAGAACCATTATTGCTGATGTCCTGAAAACGGAGAACATAGGAGTATATTATAACTGTTACTAAATTGATATACATTACACTGAAAAGCAAATTCATAAGATAAGTCATTGAATCTATTAGTTTATTTACCCATTATCACTATATATATATATATATATATATATATATATATATATATATATTAGAGAGAGAAAGAGAAGGGCATCAAAGTGTGAAATCCATGTTGCTCCCTGTATCAAAAAGCTCGACAATTAATTGATAATTTCATATACATACCTTCTGCTACTTCCCATAATCTAACCAATTTAACAAACCATAAGTTTTCTTTTGGAATCAATTCTTGGTAACTCTGATAACCTTTCACTTCCTCGTACATTTGAATTGTTGTTATTTTCTTCTTCTTTTTTATTTTGAAGAAACATTTCATTGACTATAAACTGAACTTATGAACTCTTATCTGTATCTTTTGAAGAGTTCGTAAAGTTTATGTATCGAAAGAAAACTTTAAACATAATTAAATGCTTTTTACGTAATGACTAATACATTAGTCAACTGATGCAATATGCTAGCAATCATTTATACAAAGAGAAATGTACTAAAAGTAGTTATTTTAATTCGAATAATATTCTTCGTGATATCTTAAAACATAATTTAACTTTAGCTCATTCAATACTAAATAAAGCAGAGTAATGTTTTAATGTCTATTTTAATTTTTAGGCGAGTTATTATAAACATTGTACGTTGTGCTTTTTCAGACTTGTTATCATTCTTCATCTTATCGTTTGGATCTATGTTTCAAAATCATGCTTCGCTTTTAAATACGTGTGGTGAGAAGGCTATGAAGAAACGAATCCACAAACAGGTCACAATCTGAATACATAAGATAAAATAGGACTGATCTACAAGTACGAGGTTTAGTCATACTGGATGTGGGAGTAAACGCATTACCCTTTCAAAGCTCGATATTCTTAAAAAATAAAAAAGGGTACACCAGGAAAACCTGCAAGTACAGTGGACAAATACAGTTACAGTATAACGCGAGTGCTTATGATCAATTTTTTACACGAAAGAAAAAGGATTCGGACTATAAACAGGTAATTTTGGGGGGGGAGATGGTTAACAGTAATGCAAAAATCAATCAAGGACTTCACTATAAAGAAATTTGACTTACACATGGGTATACATGTTAAATCAAATAAAAACTACGATATTAATGTTAATGACTCAATGCCATGGTTTTGAAATCATTTGAAACTAAATCAATAAAAATAAATATATCAACAGTGTAAACAAATGTAAATGTTAATTGACAAGTTTGTTTATCCTTAAAGATGTCTTATTAAAAGTATTATTGTAAATACTTGAAATCAAAAAACAGAATCACTTTAAAATGTAAGCTATGTAAACTTGATAGAGGCGATGTTTGGCGTAAAGTTTAACATATTATGAAGAATCTGTTCAGGTGGTTATTAACTATCATTGATGCAACCAATCTTTAGCAAAAGACACCAAGTGCAGCATTTCCTATGAGGTTAGAATTGAATTTACTTGTTTATTAATATGACGAGGCCGACAGGATTGATACACTTTATCAGATTGAACTTGCCCTATGGAGGTTTAGTAGCCGGCTAAGTGACGGACGTGTAATTAAATAAGAAACAGTAAAAAGTATATGCTGGATATCAAAAACTTAAAATACAAAGCTTATAACATATCAGATACTGTTTTTAATACAATGACGTGGGGAAAGACAACAATGGAATCCCTAATCATTTCGACACAATATTCTTTAAATTTGACTTACAAAGATCGTTGAAATTTTTAAGTAATTTTTAAACTGTATGTGTGTTTATGAATAAGCACGTGAATAGATTTTTATGTCAATTCATTGTTATTTTGAGTTATGAGTAATGTCTGTAGTTATTAGGAGAATAAATAGTCTTTTACTAAACGCAACTTTGTAACACAGAGTCGAATAAATGGAGCATCCACTGAAGATCGAACTCAATATTCAGTCGTAATTCATCTAGCGAGACAAATTTATACGTCGTTGTGCCCAAATTAGAAGAATATAAAAATGTTAATTTTAGAAACCACTGTCAGTATTGAAGAGGTGAAATGAGAACGCTGTATTGAAGATATATGAATATGGCAAAGGGTACTTATTGATAACATATTTTAACAACTCCTGATATTTACTGTTGTCTGTTAACAGTATTTAAGCTTTGTGACTTCCGGTGTTCATAGAATGTAGTATGATAACATTTTTGCTGAAATAAAGATTGTATAATAAGTAAGTTATTTTTTAAATTTGATTACGCAAAAGTAAAACTTTGGGGATAACTATAAATGAAATGCAAATCAGTAAAAAGATAATCTAAAACATTTCTAGACTTATGAATATTTAACATAATTAGAGTAGTCTAAAAAGAATAAATAAAAATAAAGAGGAAATCTGAAATATTATATATAAAAAGACATTTACTACGAACAAAATAATTTTCTAGTGATGGGCAGATGAAGGCTATAAGTCACGTTAACCTAAGGATTAACAAGTTTTTTTTTAATAAAAGTAAAAAATCACAGCACTCACAAAAGTTATCATAACTGGTTCCTAGCCCAGTCACTAACACGACACCATGATTGTAGGAATAAGTGAATGAATGCAAATAGGTGTGAAAACTGCTTATCAATCAGCCAATAGCTTCAACAAGTTTAGTTTATACCATGAACAGTAGGTCAGATGGACCTGTCATTCAAGCTATTTCTCTTGCTTTTATGTAATTTTTTCCTTCAGGATGTAGCCGATCATAGCCATCCACGTCCCATTATCATTCATAGCTCTTAACTTTTCTCTTGGTATTTATCCAAAACCCTTCTCTTCCATTTACTTGCTCAATCCCATCAACTATGCAACGCATTTTGTTCCCTGTCACACTTTCCCTCTATCCTTTCAATAAGTATCTTCTCAAGGCCCTTTTTGCTCATTACGTGTCTCAGAAATATCATCTGTCTATTGAATGATATTGAATGAAAATTCCTGTTTTGCTACTATTCTCTCCAAAACCTTGTTGTTGCTCACATGTTCTCTCCATGGTATCCTCAGCATCCTTCTGTAGTACCACATTTCTATTCCTTCGAGTCTTTTTTTTTATCTTTGACGAGATTTCCAGCATACGCTCATTAATCTGCTTAGCTTTTGGAATGACTTTGGATTTCAATATCGTACTTTCCGTCTTCTGTTAAAACATATCTGAGCTACTTAAATTTTTGCACCTGTTTAAGTTTAGTATCATCGACCTGTAATTTTTGCTGATGACTCAGCTATTTACCTCATTCAAAATAATAATAAAACTAATATGTGGGAAAGGGTTTGAAAAGTTTTCTCTTCCAAGAATCTAACCAAATCATCCAACACCACCTTTATCTTTTATTTTATATCATTTTTTATTTTTATTTTATGTTACTATTTATGGTGGGTGTGGCTACAAACTTTTCAATGCCTCCCTTATCCTCATATATAACAATATGTTTTACAATTAAGACTTGGTGACAGAGAAAAACTCTCTAATAGAAATTATATGCATACATTATTTACACGATTTGTATATTATCGCTTCAATTAACATGCAAAATATGTGATATTAAATTTTATATAAAACATGCACAAAACATTACATTATGTCAATACCTTAAAATACTTTACACTAAATGTAAAAAAACGACTATAAATATTAGATGTCTTCAGCAAAAAACACTTTAAAATTTACAATATTCAATTTGATAAAAGATATTTCAGAAATAAAAAGAAACTATAAATATTCTACATAAGTTAAAGAAGAAACAACAATAAAGACAAACCACCACAAAGTGAACATAAAATAAAGTTGCACCAACAGCCACGATAAGTCTACCAATAAAAACCACGCACAATGATAGAGAAAAAACTTCAATCAAAAAAGAACTTAGCTAATGGCATACGAAAGCCGAAAAGTCTCTAAATTTATTGAAAATTGGTGTTTACATGCTTCTAGGAAACCAGAATAATGCCACCAACATTAGAACAATAATGTTAAAGAACTGCTTGCTATTCGACCAAACCTTTACACACTAGTTTTATAGCTGTAAACGTGTTAATGCTTCTGTTTTAAGACGGGCATGCATGGTGTTTGATAAACAAGTTCACAGACAACGTTCCAGATGCAATGATCAATTCTGTAATCGCGTGTTAAAACCTTCATTTAATTTCTTACTTTAATTTAATGTATATCGTGTTAAATTAGCAATGCATGACCACAAAGATGTACATTATATTTGCAATATATATTAGTGGCGAATATATCGTATTAGTATAGAGAAAAATTTACTTCGGTTTATCTGATTTACAAGAGCAAAAAAAAAGAAACCAAAGCAGGAATATTATTTTTTTGACCATCCTTCAAGTTATTAGGATTTTCTTTTTATACACATTGAAAATATTTGACATCTCTATTTTCTTATCCTAGTTCGTAAACTAGCTAATATAAGTGACAAAATTATGCAACAAAATGAGTATCTAAGTGAACTAAATAAGTCACCTTTGTGTTTTGAATACACAAGGTGTAATTATTTATTACATGAAATGTTTCAGGCAAAAATGTGTACCCGAGGACATTTGCATATATCCCAAATTCTTTCTGGAACTCAAGGAAGATTTGCGATTCGTAACAAATGAAGTTTATGTCATGTGTTTGTTATACTTCTAGCGGGAAATTAATGAAAGTGAATCTATCGCCAGGATTAGCATAAAATGTAATGTGTTGATTGGTAAAATTTCAAACTACATTAAAATATTGTACCTGCTATAAGAAATAGTGTTTCTGAGTGACACAAACGGTTTAAAGAAATTCCGAAAATTTCCCTAGGAAGTGGTTAGTTCAAAATGTCCATGCTCTACAGTGATGCGCAAGAAGTCTATGAATTCAGGGATAAAAAATTCATTACAAAAAAAAATGGACGTTTCAACCGATTCATCAGACCATTGTCAATTTAGTTTATTTTAACAATTCAAAAAATATCATGAGAGCATACACATTTTCCTGACATGCGCCAAAAAGGGATTTATGTTACTGAAAAGTATTACGGAAAACTAGTTGCAAGAATGTTTCCAGCATTGGTATCATCTCACGAATATATAACGTCGCAAGGAGATTAGTTTGAAACCGACAGTATTTTGACTAAATTTTGCTTTCACGGAAATATTCCCAGAAATAGATTTTTCCTTCTCATATTCAGAGATAAACTTGCCACTTTATATGTTTAATTCCGCGCATGCGCGTTGTTGGAATTTTGTCGACTGCACAATATATTAGAGTCAGTTTGACACCATCTGTGGAAAAGAGAATTTATGGCGTAATTCACTTCGCCAGTAATTTAGAAAAAACATGTTTTACTTCTTGGCATTCGTGTCGAAAGCTCTAATACGAACATTTCAGGATGTTTGGGTGTCAATCTGAGAACAGAGCAGAGAATTCGGAAATTATTGGATAAGTCTAATTGCTATTACGAAGATGTTTGGAGTGATAACTAGTGATTGCGACGCCATGCCTCTTTTTCATCTTTCCACAGAGACTCAGACTGAGGAGGTAGTTCTGCCCTGAGTCAAGATAGTGACTGCTTAAAACCGGCAACAGGATTCTGCAATATGTCACGAAAGCAGAACACAATCATGGCTGTCAGACAATTTCTTCAACTACATTACCCCTTTACAACTGGCGTCCTAACTCCCCAGACTACAAACCCGTTTGTTATTATGTGTGGAGCGTAGTTGAGAGAGAGAGAGAGGGAGAGACAGAGACAGAGACAGAGAGACTAACAAAACTTTTAACACTAAAATGAACTGAATCAAAGATTACGAAAGCATTTACCAAAGTAAACAAGGAGACGGTTAAGAAAGGAGGAGAAGATTCCGAAATCGTCTTGAATAAATTTACTCTTCTGCATTTCAAGATTTATAATTTTGTTAAACGTATCTGGTAAATTTAGATGACAGCGTTATTTTCATTTCTGCCTAATTTAGACGACAAAATTATATCGCATTTTGTATAATAATAATCTTTTGAATTGTTTATAATTTTTGAAATATTAAAATACGATTTTATATGTGTAAGAAAAGAAGTAAACCTAAATACAAATGAAAAAAATCTGAGGTATCAAAACTTACATCTCATTACTTTTAGAAATCTGTCAATAAAATAAAAAACCTACAGCTTAATTCTAAATTCATCAAATGAAAACAATAAAAATAAAACATTACTCAATGTGGAAGCTATTTCTTTACTTACGCATGCTTTCTCTTAGGTTTGTTTTAAATTCAGCTAATTTTGTTTAATTATGCCATCTATAATATAAAATGTGTTTAATTATATTGGATATTAAGGACGAAGTGTCAATGTATGAATTGTTTCTTTCAGTCATCATTATTTTTTAAGAACAGGAACTATACAGCATGGTTTAAAAATTTAAGAAAATATCAAAAGGTTTGATTTTTAATATGCTGTTTGGTGTTAAGGATGTTATGAATTCCAATCTTTGTAGATGTTGACGAGGCCATTTGAAAACGATTTACAAAATCTGCTATGCCATTTACTAAATTAGGCCAACTGATGTTTATGTTAATTAAATTTATTTAATATTTCAGTTCCTAGGCTGAAATATTTTATTTAATAATGTTCTTGCGATGACAGAACACATGGTTTCAGTTGCTAGCATTATTAGCAAATGCCTTTAAGTAACAAAGAGATTTCAATCAAATCTCAATTTCCATTTGTTTCAAATGGATTCTAATTAGATTTGGAGGGAGAAAAATCTAACCGTAACATCCTTATTTCAACGATACTTTTTATTGAATTTTAAAGTGAAATCTTTTTTGTCATATAATACTCTGAGCCTAAATTATAGAGTGGGATAAAATTTCTTGAATAATTAATAAAAGATGTTTTTATCCTCCAAAAAGAAAAAAGTCTAGTCGGTCAATTTAAAATCAAAGAGAATTTATTGTTATATTGTTTTTTTGTTATAATTCTTAATAATGTACTAATGTATTTGACCACAGTTAAATTGGTTTATATTTTGTCGTAAACTTTATGCCTACTTAATCGATATTTAATAACTTTACAGTTTTTATCGTTAACCATTTACATAAGTTGAATAACTTTAATATTTGTTTAATACATTTGATTTTTTAAAGATTTGTGTATGAAAAAGGGAATCGAGTGAGTTGTGTTCATGTAATTTTATTTTATTTCATTTTTTTCTAATCATTTCACCTCAAGCAAGGCAGTACTGCTACTGGTGAGCAGGGAGTTACGTAAGAGGAGAGTGATGAGAAAGAGAAACAAGAAAGAAGGATGAGAACACTGGTGTGAAGAGAGCTGATGGGAGTAGAGTTGACGGGGAAAAATATGAGGAAAAGAATTCAAGTCAAAGATATAGAATATGGCAATTGATCTTACATTTAAATTCTTGCAGGTTGTAGCTGTCAAAGAAGCAAGTATACGGAAGACAATCAAAAGGCGGATAGTGCGAGAAAAACGCTGAGAGTATAGAAGTTGCGGTAACATTTTATTTCATTGTAATGGTGTGGGATCTAGATGCTAGTTTAGTAGCTCGAGTAATGTCATTCACGGGGTGGGGGCAGCAGATAGCCAAGTTCGTTGATGCAGAAGTCGTGAAAATATTTGTAGAAGAGACAGAAAGAAGCCGGTGAGAAAGTGACTGGAGCCGATTTATGAAGTTGGGATGGAACATTTATATATGTGCAGGATAGATTCAGACGGGCAAAACTTCCTGGCTCTACACAGTGAACCAACATTCCTAGCAGCAGATTTAGTTATGGATTCGATGTAGTCATTCAGGTCGAGGTCGGCTAAGAGATTTAGGCCGAGGAGACGCAGTGTTTTGCTTTCAGGGAGACTAGCGTGATCCATGCTATTGGAAAATAGGCGCGATTGTCCATGGTGGTTAACAGATAGCAGCCCCGTTTTGGAAGCACTAAAACTCACGAGACTTTTTCTTACCCCAGTTCACCACAGATTGGAGGCATCTTTCAAGCTTAACAACGAGGTTTGCTTTGTCAGCCTCAGCGGATTTCTGATCGATTGTTAGACTTGTTATATCACTGTGGTCACTGACTAAAATTAGGCTTCGTGCTCTTGCAATAAATTATTGAACATCTTTAACACCTCAATAAGTAATTCTTTTTCATTCTAATATCTGTTATAACCTAATATCAATGCCATTTACTTCTATAACATAAAATGCATTTAATTATCTTTTGAAATGATCTGTTCACTATGTATTATTAATAATAATTAGATGAATTCAAATAATGGCTAATTTGTTTTAAAGCTGTGTGTATGTATTTCCCTATCTCTTACAAAGGCATGCTTGTAGGAATTTGAACGCAGTAGCCTCGGTACGTTGAAGTAGGATCTAAGTAGATCAATTTTTATGCTACCTAAAAAGCCAGGATAAAAAATATGAACCCCACCGAATAATCAGTTTAATGAGCCACATAACAAAGTCCACAATCCGGATTCTGATGAAGAGAGCTCGCAACAGAATCACTTCAGAGATAGAACAAGAACACTGTTGTTCCATTAAAGAGATCTAAACGAAGAATGCGATATACATGCTCAGAATGCTATCTGAAAGAGAAATACAAATGCAGAAAGACCTTTATCTGTGCTTTATAGACGCAAAGGTGTTTAACAAGGTACGCCAAAAAGATTTGATGTAAATGCTAGACAACCTTGACATTTACGAAAAAAACGTTAGCATTATCAAGAAACTATATACTGGCAGCAAACCACTTGCGTATGAATAGGAAGGGAATTCAGCAGGTATATAAAAGTATAAAGGATGTTTTCTCACAAGATCAATTTAACCTGTACAGCGAAAAGATTATGAGAAATGAAAGCCTTGCCGAGATTTGTCATTGGCGGCCACATCTCAACAATATCATATATGCGGTTAACACGGTGCTGATAGCAGACATGGAAAAGAAAATGAAGGACCTTCTATAGAAAGTAACAAAAGAAAGAGAAAAGAGAGGACTGAGCATAAGCTTCAGGAGAACTGAATGTGTGGTAATCAGCATAAAGAAGACCCCAATATGTTAACTAAATGTCCGAGAATTTAAAATAAAGCAAGTAAAAAAGTTCAAATATCTAGAGAGTGCTGGATTGTTATCCGATATCTGTCCCTCTGTATGGAAATGAATGTTGAACGATCTCTTCAATGATGAAAGAGAGGCTTGAAGCAGCAGAAGTGTTGTTTTAAAGAAAGACACTGAGGATACTCTGGAAGGAGAAAGTGAGCAACAATGATTTGTTGGAAAGGATGCAAATAAGAAGAAAACCTATTTTTAACATTAGATGAATTTCTTGGGAAACGGAATGAGGAAGGAGTGTCGGAGAATTTAATACTAACAGGAAGGATAGAAGGAAAGAGAGATATTGGAAAGCAACGCGAGATATACTAGATCGGCATGAGAAAATGGTGAAGCGAAGTCTGGTAGAAATACTAAGATAAAAATATTGAGACCGCAAGAGACGGATAGAAGAGGAAGTGCATAATAACCTACGTCCTGTAAGAACACGGCACATGAAGAAGATCCACTGCACTATACACACATCAAATACTTCTTTGGGATAATAATTTCAGTAACAATGTAGAAAACACATATCTGAAAATGTTACCAGTTTAAATATTTTCACTTTGCAAGGAGCAAATTTTATAATCATTAAATGTCCTTGTTTCTTACTTTCTATTAATTTTAGCAACGTTAATTTGGCTTCTGTATTTTAAAAGAAGGCGGTAGATATTTGTTTTTAATTTGTTGCTCTTATCGCGACACTTACAAAGTAGGAAAATCCTTCAGCGAGTTCATTTCTTCATAGACCTGAACCGGGAGGTGTAATGAAGTGTGGTTCTAGAAAAGGATACTTTAAATATCATGGACAGAAAAATTGATCAATGAGAAAGTTTAAGGAATATTAAAATGTAAAGAACGTTTAAGTAAAATACCAGAAATATAGTGTTGAATTTTTTGTGACACAATCAAGAAGGACTTGAGAATTGATTATTCACAGAACGTACCGAGTATAAGAAAGGTAGAATAAAACAACGAATGACCGAACTAAGGATTTAGACTATGAAAACAAAAAAAGAAATAAGTTTCTTAGAGCTACAAATAATCGGAAGCTGTAGAGAACCATAAACAAATACATACAAAGAGGACATTACATAAATTAGAAAGCACAGTTTATCCTAAATAGGTTCAAGTGTGGAAGTTCTGTGGTTCTTTAATATCACAAATGATATATCGCCAAATGTTGAGCGGAGTTTTGTGACATTTTTAGCAGTTAACGAAATACTTTTTCACACGTTTAAAGTTCTTTTATACTATTTTAGTTTAAGTAAGAAATTTAAAAAATCCAGCTAAACACTTGCTACAATACTGGCTACCTAAAACCACTATTAAATAAGAACAACGCAATATATCAATATTGCCTATTAAGGAATTGGATATCCAATCTTGATAACGATTAATCTTATATATGCATCAAACCTTACAACGTTAACATGCCATTTATCATATAAAATCCTCTACAAGCTTTTCCATAACCTAAAGTTCATCCTGTCTTTACAAATATTGACCAAACACTTCTTTCAATTTTCATAATACTGCAAGCAACTTTGAGCTTGTTAGAGACTGCAAATAACATAATAAAAATAGTATTAAATTTTATAAAGCCAAAAGTAAAAACAAGGCTTATGAAGTTCTAAACAAAAATTTCATGATGGAAAAACAAAAAAAAAACAAAAGTTTCTTCATTTTTAAAATGTTAACAAATTCCTGTCCTTCAAAATGCTCAATGCCAAGATCAAAAACATATACGCACGAATAACGCTGACATAAACATCTGATATTTGCATGAAAGAAAAATATTTTTTGCAAAAATAGTGGAGAAATAAATCTTTTCTGTAGTCTATAATTAAAAAATTCTTACAATATTGTGTTTTTTTTCTGCTCTTGTTATTGTCCTCATTGTGCCATAAAAATTCAACTATCCCTTTCTAATGTTCTTTAAAACTTCGTTGTTTCTCCCATATTTAGTCAATGGTATTCTCAACAGACACCTGTATAACCACATTTCTGATGGTTCGTCACTTCATCTCTGAGAAGATTCGTCATGATTTACTACCATATAAGAGGAGTAATATGACGTAACAGTTCAGTACACATTTCCTTGTTTCTGGCGAAATTTTAATGTTTTTCAATTGTTTTGCATTGCTTCTTATGGTATCGCATGGCACTTTCGGAATTCAGTGCCGCACTTTCCATCCTTTGTTAAAATACTAAAATTCCTGCACTTTTTATAATTTAGTATCTTCAATCTGTAACTTGCATGTTTGACTGTTGCTTCGTAATAACCATGCATTTTTCTTCTTTTTATTGATGTTCAGTTCTTACCTTCCTTTATTACATTCTATAAAAGTTTAGGTAGTTACTTTTCTATATCTACTATTAACACTATGTCATATTAATATTGTGGCTGCCAATAATGTATTCTGTTAGGAATACTAATTTCCTGAGAATAGCATTAATTATAGGTCGAACAAGAACCGTGAGAAGACACATCCTTGACTTATACTATTTCAAATATTTGTACATCTACTGAATTTATTATTTGTATGCAGGCAGTTTGCTACCAGTATAGGTTCTGCATTATTCTAATATCCTTCGCAAATATAATTAATGTCACCGCCAGTGACATGTTTGTTATGAAAAGATTAAATACTTATTTCTGAGAAATACGTCGGATTCAGTTTGTATACTTAATACATTTGGCTTTCAGCTGATTCAACTTTCAACGAGATTAATGCTAAAATCCATTTTAATGTACGGAGATAATAAATGAATATAAACGAGTATAACATTTATCGATCTAGTGTTTTGGTTTTACTTTAATTCGAATGTTTCTTTTATGTACCATATCATTCCACTACGTTTTGTCTCTTCAGTAATTTCTATGAGTGTTAAATTCTCCAAGCATTATTTCATTGTTTTATCATAAAAACGCAACGTTTGCTTTTTTAATCTTAAATAGGTCTGTTGTAATTCATGACACAACATTCTTGTTCGTTGTATTCTCACACCCTTATGTATAAAGATAAATCTGTCGCTTCGAACATCCAGATCTACAACGAAAATATTCTTCGTTCACAGTAGAATTTGTATAACAGTGAGGTTTAGTATCCTTACTCGTTTCTGATATTTTTTCCGGTCTCTTAATACTTACTTGAGCTTCTGTGAGAGATCATTCTATTCTAATAATCTTCTAATTTTGCTAAAACACTTTAAAATGTCTATTATTAAACGAACTAGATAGCCTATATACTCGAGTACTATACAGAAGTTACTTTTTTAAAGAGATTAAAAATCATTTATTTTCTGTGATTGGTTGCACTATACAAAGGTAATTTTTCTGTGGTCGAACTATACATAAAGTCGACATACACGAGAAAATAATATACATTTTTGTTACTTGATAATGATGTCACCAATCTGAAGCTCACGTTTTTACTTGTCTCTTAACGAGGACTATAAATTTTCTTAAAATAAATGATTAGCTTTCTCTGATCTCATTTGCGCAGGTCTAATTTTTACAGTGAATGAGAACTTCAATATACAAGATGAAACTAACAACTGAGTTAATGTAAATAGCAGTTAATTACCCTTTTATTTAATAGTTTAATAAGAATAGATGCACTTAGAAAATACACCAGTTCTATTGAATATCTTCCTTTACTGTTTATTTTTTCTTAGTTATCTTGAAACATCCTCAATATATACACACAAGTACAGCAATATTTCCGCAGCATAAGGGGAAAAGAAATATTTATTATGATATACGATAACTTGAATGTCAGCTACCATAATCCAGGGACAATAATGCTCAAGATGACTGGATCAATTTTCCCTTTTACATTCTGAGACGTGTTGCCATCCAAGACTATGTAAATAAGTCTAATATAGAGTGTGGCCGAAATATCCCTTATATAATGTTAAATTATTAGCTAAATTAAGACATCATTTTCACTAACGTCATACCATTATGTGTGGTATTTCTGCCATACCCTGTATAACGACTAAGGAAATATTATCATATGCTATAGATTTAACTAGTAATGATTGCATGAATACGCAATTGAAATTTATTAAAACTAAAATAAAATGTTTTAATACGACGTTACAAATCCTCAAACTTCAAAATAGCTAACAAGAACATTATTGCATTATAATCGGAATTAATTTTTAATCAAATTAGTTTTACAATATTAATTCTTACGCAAAAATAATGGAGTTTTACATGGAAAACCTCTTAAACAAAAGTGCTTCTTAGAATTTTGAGAATATTTTGTGCTTTTAATTTAATTTGGGTAACATAATCAAGTATTAAAATCAATTTTTAGTTCAAGGATGTAAAAATATATTTATTTTTAGAAAATATTGTCAATGGATTTCTTGATAAAATCTAAAGAAATTTGCAACATTATCCGTCATTACCTGGCATCTTAACATCATTAATTTTCGATTACCGCATAATAGCTTCACTTCAACGTTTCTAAAAAAATTTTACTAAAAATTATTCTTAAATTTAAGCCTAATACCAAATCGACAGTGACGGCTCATCTTTCTTTAGAAATTGATAAATATAACTTTTTAACTCTAATATATAATTTTCTCGCTATTTTCACATGTGATACTTTTTTCCAAATTTTCGCTTTCTTAGCAACTTCAGTTGTCATGAATTTACATGCAACATAAATCTTCATCTTTTGTTTCATGAAATCATGTACTTTTTATTGTCATTTCTTTTCGGGAACGTTTTCTTAGTTTCTGATATGTCTCGGAAATGGATATATATATATATATATATATATATATATATATATATATATATATATATATATATATATATTATTCAAAGTCTCAAGTGGTTTTGGCAAATGTAACCGGATAGCACAATCTAGCAAGTAGCCGTTATGGACTGGTACTCGTCGTAGTCATATGCAGTTTTCTTCGGCGTAGACTTATGCAATAGGCGTAGTCAATAGGCGTTCCAATAGGTGTATTCATAGGCGTTTCCGCCTTAGTTTCTATTTATGGCTGACACTAGCCAATCATATTACTGTGAGGTGGAACCAAGGTGTATGGATATTTATTACATCAGTTTTTTTCACACTTAGTATGCCGTTGCGTCTTACAGGCCTTATCACATTGCTTAGGGTGAAATGATTAAAAGAATATATACAAACCATTTGTCCTTCATATTGGAAAATATGGCATTAAAATTCTGGGAATTTTTATATTATTACAATAATATAAATGTTATACATTCCCTTACAGAATTAGTCACGGTCATCTGCACAGTTCAACAGAAAGCAATGACTATACCTTACGATATTAAAATGCATTATTTACTGTAGGTGCTAATTTACACCGACGTTATTTTTAACGATTTTTGATGATTTTATTAATGTTAAAATAGAGTAGCAATTATTTCAGTTTTTGTGTAATTATGGCATTTCTCCAGAAACAAATATTGGCTTTGCTTGACGACAGTTTCTTAACGTAATCTTCAGCTCTTGAAATTACCTTCAAGGTGACACCACAGAATGCGTATTTAATCATCTTTACACAAGTCATTGTAAAGTCTCAGGGAGAAATTCTGTTTAGATGCGATTCCGACAGCTACAAACAGATTTTTGTGTTAGTGATCTTCTTATAAAAATGCCATTCTTAATGTCTCGGCATAACAGTAGTTGTGTCGGCTGATAGCCTAATTATTACTTACTACGACTTCATGTCATTATCTGATGACACAGTGACCATTCTATGACAACGACTGTCTCTTTGTCGGGTTTTACGATGGGGACAGCTATTGTAAAATCAGTCTGTTCATACCCAAGTTGATTAATTCTACAGTGCCACAGCCGGTTAGATCGAATACAGAAAATTATAAAATTGCGAGATGAATGTATTCTTCTTTCTGTTAATCTATTAGTTTGACCCATAAAATTACACATTTTTTGGTTGGCTGTTTATTCGGTGGTCTAACGAAGTAAGCGTAGTATAACTTGACATATTCCAGATATTTTTCTTCAAATATTGTTACTCATAAACCCAATGAAAATGATTACAATAAAACAATGTTGAGTAATCTCACTGTATGAGTTTAAACTGAAAAAACATATATGAATCTACCAGTGAATATTGTTGACATATCTGGTCGAGTACTTCTGCTATTTATCTCGAGGTTTTTTACAAAGTCCAAAGAAGGATCTGGATGTAATCGAATCTGACCTGGTATCTAGATTTCAGTCACGTTCCCGCCGACGTGACGTAGCTTCTCTCTGTCATTTCTACAAATATTTTCATGGCAACTGCTTTGAAGGACTTTTTCCCCTGATGTCCCGACCACATAAATCTAAATGTGCTACTAGACTGACATCTAGGTCCCACCCTCTTTCCGTTGAAATAGGTAAATGTAACGCCACTTCTACTCGAATAATTTTATTTCTTCTCACAGTTCCAGCCTGTGAAATTCCATTCCGCTAACTTGTTAGCAACAATCACTAAAAATGTAAATTCAACGTCAATACCCATCTTTTATCTTCTTGAATTCCATTCATTTCTTATCATTTCTTACCCAGTCTTTTTTCTCACTATAATCCCCTTCGTACTCGTGGCGGTCCCTTTTTCCTTGTAATAAAAATATTAAATAAAAATAAAGAACCCCATTCACATTGAATCATGACATGCGATGAGAAATTGTTAGTCTTTGACACTAGTAAGGGAGCAGGCCAGCAGTTAGATGCAAGAGAATCACCAAAACAATACCCAAAACTTCCTCTGCGATCTAAAACGTTAATGGTTACTGTAGAATATCTGTTTACTTATGTTACTATGCCCTATCTATAGAAATGGACTCTTCCTTCGTCAATATAATACTACCTGCGTAACTTCCGGTGACGCAGCAGTGAGGCAGTCGTGTGACAGTCGAGACGCAGCGTAACTATACCATTCGGACTTACAATTCTATTTTCCTAATTACTAACACTCGTATTTGTATATATGATCTGTTGTTCTAATACACAGTTTGAACCTGTATTTTGGTTTCCCTGTCTTACTTCCGGGCACTAACAAGACCACAACAACTTATCAAATAGTATATTTATTATTTTCGTTTACCAGCTTGCGTGTACCAGAAAACATATTAAATATGATTTTGCAAATTTTCGAGTCGGTACGTAAAAATAAATATACTGCGAGTTAAGTAAACATATCACTAACGCAAATTTGAATATCCATTAGAAATAACGTCTCAAATTATAAGCTCTGTCGGATTAATAGAACTTAATTCTAATATATATATATATATATATATATATATATATATATATAAAGAGAGAGAGAGAAATAAAGCATGCTATAATTATTGCTTGAAGTGCTCAATATCAGGGAGAAAGCGTATTAAAATGTGAACATTTAAATCAACGCTCAGATATGACAGTCTGTTTCATGCTAAACGCATTTGTCAGGCCATCAATTGCGTTTACATGAAATATTGTCATCTCTGGGTGTTGACATATAAACGATGAATACGTATAAATACGTAGGTTTACATATGACTATCAAGGTTTGCAAATATATTTATATGCATTCTATAAATAATTATTGTTCCTTATTCTTACTTAACGCCCTTTAACGGCTAAAATTGTTGCTCCTCGTTGCTTTTTCATTATTCTGCATTTGATGCAGGAACATCACTTGTTGTCAATCCTAATTTTAATACTAATGACTCTAAATAAATATATATTTTCCCTTTGCTCACAGAGGACAATTCTTTTTTTTTTCAGATACCTTGAAAGCAAGTTTGGCTGGTCTCCTGGTCCTGGTATGGAAACACATCCAGATATTATGGCTCTGTCGATCATTCTGCTTGCTACCGGAGTTGCTATGATTGGAGCAAAGGTAGGTGAAACATATATAAACAGTCAATAGATAGCATGTATTATGAATATTATATTTGAGGGAATAATGTGTTTCGATAGAGAAAGAAATTAAAAAAGCGAAATTAATACCAACCACATTATATACCAGACAAAGAGATCTTAATAAAGAAAAATTACTTCCTGTCAAGAGGCTTCAATTTATCAACATAAGTTTTCGCATTTGTCTATACTTCTGAGATGAGGTAGTATTTACATTTATTACACTCTTCGGACCTTTTTCTCATCTTTATTACTGTTTATCCATTGTACGCCCCGTTCTTCTTCATGTGCTAGGAATTTATAGCCGAAGCCTTTATTTTAATCATTAGGGTATATCATTCCATGTGCAATGCTATATAGTTATCTTTCTTTAATTCAACTCTTTACGTTATTTGTTCACCACTGCTGTAGTTAAGTATTGAACTAACGACTCTTTGGATCAAGTCACTGGAACTAACCAACGCTTATATCCACCGGGCCATGTATCCTCAAAACTCATGCATTGATGTCCCCAATGGCACATAGCCCAGTAGATATAGGCGTTGGGTAGTTTCAGTCACTTTAACCAAATAGTTGGGAGTTCAATACCTAGCTACAGCAGTGATAAACAAATGACTTGGAATTAAATAGAGACCACTACATGGGATCCGGAAGTGGCATCGCACATAGAATGAGAATGATAAACCCAAGTGATCGAAATCAGATAATGTGTTCACAATTTCTAGCCCTTGGAGAAGACCTGGGTGTACAAAGGCTTGAGCGTACAAAGGCCGAAACGTCGTAAACATGCCAATAAACATTATGACAACAGTCAGAACAGTGTAAATAATATATTTTTTTGCGCATTAATATTTAGATAATTACAGCAATAACATGTAAGAACTCGAGGAAACGTTGGTTCGATACATTGATTTTTGCACAATAGACGATTTTTTCACTAATTACTTGTCTTGCGTAACGCGTTAAACAATGACTAGAAGAGAGCGGTAAAAATTAGTTTAGAAATAAATTATTTCCTACAAGCAGCTCTATATGCCAGAAATATAATATTCGACGAAAATAATATTTTCATAAGATGTACAGTTCCAACAAATGGAAAGATATTCCAAATAATTTAAATGTATAATGACCTTCTTGAAAACATGGACATGTAAGAAAACTATTTTTATCAAGAAATTATTTTCATTATATGAACTCAAATATGTTTTTTTTTTACTTAGATTATTTCAATATTGCTACGAAATTCATTTATGCCAAACACAAAAACATTTTATGGACGTTATAATTGAGAAATATCGTTAATGCAGTTTCTCACAGTTTTCTGCTAATTACTACTCAGACAATATTTGAGAAGGCAGTAACATTGACCTCTTTTGACAGATGTAAAGTATTGATTTCTTCCTCGCGCAATCCAGAACAATCCAAAAGAATTTCATGTTCACTCTCGCTAATTTATATCAGATATATGTATCATGTAATATATTAGGGATGTGCGTTGTGGTGCAGTGGATATCTATCGAAGAACCGCGTTCGAATGTTAGTTGAATTCTTTTTATTCACTTACGTGCAAATTTCCTACGGAAGGATATTAATCCGTCTATCCTCCTTCAAGATATGAGTTAAACAGCAAGTCATATTGAATTCTATAGCCTTGGTTGACAACCCGTCTACCGCAGAAATAATGGCAATCTACTACAGGAAAAACTTCTTCCCAGACAGTCATGTCTCGTACAATAGCCTAAGCGTGTGTCACGTTGGGCACTTAACTGACTGATTGAATTTATTAGGAAGTCCGAAAGCAAACGAAATATTGATCCACTTATTTCAGATATTGACACGGTGTTATTCCTGTAGCATATTTATTTTGACTAGTTTATTCACAGAAACATTCATAAATCTGAATAAAAGTTACGTTTTATAAGGAAATTGATATTGTTCACTGTGTGTGATAAAATCTTGTCCTTTGAAAATCTCTAATAAAAACGATATTAAGCGAAAATGCTAAATCTGAAACCTGACAAGATAATTATCCTGTCCGTTATTAATAGTATCAGCATGTTTTATTGATCAATACAATAACGGTTGTGATTTAAAAGTAGGGCTGAACTACCTTCGCTTATGTTGAGGTGACAGCCAGTATATGAAAATGGAAATTGAATTCAAACGTAAGATAGATAGATGAATTCCGTCATACTTTTGCCCTAGAAACACCACCACTGCGATGGCGACAGTACATGACGTGCCCCTGTAAACCTAATGGATTACGAGTCTAGTAAAGTTACGTGAAAATACTTTTTGAAAGTCTGTGATTTTATGTAATATAAGAAGCTACCCGTAAGAAAAATATAGCAGAGATGTCGAGATGTATTTTAGATAATCATTGACTTAATTATAGAAAGGAATTAAACGCAACTAAAATTTTGACCCTACCCTTTATTTAGGATAGGTATATTTTCGTTTTTACCTATTTATGAGAACATCAATCTTTTTCTAAGAGGTCTAAATTATTGCCTGTTCCAAAACTATATAGATCTTCTGAATTTGAGTTTAATTTTTTTAAATATTTGGTTGATGAAGAGACTAGATGTCCCGAAACATACTTACATTCAATAAACATATATTTGACACTCTAAAAGATTTTGTCGTGTCAATCATATAATTCAGTAAGGTTTAATGAGAAAAAGGTCTTACTGATAGAATTTAATGAGACTGATACAGTTAAAAGCTTAAAGTTAATATAAAATTTATACTTTATAATGTTCGCACTGTGTTTATGAATAAGCGCTGGGTTACGTATTACGTAGATTGACAAGAATTAAATTAATGTGGAGAAATAAATACTTTCTTTAGAAAATAAATGATTGTATTTATTATGTAAGGGAATCTAACTATAACGCCATTAAAAGATCATTATCCAATAAAAAGGTAAGTCTAACACGGAATTAAAAGTTCTTAATCAGCCTGTGTTTCTTTAACTTGTAAACTACAGATCCTCTAAACGTTAAGCTTAAAACAGAAGAATCAACACAAATCAACACAAGTATTTGTCTATATTTCTGAGATGAGGTATTTACATTATTCGGACTATTGTCCTAATCTTTGTTCCCATTTGTACGACGTTTCAGCCGTTGTACGCTGCGGCTTTCTTCAGGTGATAGGATTATCGAACCAAGCCCTTTATTACAATCAGTGGAGTATATGAACTCCATTCCTTGCGTAAAGTCATGAGTTGTCTCCCACTAACCCTGCAAGTTACTTGTTCATCACTGCTGTAGCCTGGTATTGAACTCACAACTCAAGAGTCAAGTCAGAAACTTACCAACGTCAATATCGAAGGACACATGACACAGTGGATATAGATGAGGACAATAGGCAAAGTGGATAGGTATGAGGACAATAGTCTGTATAACGTAAATACTGTAAATCAAGACAATATACTAGATAATAAATATACTTTATTAAAAAATGAAAAAATGTAATCTCATGCAAATACGAAAGAGGCTGTAAGAGCTAACACGTAAAGCACGATAGTAAAAACTAAATTGACGGCATAACAAACAAAATGACTAGTGTTAGCCTAGATTGGTTAAACATAGGAAGATGTATTTACAACTACGTACTGGAACTCAGAAAAATATCAGAAGCATTTAAAAAGTAAATAAAAATACAATCAACGAGAAAATAGTTGCTATTTGTTCAAACATGCGTATATTAAATATATATCGCTGCCCAAATATGCTCAGTCCACAGTAGTCATGGTAACAAATGCCAGTTTCATAGGATGAAAAGAAGAGATAGATGCATAAAAGGAAAAAGGAAAAAGAGAAATAGAGAAAAGAGTTAATATTTTGCAATATTCAGCTCTGGTAATAGTTTTCTCAAAAGTTTTTGTCGACAATAATATGGTCTGACTTGTTGTTAGTGTATATTCTACTAACAGAAAAAATATTGGGGTAATATTATAGTGGGTCTAAAATGAGAATTTTGACAAATAATATATATATATATATATATAAGCGTTTTACCCCGAGCAAGGCATGTCAGTGCCACTACTGCGCAGGGGGCTACGTAGAGTGGAGAAAGGCTGAATAAATATAGGAAATGTCAGAGGGTGGGTGATAGGCGTGTAATGATACTGAGAATGAGGATTGGGTAGATGAGAGTGTTCTGAGAATAGTTGGGAGTTAGTGTGGTAGGAGGTGTCTATTGATCCTACATTTAAACACCTGGAGATTGTAACTGTCAGGAAAGCAGACTTGTGGAAGGGAGTTCCACAGGCGGGAAGCGCGAGAAAAGCTGTTGGAGTAGAATTTACGGTTACATCTTATTTGTTTAACTGTAAAATGGTGGGACCTAGTTGCTAATCTAGTATCTCGTGTAAATTCGTGCTTAGGCGGCACCAGTGATCTAAGCTCATCGGAGCAGAAGCCATGAAAGTACTTGTAGAAGAGGCACAGGGAAGCCACATCACGCCGGTGAGAGAGCGGCTGCAGCTGTCTGCCAAGTCAGTATCAACCACGTTACAGATCCTCCTTTGTATTTTGTCAAGAAGCCCAAAGAGAGCAGCAGGGGCACCCGACCAGATATGGCAGCAATATTCAATACACGGGCGGATGGTAGATTTGTATATGTGCAGAATAGATTCAGGTGGGAAAAATTTCCGGGCCCTGCACAGGGAGCCGACTTTCATAACAGCAGATTTGGCAATGGATTCAATATAGTCATTCCATTTGAGGTCCGCCGAGAGTGTAAGGCCAAGGAGGCGTAGTATTTTAATCTCTGGGAGGTTAGCCTGTCCCATGCTAATGGGAGGTAGATGCGATTGTCTATGGTGGTTAGTTGATAACAGCTTTGTTTTAGAGGCATTGAAATTTACCAACCATTTCCTACCCCAGGCCACTACGGATTGGAGGTCCCTTTCAAGTACGGCAGCGAAGTTCACTTTGTCATCCAGACCTGGTTTCTGATCGATGCGAGAGTAGATTGTTGTGTCGTCGGCATACATGCCAACTTGGGATCTAATGGTGTCGGGGAGATCATTAATGTAGATCAGAAAGAGCGTGGGATCTAGGATGGAACCTTGAGGGACGCCGGCGTTCGTATGGTAGTTTTGGGAGGCATGCCCATTTAATACCACCTTCAATGTGCGGTTAGAGAGGAAAGACTGGATGAGGTCAAACAGATGTCCAGTTATCCCATAGCTCCGCAGTTTGCACAAGAGGCCAGCATGCCAGACCCTGTCGAATGCTTTGGAGATATCCAAGGCAACGGTTCGGGCTTCACCATTCTTGTCGAGTGCCTGGCATATGTACTCGGTAATGGTCGTTAGCATATCAGCAGTAGACCTGGTGAAGCGAAACCCGTACTTTTTGTCAGAGAGAAGCCCGTTGGCCATAAGATGCTGAATCACCTCGGCGTTGATAATGGCTTCGAAAACTTTGCCAAAGATTGGAAGGAGACTAATAGGACGGTACTTGGCGGGGTCTGAAGGTTAGCCAGAATTCTTAAATATAGGAACTACGCAGGAGGACTTCCAACAGGCAGGAAAGCAGGAAGCAGATAGGCATAGGTTTTAGAGTTTAGAGAGGACAGAGGAGAGTTCTGGGGCACATTTCTTCAGTACTATGACTGGGATTCCGTCACTGCCGCTCGCTTTGTGTGGGTCAAGTTGTGCAATTATCTTGGCGACCAGCGAGGGTGTTATGTGGACGTTATTTAGTTGAGCCTTAGTTCTGGGTGGGAAGTCTGGTGTAGGTATTCCTAACGAGTCCAGTGTCGAATTGGTTGAGAATCTACGGGCAAAGCATTCAGCCTTGTCGGCTGGGGAGGTGAGAACTTCAAATTCATTGATTAGTGGGGGTATTGAAGTCTTGTTCCTGCTGAGCACGCTTTTGCAGAGACGCCAGTAATCTTTGGGGCCAAACTTAGAGGATGCTATGCGTTGCCTAATTCTGGTAGCAAACGCCCTCTTGGCTTCGTTCAGTACTTTTTTACACTTGTTCCGTGCTGAGGTGAAAGGCGCCTGTTTTTGGTTCGACGAGCAGCTTCGATAGAGCCGGAAGAAATGGTTCCGGTGGGCAATGGCGGCCGAGCAAGCGGATGAGAACCAGGGGGACGAATTTGGTTTTAGTTGGAATTTCCTGGCCGGAATAAAAGCATCAATGCCAGCCTTAACCCAAGAGGAGACTTCGGAGGCACAGTCTTCGACAGGAAGATCGAAGACGTTTTCCAGGGGACGTCGCAGAGGACGTCCATGAACGAGTCCCAGTCGGCTCTTTGGTAGCAGTATGATATTCTGCTGGTCTGGTTTTCTTGGGTAGAGTTAGTACTGATTGATATGTTTACGGAGACTACGGCGTGGTCAGAGTTTCCGAGGGGGCAGAGTTGTCTGGTAGTGCAGGAGTCTGAGATGGAGGTAAAGCAAAGATCGAGTAAAGAGTCCCTTCCGTTAGGGTTTTTAGAGAAACGCGTGGGGAAGTTCACCACTTGCGTTAGAGCTTGGGCTATTGAAAAGTGCATGGTGCGTATCCCAGCAAGGTCGGTGGCTGAGTTTTCAAGCCACTTTGTGTGGTGGGCGTTAAAATCGCCAAACACAAATATATGGGCAGATGGGTGAGAAGAAATGGCCCTGCCGATATTAGTAGAGATGCTATCAAGTACCTTACAGTCAGAGGAGGAGGGGGAGCGGTAGAAGAAGAAGAGATAGCTAACCGAGTTTAGAAGTGAGAGACGGAAGCACATGAAGGAATGATCAACGGATTCAAGAGATGTGACCCTGGCTAGGGGGAGTTGTTCGCTGACATATACACCAAGCCCAGGCATATGGACATTGGAGTCCTTCCTGAAGAGAGGAAGGTAACCAGGAACGAACAGCTCTGAAGAGGGGATAGAAGGGTCAAGGTTAGTCTCACATATAGCTAAGATATCGGGTGAGTTAGTTAGAAGGAAAGATTCTACACTATTTAAGTTACTGCGAATACCTCGTATATTTGTGAAGGCAGATAGGTTATATATATATATATATATATATATATATATATATATATATATATAAATTTACACACAAAGGATAAGAAAATATATGAGACAGAAAAATTAATTTTAGAAAATCCTAAACATATAAAAATTAATTGTAATGTAGATCATATATTTCTTTCAAATTTTTATAAACCAATAAATTAATTGATATGAAAAATATTAAATGTAAATTTAGTGCAGGGGAAGTAGAATATATATATATATATATATATATATATATATATATATATATATATATATATATATATCCAATCTCACTCCCCCCAGGATCCCCCTACTCATAGAACCTCCTACCTCTACCAAAAAGCTGACTGGGATGCCTTTCGCAATTTCCTCTGCGACGTCCCTTGGGGAAAAGTGTTTGACCTATCAGTTGATGACTGCGCCTCTGAGGTCTCGTCATGGGTGAAAGCTGGCATTGATGCCTTCATACCCACCAGGAAGTATTGCTTAAAACCTCATTCCTCTCCGTGGTTCTCTCCGGCCTGCTCAGCCGCCATTGCCCACAGGAACCATTACTTCCATCTATTCCAGAGACAGCCAACTGATCACAATAGGCGCCTGTTCACATCCGCTCGCAGTGAGTGCAAGAGAACCCTAAATGACGCCAAACAGTTGTTTGCGGAGAGAATGCGACAGCACATAGCTGACCGCAAGTTCGGCTCCAAGGACTATTGGAGGATTTGTAAACGAGTGCTCAACAATAGGAAATCCTCAATACCTCCTTTAATCCATGGATTTGACGTTCTCACGTCATCTGCTGAGAAAGCTGAGTGCTTTGCCCGCAGATTCTCATCCAACTCCACACTCAACTCGTCCGGAGTGCACCCACCCGACTTCCCTATTAGAACTGAGGCCAAACTGCATGACGTATATATTACCCCGACAATAGTATCCAGAGTAATTTCAAAACTCGACCCCCATAAGGCGTGTGGAGATGATGGAATCCCGGTGATAGTCCTTAAGAGGTGTGCCCCTGAACTTTCCCCTGTCCTCTCTAAACTGTTTAACTACTGCCTTTCTGCTTCCTGCTTTCCTGCATGCTGGAAATTCTCCTCGGTCGTTCCTGTCTTTAAGAACTGTGGTGAACCCTCGGACCCATCCAACTATCGCCCTATCAGTCTTCTACCAATATTCGGGAAAGTGTTCGAGGCTATAATAAATGCTGAAATAGTTCATCATCTCACCGCCCACAAACTGTTCTCCGACAGGCAATATGGATTCCGATTTGACAGGTCCACAGCCGACCTGCTAACTACTGTAACGGAGTACATGCTACAGGCCCTTGATGAGTCTGACGAGGCTCGCGCGGTTGCTCTGGATATCTCCAAGGCTTTCGACAGGGTTTGGCACCCTGGCCTCCTATGCAAACTACGCGGTTATGGTATTACCGGACGCCTGCTTGACCTAATCCAATCTTTCTTAAATAACCGCAAAATGAAGGTCGTTCTGAATGGGCGTGCCTCTTCGTCCTACAGCACGAATGCTGGTGTCCCACAAGGCTCTATCCTGGGCCCAACACTCTTCCTTATTTTCATCAACGACCTCCCAGATGAGATCAGGTCCCATGTAGGCATCTACGCAGATGACACTACAATATACTCCCGCTCCAGTAAGAAACCTGTCGTGGCGGACAGACATAATCTCGCTGCTGACCTTGAGCGGGATCTACACTCTGTGGTGAACTGGGGCAAGAAGTGGCTTGTCAACTTCAGTTCCTCGAAGACCAAGCTGTTGTCTGTCAACCATTACAGGCAACCTCTTCTGCCTCCCATAAGCATGGACCAGATGATTCTCCCGGAGAGTAATACACTACGCCTCCTCGGACTTACCCTGTCCTCAGACCTCAAATGGAAGCACTATATTGAATCCATAGCAAAATCTACTGCTAAGAAGATTGGGTCACTATGTCGATCCAGGATGTTTTTTCCACCTGAATCCATCCTGCATATATACAAGTCAACCATCCGTCCGTGCATGGAGTACTGCTGCCATTTATGGTCAGGTGCTCCTGCCGTTCTCCTCAGTGTTCTTGACAAGCTCCAAAGGAGAGTCTGTAATGTGATAGGTACTGATCTGGCGACTCGTCTGCAGCCACTTTCCCATCGTCGAAATGTGGCCTCCCTCTGTCTCTTCTATAAATACTTTCATGGCTTCTGCTCGGATGAGCTTAAGTCACTGATGCCTCCTCAACAGGTGTTTACCCGTTCAACCAGACTGGCAACTGGG
This sequence comes from Ascarosepion bandense, assembly GCA_037127315.1. Classification (NCBI taxonomy): domain Eukaryota; kingdom Metazoa; phylum Mollusca; class Cephalopoda; order Sepiida; family Sepiidae; genus Ascarosepion; species Ascarosepion bandense. Next base: position 1,746,627 of record JBBBDQ010000777.1, read on the forward strand.
TCCCACCCATTCACAGTCAGGTTAGCCAAACGCAGACGACAATTCTACTCCTGCAGCTTCCTCTCTCGCACTTCCCGCCTGTGGAACTCACTCCCGTATTCTTGCTTTCCTGACGGCTACGACCTCCAGAAATTTAAAAGCAAAGTTAATACTCACCTACTAACCACTGGCCTCTAGCTCTCTCCCCTCCCCTGTATAACCTTCCCTTTCTCTCCGCCCATGTACCTGTCATTGCACCTGCTTTCTCAGTTTTCTATTGTTCCTTTCTAACTAGCTTGTACTCCTCACTCTTTTCTAATTAATCTTTTACATTTATGTAACCCCCTGCACATCAGTGGCGTTTCTGCCTTGCTCGGGGTGAAATGATTAAAAAAAAAAAAAAAAAATATATATATATATATATATATATATATATAGAATATATATATATACATATATATATATATATATATATATATATATATATATATTATGCTAAGCGGAAAAAATGATTTTGATATCATTAAGTCCATGATGATAAAATACTGAACTGATCATTATAAATCCAGCATTTCTTGTAGTTTTAAACACAATATTAACATTGCTTACGGGTGATCACCGAAGCTGAGCAACGTTGATACTGGTCAGTACCTAAATGGGTTGCCACTTGGGAATACCAGGACTTGTAAGCTTAAATTTGAGGGTGTATAATGGATAATGGCTTAAAGATCCGAGTCTAAATTTTAGTTGAATTTTTGACATACAAAACTTTTAAACTCTTTATGAATTTTTGATTGCTTTTCAATCATTTTGCCTCACCCGCTATTCTTTTCTGGCGCACTCATGGGGGGGCGCAAGACCTTTTAAGAACATTTGACGTAAATATAGCAAATATTTGTAAAGAGAACGATAACAGCGTGTAGGAAAATTACCTTAATACAAGTTTGTAAACTTCATATAACACAAATATTACCACAAAAAAATAAATGCACCCTTATTTACTTTATAAATATTTTCCAATCGTCAAAAAAATAATATTTTAATTATTGTTTCCATCCTTTTTGTGACATTTTACGCTATCGACTTCTTTATTAATATTACTCCTCTGTTAAGACGAACCATTGGTTATGCATTCTAAATATAGTTTGCCCGTCTTTCGTGACAATGAACGCAAGACTTTGCCTGATGCAAATATAGGATGACAAAAGCTATCAGTTCGTAACTTTGTCTGGATGGCTTCCTGGACAAAGCGGCGTCCTTCTCAGTTAAACGTTTTACATGTCAGTAGAGTTTACTGAATTAATTGCGTGGAACCGAATGGCGTGTGAAGAATGATACAATAGATTTGAATTTTGAAAGTCAATTCCTGCTTTTTAAAATTCCAGAAATACACACACTCGTCAATGCAAGAACGAAGTGAGGCACGTGAGTTTCAGCAATGACATAACAATTGAAACATAACTACAAATCTTACTCCGAACATGTACTAAAGAATTTGTAGAATCTGATGTATATATGCATGTCTAAGCGTATATATATACACTTGAATGTGTTCGTGTATAAGTGTGCTTATCCGTTTGAATTTACGCGGATATTGATACATATACCTAAACAGATTATAATATACATAACATAGCTTAGCTTATAAAAATGTGTTCTCTGAAGACAAACATTATACACATTCATGTATCATGTATCAAATACGTGTGTTTTCGAGAAGCCAGTAAATACGAAGAAATAAATCAAATTAAATCCTATTTCCTAGGAGACGCTGTAGTGAAGCATGTATGAAATATTTAATATGCGTTTGATATTTTACGCCTAAAAAGTTTTAATCAGGTATGTTTGAGATTTCTATTTAGATCTAGTGCAGAAGTTTTCTATTGCAATTCTCTCAAATACTGAAAGAAGTGTGTTATGTTGAGCAAACCTTATTGTTCCCACCCATCTCAAGTGTCCAATGTTATCAAGTTCCGTATTTCCGTCTAGCTTACCTACTTTTACAACTAATCCTGTTAGAACAGTAACTCTCAGATTTACAATATGCTGCAGATCAAAATTTTAGTTTCATATTAAAGACAGCTAAAATATATACAAAGAATAAAAGGACACATGGCCCAGTATATAAAAGCGTTGGTTAGATCCAAAGTAGTTGTGTATTCAAAACCTGGCTTCGGCAGTGGCGAACAAATATAGAGTTAAAGAGAGATAACTAAATCACATCAACAAAGAACATTACAAAAATCAGAATTATCATTGGAGATCTGAATGCCAAAGTTAACCAAGTAAGGAAAGGCTAAATTGTTGGCAATTTCAAACTAAAACACTGCAATGGACGTAGTGAGAAATGGGACCAATGGTGCCCAGCTAATGACTAGATAATAACCAACGACTGGTTCCAAGAACACGCAAACTACTATGTATCTGATGAAGTCTAGAAGGAGAAATTAACAACCAAATTTATTATATTACTATCAACAAGAGATTCAGAAAAGCAGTCTTTCACTGCAAAGCATACCCGAATGCTGACTATGGAAGCGATCACCTACCACTTCAATGCAAACTAAAGATAATAATGAATAGGATTCAAGAAGCCTAACACTGCCATAGGACTGCAGTACGATAGACCCGTAAACGACCTGAACCTGCAGGAAATGTATACGGAGAAAAGAAAATACGAAGGAGAAATTAAAACTGAAGCTCAAAATGAGACACACTAAAAAGAGCTTTAGTGACATCAGCAAACGACATTATCCCAAAGGAAAAAAAACACGTCGGAAGAAAAATGAGCGGACCACTAAAGAGATACTTGACATAATGCAAAAGAGACAGAAAACGATGTCAAGATATGAAAAGGAATACAGGAAACTACACAAAGAAATAAGAAGCAAATGCAAACAGACTAAAAAAGATAGTTCAACGACAAATGTGCCGAATAAATAAGCACGAGAAATAACGTTGATATGCATAAGAAAATAAAAGAACTAACAGGCAGGACAAAACTCTTGCTCAGCAAAATGTATATAAACGCAAAGAACGGATCACTTATGCTAAAAAAAGAAAAAATACTTCAGAGATGGGACGAGTATATATAATGGTGATCTCTTCCACAACAAGAGAGAGCAACCAACAATACACAAAAATATGGATGGACCAGAAATATTAATGAGTGATGTGGAATCAGCAATGGCCAAATTAAAAAGAAACAAAGCAGCAAAACCCTAGTGGTATTGTAATAGAAATCCTGGCGTTCTTAGACGACTTTGGCGTAGACAGGCTTCCAGAAATAATAAACGAAATCTACAACAGTGGAAATATACCGGAGAACCTAAGAAGAAGAATTTTTCATAACACTACCTAAGAAGCCAGGTACAAAGGAATGGGAACTACACCGAACAATCAGTTTAATGAGCTACATAACAAAACTCATCATCAGAATCGGCCCAGAGATATGACAAGAACAGCGGGGCTTTGTTAAAGATACAGGAACGATTAATGCGATATTCATGCCCAGAATGCTATCTGAAAGAGCAATACAAATGCAGAAGCACCTTTATCGCTGCTTTATAGACTGTGCAAAAACGTTTGGCAAAGTACGCCACAAAGATTTGATAGAGATTCTCGACAACTTCGACATTTTTAGAAAAGACTTTAGGATAAATAAGAATCTCTACTGGCAGCAAGCCGCTTGCGTACGGATAGAAAGTGAATTCAGCAGATATACAAAAACAGAAATAGACGTAAGACAAGAATGTGTTTTCTCACCGGATCTATTCATCTTATACAGCGAAACAATTCTGACAAAAAAAGAAATCCGTGCCAGGGTTCGTCATTGGAGGCATCAATCAACAATGAAAGATACGCGGTTGACACGTTACTGAAAGCAGATACAGAAAATAAAATGCAGAACCTCCTACAGAGCGTAACCAAAGAAAGCGAGAAGAAAAGATTGAACATAAACTTCAAGAAAACTGAATGTATGGTTATCAGTAAAAAGACCCCAAAAATCCAACTACAGGTCGGATAAAGTGAAAAAGAAAAACAAGGAAATAAATTTAAATACCTAAGACGCGTTCTGACAGAAAATGGATAAGTCAACATTGAGATCCGAAAAGGCATTGGCACGGCTAAGAATGCATTTCAAAAGCTAACCAGAGTACTGAGAGACAGAAAAATTTCATTGGAAACAAAGAAAAGAATTGCTGGATTGCTATATGAAGTCTATCCTTCTGTATGAAAGTTTAATGTTGGACGATCTAATCAATGATGAAAGAGATGCTTGAAGCAGCAGAAATGTGGTTTTACAGAAGGATACTCGGGAAACCATGTACTCAGCACGTGAGCAACGATGAGGTGTTCGAGAGGATTCATATGAGAAGAGAAAATACTTAACATCAGGAAGAGTCAGATGAGTTTCTTGGGACACGTAATGAGGAAAAAGGGACTTGAGAATCTATTACTCACAGGATAGATAAAAGAAGGAGGAAGAGAGGGGAAAGCAGCACAAGACATCAATATGCTTGAGCAAATGGATGGCGGAGCGGGATTTGGGAGACATACCAAGTTGAAAATTATTGAGAACGACAAGAGACAGAACCAAGTGGAAGTGCATGATCGACTAAAGCCTGAAGACGAAGTCTGTTAGTTTTATACGTTGTATTATTTTATATTAATGTGTGCATTAATGTGTGTATTGTATTGCACTTTCAATGATTATAAATTTGGAAAGTTTACCTGTTGGTCTAAGTGTATTCGTATTAGCTAATAGCTCTTGAAACAATTATTTATATACGTTAGACATACGTTCAGCCCCCCAAAAAAATCACATGTTTGCCGAAAAAAAATTTGAGTAGAAATACCTTCTCAATCATTTTAATTAATTTTTGTGTATGTGTGTGTGCGTCTGAGTGTGTGTCTGTATGTAAAATTAATGACAGTAAAAAGCAACTTTCATGTAACGGGTTTTGTCTTTTAGGACCTCATATTAAAGGAACATTTACGTTGGTAGAGTTACACATAAACAAGGAGGAGAGGGGACGCAGAAAATTTTAATTTAAATTTATTTTTTTAATTGTGCATTTAGTGCAGCCAATTTGTTAATTTTGTTTGTATTTTTAGCGATTTTAGTTATTCCACGTCCGGATAATTAATCAGCCAACATTTTCCCGATATATATATATATAAGTTTGTGTGCGCGCATGTGTGTGTGAGCACATGTGTGTATGTATGTGAAGAATTTTATTTCACCATAAGTCTAATTGCAGGAAAAAGTACTTCTTTGTTTGAAGTAATGTTTGATTTTAATAGTCATAAACAGACATCATATTGATTTAAAATGAACGATCCCTCTGTAAATAACTGCATTTTAATGAATTACACATACATACACATTTATTATTGTTGTAGAGATGTGTGATTGTAGATGCGTATGTGCCCGGTATGCTAATCTATACTATAATAAGAGCTGTGTCTGTCCGTCATACGTAAATTAGAAGTTGAATTGGTTGGTAGAAGATTTTTAAAACAAAAAGAATAGCGTTATTTAGTGTCATTCCTGTTGTGTAGCAGGAATGCGATAAAATCTTGTCACAGCTGAAAAGAAAAGTGGAGGCAAAAGAAACATCGTTCTACAAAAAGATAATTATAATAGTATGAACAAAGCATGGAAGCAAAGATTTATGGAATATTTAAGCAAAATAGAAAACACTGAATCAAAATGCCATTTACCTGAGGGGCTTGTATGAATAGAAGACGGAATAGGGAATGAGATGCTTCGAAAAAGACAACTATTGATAAGTTCTGTAAGGTATAGTAGGTTATAGAAGGCCATGATTGTTCACGTCCTCCAGAAGATACAACAAATAAAAGAGAGGAAGCATCAGTTATTACTAATAGGTATTTCACAGTTATTTTTCGAAGAAATAAGCGTTTGACCTAAATTCTCTCAATGATAAACTATTACCAAGAAATTCGATATCGAATTAAACCGAAACCAAATATACATTAACAAATAATATATCTCTAATATACATTTAAAAGTGATCTTTTCGGTGCGCACTGACGTGTATATGTCGACATTATTCTAGATTCCTTCATCAACCAAATCGAAAATTATTCTACATTTGTCGACATGAAAGCTGATGTTCAAAATTCTTCCGCACTAAATTGATAACGGCATGTCAAGTTAATGTAGGCCAGTAAATTTATTCATTCTGCTTGAACAGCATGGTAACCATGACATATTTCAGAGGGATAATAGAATAATCCAGAACCTATATTAACATCAAACAGCCAGCATACCGATACAAAATGAATTCAGTAAGGATACAAACATAGAAATGGGTGTAAGTTAAGGATGTGCCTATATTCATCCTACACAGTGAGGCGATTTTATCAGAATTAGACGTCCTACAAGGATTCATTTTTGGCGGTCACAGGTTTAACATAAGATATGCAGATGACAAACAAAGAAAAGAATACTGAGCTATAATGTAATATCTATCCTGCTCTGCTATATGGTGGTTAATACTGAATAATATGAAGAAAAATTGGAATCACCAGAAATCTTGTTTTATATTTCTCAGGAAGAGATGGTTGAAATTGCTAGGACACATAATGTGGAAATATGGCTTGAAAAGTTTTATATTCACAGGACAGATGGAAGACAATAGGGAGGAAGAAAAACAAGGTATACTCTATCTATCTATCTATCTATCTATCTATCTATCTATCTATCTATCTATCTATCTATCTATCTATCTAAACTATTACCCATTTGCTTTATAGGAGAAAGAACAAAATCTTATAATGACCAACAACAGATTAAATTGTGGAGAGCCATGATTTCTAACGTTTTCAAGAGACACAATATATAAAAATCGTGACAAGAGAAAAGATGACACAGAACCCGGACGAATATTGGGATCACAAAAGATGCCTTCAGAATAATAAACCTAATATTAGGAATCGGAGACTTTAGTAAAAACAAATACTAGAGCGATGAACTGTTAATTAATATCAACCTTAACATATCGTAGTATGCTGCGAAATTTCCCCACAAATGAAAATGAAACATACCAGCAAAAAATGTGGTTCAAAAAAGCAATACAAAAAAAATGAATGGTTCATAATGAGGAAGGCATGCTTGAAAATACTGACCCTTACAGGATATATTGAATACAGTGCCTAACAAGTTTGTCCAAATGGGTAACATAACTGACTGGAAGGAATAATAAATAGACAATCATTGCTTGAAGCTAAGAAAAATAGAATAGTGTGCAAAGTCATTAAAACATGCCCTAGAAAGATTTGATTTTCTTAGCGCTACCTACATGAAGCACAAAAATGGGATACCCAGTGTGGATCGAACTCACTAGTCAGTTTTAATAGGTATTAGTGAGACAAGCTTACTAAATATTACACCACGTCAAGATGTACATAATGATTTTCCAAGTGCAGCTTAGATGTGGCACAACGCCAAATGTATAATGCATCTAGTGATGATACCTCACTCTTCAATTGTACCGATTCTAGAAAGACAACGTTGCGAACCATTACACCACGTCGATGTGACACATGCCCTGGAGAGAGCTAGTGAATAAAAAGATGAAAAGAATCAGACAAATGCAGGTAGACTTCTTCATATAATATTTAAGAAGTTGTATATAGAACTTCTTTTGAAGTTTGCGACTATCCTTTTGATAAATGGCACAAGCTGAAATAGTTTTAAACATTTAATAAAATATTACAGTTCTTAAATGAATATAAATATGTTTATGCAGGGTGAGATTGGTAACTGTCGAATTTTTATAATTTTATTTCGCGCGTTATTTTCTTTTTTAATTTTATCTACTGCAGAGTATTATTGGAAACGGCATGCTGAACAGCGCGTTATTCGTGCTGGAAGAACCAATACAAACATTTCAGAGTGTCTGGATTTCAATCTGAGGATAGTGCACAGGGTTAGGAAAGTGTTAAATCAGTCTAATGATGATTACAAAGGTATAGCAGCTCGAAAATCTAACACTAATCGATCTTATAAGAAAAGAACACCCAGATTTTTTGGTGAGATCCAGGCCATAATTGACAATGATAAATCCAAGACAACCAGGGACACAGGAGTATATGAGTCTCTTATCAGGCAGATAGTTTATGAAAACATTTATAAATTCTCATATGAAATGAGAAAGGGCTACTTTTTATCCCAATCTACGAAGGATAAGAGGATAGAGCCCGATAGGAAGCTTTTGAACAAATAAAATCATCCCCTCAAACTGAACACGCATAGATAGTCTAATTAATATTTGCTAGGTTTTTATATTTGGCAAATATTGTCAAGTTAATTATTGTTAGGTATTTAATCTAGCATAGATTCCAAGTTATATAGTTACTAGGT